>JAQQZU010000014.1:3211993-3250135 GCA_030068025.1 Parauchenoglanis punctatus
GTGTTTAACAACCAGTTAAAAATACACCAGAATGCAGGAAATGGCATCTAATTCATTAAAAAATGTATGGGGGAGGACCCACAGACCCCAGTGTGTCCCCCGCACATTCAAAATGCTTCTGACGCCCCTGCATTTATCTCATAAGCTATATTGTGAAGCCCGGGCGTTGGAAAGGAGGCTTATGGAGTGTATAATGGCAGAAATGCTTCATTCTGCAACACGTTTGAGAATCCCTGAAATGGAAAAAGTCCCAGTTACAATACAAGAAATTTTCATTTCATTAAACCGATAATTGTTGCAGGTGATGTGACACTCTAGTCATGATAAACCATTTCAGACGAATTGTTAGGTAAGTTTTTCCTGCCACACTTTATAAACATTTCTATTCTACGTGAGATTAAAACTGCAACGCGTTTCAAGGAGGTCCTTGTTTGTCCCGTTTGGCACGCCGTAGGTGTAGTTTGGTCAGAAGTCAGCCATGAAGATGACGGAGGAAAACAGTCATCATAAACTTGAGATTACAGTGGAGGATGTCCAGCGTCTGGTTAAAAAGAAAGATGAAATCGAGGAGCAGATTAAAGCATACTACGAGGTGCTAGAAGATGTAAGTGTCCACCAGAACAGTTAGCTATAAACGACAGGAAACCTTTTGACTAGCAAGTAGCTGCTACATCTAGCGCGTGACTGTGTAATGTGTCTGTTTGTTTATGTTTGTTTAACGCTGTACTGATGTTCTGCTAGCTAATACTTGTTCTCACGAGCCCCAGACTGGGGAACTCGTTAGCTTTCACGGAGATGGTCATATCAGTTCAGTAAAACATTTGCTAACTGAATCATGCTGAAACATTCAAACACACATTCTGAGTTGTAGCTCCGTCAAAACATTAAATAACCCACCACGTTTATTTTCTAAAACAATAATGAGGGTACAATAATAATCAAGCACGAGCCATTTAAAAAGCCTGGGATTTTGTTCTTGTTAGTAAAAAAGTGAACTTGAACGTCAACCTATATATTGGTGTAGGAACGAGTTCAGTATATAATAAAAATGAGATAATGAATTTGTGGGAAGTCTAACTCATTGCCATGACTTTGTCATCTAATTCTCATGATTTAATGATCTCGTTCCAATGCTTTACTAAGTTGTGGTGATGACTTCATTATCTCATTCTTGCGATGTAATGATCTCGTTCCCATGCTTTACTAATTCTTGTCTATGACTTAATTATCTTGTTCCCGTGCCTTAGGAAGTTGTGGCCATGACTTAACTATTTTGTTCCCACAAAATAATATCTCATACCTACACCTTAATTATCTCGTTCTGATGACTTAGATATGTTGTTCCCATCCCTTAATACGATGTGGCCAAGCTTTATTGTTTTTTAGGAAATTATGTCACCAGTGAAGCTCTGTATAAACCTTTACAGCAGAATTAACTAAATGTTCTCACGATTATTCTATCTGTGGTCTGTCCCAGCAAGGCGATGTGGGCATGAACGCTCCCCTAGTGGATGTGGAAGGCTATCCTCGCTCAGATGTGGATTTGTTCCAGATCCGAACAGCGAGGCACAGCATCTCCTGTAGGTGGCTGCGTCTGGGAAATTTGGGCATGCACAGTTTCATTCAGGTGCACCTATGATGTACACACATTCACACACTCATTCACACCTTGTGCCAAGGCAGACTGGCCAATCCACCTCCCTGCAATGTTTTCAGAGATCGGAGGAAACCGGAAAAATCCTTGGGATGCAGGGAAAACGTATGAAACCCCACACAGTCGGAATGAGAGTGTGAATGTGTCCCATCCAGAGTGGATACCATTCAGCACGCTAAAATTTCTGGAAACTTGCTACACTGGATAAATATTTAATCATGTAATAACTGAATATTCGGTTTTGTCGTACTTCCTTTAAGGTTTGCAGAACGATCACAAAGCGATCATGGTGGAGATCGAAGAAGCCCTCCATAAGCTGCATGCTCGGGAAAGAGCCAAGCGCGAGCAGGACCAGGTGGAAGCGCAGGTGGAGCAAACGGAGCAGGACGAGTCGTTGCCGCCTCCTTTTGCTCGGGTGGACGCCGTGACTCCAGGGTCCCCTGCTTATCAGGCGGTGAGGTGTAACCCTCCTGGTCGCTGTTTAACATTGGCTTTAATGTAACCAGCTCCCATCTCCTTTGGTCATTTTTAACAATTGTAATATATATTTTAACATCATTATAAGTATCAAGTAATATGAAGGGAAATGGACACAGAAGAAGGGCTAGTGATGGGAGCTACAGATAATCTATCTGTTATTAATATTAATACCAGTGATTTCATCATTCTTAATGTAGTCACAAGAGCGCAAAGCACAAGGGCTGAGACTCCTAAACCTATAACAGGCCAATGTTGAACACACATTTCTGTAAGCATTTGCCAGGAACTTAACTGATGGTCAAGACATCAATCAGCCTGTATATCAGCAGTGCTTTTTCTCACCCACCTTGTTTAAGATCACATCCTTAAGCTCACCAGTAAATGGTCATTCTAACATTAGGTGGTTCCATAATTAAAATATCAAGTTAATATGAATCTTCTGGAAGGAAATGAAAAGGATTGAGTCTATAACCTTCATATCGCCGCTGTGCATCGCATGGTGCTTGGACCCATTAATCCTATATTTCTGTTCTGCATTTTTTTTGTTTCAGGTAAGTGACATTACAAAGCTAAATGAGTTCCGAGTGCTTATTTACATTTCGCTGCTGCTGTGTTTCAGGGTCTGCGCATCGGCGATGAGATTGTCGAGTTTGGTTCAGTTAACCCGAGCAACTTCCACAACCTGCAAAACATCGCGTCTGTGGTGCAGCACAGCGAGGGGGTACGTGATGTCATTCAACTGTGTTTTGTCTACGTTCCGTTGAAGCTGTATCTCAAACCTCGTTTATATACTCTGACAGACATCCGTGAGCATCACAGTGACTCGGAACGGACAGAAAGCTCGTCTCAGCTTAACTCCACAGCGCTGGTCTGGAAGAGGCCTGCTCGGGTAACGGCTCCTGTTTTTATACTTCATACCAACAGTGCTCATTTCCTCACTTCCATAGATGTACGCTACTCAGGAGCCGCATAAGACATACTGTACAAATCAGATATAAAATGCATAAATTGGAAAGATTTATTACATAAGGAATTAAATTGGGACATTTGTCTGTTTATTTATCAAGCTCGTTTTTTTTCTGTCAACAGGTGCAACATAGTTCCTCTTCACAGATGACTGAGATTAGGAAATCTCACGACCCGTTCAGGACGACGGGCTTGTTCTTGAGCCAACCTGAGCACTTTTTGTCACTGAGTCACGAAACACATTTTCCAGTATAATGTGTTTAGACAGGTTTACTTTTCAATTCATAATTATATTCATCACACATTAGTGCATTTAGACCCTACAGACGCATTTGTATTTAGTGACCTGTTAAATCCAGATCATTGTCTACTACAGAAATGGCTTCCACATTATTGGACTATGAATAAACCTTTACCAATTCTTACTTTCTTGTTTCTTTTTTATTATTTCATTACAATGTGTGAAAGAAGAATTTAAATTTCAAATGAGGAATGAAATTTTTTTTTTCTTTGTTACAAATGAAAGAGAATATTTTCTGTTACGGGTGCATGTCCTGTTTTGTACTTGAAAATATTATTACGTTAAAGTGACCCATGATAAAGAACTTTCAGATTTTAATCCGCTAGCTGTTCAGATCGGAACGTCTGAGTCGTCATGCAGCTCTTATTTCCTGGTATGTAAAATAATTTCACAGTAAAATGTAAAAGGTAAGAAGTGATCAGACTAGAATCGATAGTAAAATTGCTGTTCCCTGCATATGTGCAGTACGTTCTTTAAGCAGAAGGACATGGTTCACTTTTTACAACTTGGGAGAAAAACATGTTTTTCATAATTACCGCATAAAACAAACCTACACAATCCATTAAGTTAAATTTTAAAATAATGTGCAGGAAGTTTATTACACATTTTAGCTATTTAGGTATGAGGTATTTTAAACTGTGTTAAGTTTGTATACTTAAGTTTTGTATTGTTTGGCTCATCTTTAAGTTATGATTAAGAAAACTATTCATATGAAATGTTATCTGTTACTGTACTTCTGTGTCTAGTCCCGATTAACTCCTTACTGTCTAATGGCTTGACGCTTGTGAAATAATTTCACATTGCATTCATTCTGATTTTGTCCTCTGTTTAGTTTCAATGATTTTAGCTTTTAAGTAATAATAAGAGTAAGTATACCTATAGTACTGTGCAAAGGTCTATAGGCACCCTCTATTATTTAGTGCAAATTTAGTAAATCTTATGAATTATGCATTAATGAGTCAAAGCAAAAATACAAAAACTTTTTAGATTTACAAACCTTTAACCAGGAAGTAATTTGTATTTGAAAAAGGTTTGTATGTCAGTAAAAAAAGCAAGATATTAAAAAAAAACAAAAAACAAAAACCATAATGATGGTTCCTGGGTTTTGCTGCAATAAATGAAACAAGTGTGACAACCAAAGTCTCCAGATGAACTGTGACAGATTCTCCAAGATGCTCAGTAACACCTAGCTTATTTCCTAAAGCTGTACCTGGGACAAAGAAAGTAAGGGGTTGTCACACCAAATATTGACTTTGTTTAGTTTATGCTGTTCACTGCATGCTGTTGTATTTTTCTCTTTTAAGTAGAAAGGTTTAATTTCAATATTTTTGAAGTCCTCTTTATTTTACAGCATTTTTTACATGTGCTTAAGACTTTTGCACAGTACTGAGTGTATGGGTCTGTGGTAGCTCAGTGGTTAAGACGTTGGACTAGTGATCGGAAGGTTGTGAGTTCAAATCCCAGCACTACCAAGCTGCCACTGCTGGGCCCTTGAGCAGGGCCTTAACCTTCACTGCATTTTTATTATAAAATAAGATGTATGTAAGTTGCTCTGGATAAGGGCGTCTGCCAAATGACATACTGTAAATGTAAATGTATGAGTACGGTCCATTCAAATTTTAGCATGAATCAGAAATATACTTAAATACTATATTTAAGTATATTCCCATGTTTGTCTCATTGTATTGAACAAGCCATCATGCAACATCTCATGAACTACGGTGACCATTTTAACCTGTAGCTTTATCCCCTATAGGAAATCCTCTCAGCTCCTTTGCTGGCTCTGTTTAGATATCACCTAAATACATGTACATGCTGTATAAATTCATTTATCCTCTCATCATCAGTAATCACTTTATCCTGGTCAGGGTCACGGTAGATCTGGAGACTATCCGTGCACAAGACAGGAGAGAGGACTGGATGGGAAAGCAGTTCAAACACACAATTCATTCAGTCATCCATGCATAACCAATATGGACAGTGGGAGGAAACTGGAGAACCTGTGAAAGTCAGTTACCTGAATTCAGGATCAGACCCGGGATCAACACTACACCTCTCTGCTCTATAAATACTGTAAATATTGTAAACAATGAGTATTTTATATAACATGAGTATTTCATAAAGATATAAACGTGTTATTATAAAACATAAAAGGTTTACATTAGATGCAAATGATGTCACGTTTGTGAAATGTACCTGAAATACAACTCATTAGGATAAGAAGGCGATCAAACTTTTTTGTTTCAGCTAACTATATTCTTAATTTAGTTCTCATGCCCGTTGTTTTCTCACAGAAAAGAAACTTATTAAAACATAAAATAAAAGTATACAAATATAAAAAAAAAAACAGTTTAATGACGTATGTGTCCTTGTTGTCCAATCAGGACGCAGGAGGCGGGATTCTCTCAGCCAATCCCAACGCAGAAAGCCGTAACCCGTATCTTAGCAACGGTACACTTCAGTAACTGTGTTTGGAAGTGTTAGTCGTCGCTGCGGCCGTGAATAAATGCGAATGCGAATAAAACGACACACATATATCTTTATGAACCTATAGGGATGGTTCCAACGTTGATATAGTTGGTAATTTAGTAAACTATTCGGGTCACTAACCTGTCAAACACTCCTTTCTAAGCGGCTATTTAGCACTTCTGTAACTCTAGGAGACATGGCAGAAGCGGGTGGAGCTGAGACTGAGTCCCTCTGCGATAAACATGTCGGAGAGCAGAGCTCTGAGGATGAGCAGGTGGAGGAAGAGCTGCAAAAACCCAGTGAGAGGAAAGAACCTGGACCGTACAGCCAAGTGTACACAGCCTCCTCACTGCCCCTCCAACCTGAGCCAGAGGAGCGCCTCATCACTCATCCACTGGTAATGCTTACTTACACAGGACAAGCCAGAAGGTTAAACACAAACCTGTAGCATCTCATTGACTCTGACTTATTCACCCTACTTATTAAAAGCAGTACTTCACTGCAGTACTTTTGTTCATTTACAAAAGAGAGTGTGTGTGTGTGTGAATGATGGTATACCTACAGATGAGATAAGAAATAATAATACTAAGCAATGATGTGTGGTTTCAGACTCTGAACTGGGCCTTTGGGATCAACAGGTGTCTCCCTGTCTTCAGTCTCTTGGATCGAGACAGACTCGTCATCCTGTACGCTTGTTCCCATGTAGCTGTCATGTATGACCACACGTCTAACTCGCAACAACTGTTACAAGTAAGATATCTGAAGCTTTTATATGCAAGTTAAAATGGTGACAATGAACAAGTTGTGCTCATAATGAAATCAAAAGTAGTGAGGAAATGGGTAGTTAATATCTTTGGGTGATTTTCTACATCTGTTTAGCAGATTAGGGGCTGAGAGATTCTTGCCAGCAGGCCATTAATATGTTTCTGCTCCAGTTACTAGAACATAAGTACTGTGGAACTGCTGCTGAGGGCCTGTGGGTGGGGTATTCATGAAAATTTAGAAAGGTCCTGTTGCATACCATTCCATGCTTACAAAAGGGCCATCAGATTAACAGCTAACATAACTGTGAATGGTCTTCAGTAAGCACTTTATCCTGGGCAGGGTCTGAGCCTATCCCGGGAACACTGGGCACGAGGCGAGGAGACCTGTCCGTCATAGGGCACCACACACACACAGTCACATTTAGGGGTTAATTTAGTGTAGGCAGTTTAAGTACAGGCACTTTTTTAGAACATGGGAGTAAACCGGAGAAAACCTACACAGACATGAGATGAGTCTACACATACAGTGTCCTGGCAATAACGATTACCTTATAATGCTTAACTATTAATGTTGAGTTCATGGTTATAAATAAGAAACATTCACTCAAAGCGGTTATGTTTCGATTGTTCCGATGATTGCATTACCAATTTCGATTAGCACAACGTGCTCTGAACAGATGAGACATGTGAAGAATAAACATCTACTTCTGTCCAATCATTGCTTTGTTGTTATTTGTTTTAACCAGTCTTGGTTTGATCTGCTGAAATATCTTGCTCAGTTCATCCAGTTCATCCAGAGTGCAGTCCGCCAGTTGATGACCCATAACTCAAGGCCTTGATTTTTTTATCTAACCATTTTTCTTAAAAGTTTGGGAGACCGGTGTTACTCTGAGTCGTCTAACTTGCACTAACTGATTTTTCTGCTTGATGCCAATGATTTTGAATCTGAGGTTCCTCCTCAGGGACACTGCAACCCCATTTCCTGCCTGTGTGTCAGCGAGGACAGACGCTGGATTGTGACTTCTGACAAGGGCCACGAGAGCCTTGTGATCGTATGGGACTCATACACAGGGTAGAACTCTTTATATGAATCAGTTCTCCAAAAATACAGTATACAACAGTTTTGGAAAGCATGAAGGAGGGTGTCACTGCATGTGTTACAGGATCCCTGTTCGCACCATGTTTGAGTGCCACCCTGAGGGCGGTGTAGCCGCTGTGGCGTTGTCCAAAGATTCAAAATATATGGTGACTGTCGGTGTGGGAACAGTTCAGGTTGGAGGCTGGCTTTAATATGAGCTTCACATTCATTCGATTTTATTATTGTATTATAATTTATTCAATGGATTTTAATGTCGATGACAGAGAGTCTGTATCTGGGATTGGACTAATGAGACTGAGGTGCCAGTATGCCAGGTTGAGATCAGCCCAAAGCTTGGATGCCAGGTACGTAGCACATTTAAGTATATTTATTAATGTTATGATCAGCACAGTTAAGGGCCTTGTGTCAAGATTGGAGATTATCTCATGTTTTCTTCCTTTCTAGAAACACATCTTATTCAACCCTACTGACAGCTGTCAGCTACTCAGTAACAGTGCAACTCATGTAATCTTTTACACCTGGGTGAGCACCGGTTATATCTATACAATGTACATTTTATATTAGCTATATAGAGATACTGTGTATTTTGTGGTAATTAACTATATTTCCTGTTTAATTACCAAAAATGCACTTAAGGATAAAGACACAATGCGATATGAATCCCCTGAAATCTCCAAGGTAAGGCTTACACTACATTTCCTGTGTCTCTACTATATACTGAGTTTCTCTGTTGATCACTTTGTTTATTCAGCATGGCATGATGTGGCTCATGATGATACCAAATTTAAATACTTAAAAGCAACTAATCTGAAATACAGGAGTAGTCTTAAGTAAAAGGCTGCTATTTTGTCTTTAGTAAAATTATCGAAAGCTGTATTTTTTCCACCACTATAGACTCTCAAAATGGCGGCAGGTAGCTTTAGCCAGTCTCTCTTCCATGTTGGAGGCATGCAGGCTTTTGCATGTACACTGACAGGAAAAATGGTGGTGTTGGATGTGCTGAGGTCAGGCACAGGCCAAGCGCATGCCATGAAAGCCAACAAATTAATTTCACTGCAGAAAGATGGGATTACTGTAATGACATGGTGTGACAGGTACGCACACATGCACTGTTTGAAACAGCCAGCATTCACTCTCATTTTTTAATGTGATTACTATAAATATGGAGATATTTGTTTTAGGAATTTTATGTAAATAAATCAACAGCTTTCTTAAAGTACTCCACTCTCATCTCATGAACTGTATGTATTTTTCTGCCTTTTCTACGCAGCTTTATTGTGACAGGCGATGTAAGAGGGCACATCAAATTTTATGACGAAAACTTCATGATCGTTAGCGGCTTAACTGACTTAAATTTGGACCCCATCACATCCATTTCCCTGTCGAGGGAAATTCCTACCTCTGGCGGTGTTGCGTATACAGAACACAGCAGCTTGAACACGGCACCATTCCTCAACAAGTAAGAGCCACGCTGGTAAAATATTGGAGTCATAGCTCAATAACTAAAAGCATTCACCGTATCATAAGGAAATAGTGAGTTCGTATCCTGATTCTCCTGTCGTCTGTGGCCGGGTGCCAAGGGAGTAAAACTGACCATGCTGTCTGGGTGGGAGGGGATAGTGTACTCTCTTTCCAGTGTCAGTCACAGTGGCACTAGCCAATCGTAGGCTTCTGTGAGCTCGTGTATGTGGAAGAGGGTGGATAGCGCCTTCCTTCACATGTGTTGCATTGCCATGAGATGCAGCTTGAGCAGCAGTTCAAAAAGATGCAGTTGGCTGGCATCACGTGTCTCACAGGAAGCATGTGTTAGCCTTCACCTTCTTGTATATGATAGAGCAGCGCTACTAGGAATTGACAGGTAGACAAATTGGTGAGAAAATGGGAAAATCTGGTTTTATAAGTCCACTGTGGTATCACTTCCAAGACCCTTGAACTACTGGTTGCTCCCAGTGGGCCGTATTTTTTCAAGCTGGATATGAGCCAATTTATTCAGGAATGGTACACAAGAGAATAAGAAGGTAGTATTCATGATAATCCTGTTAGTAAGATGTTCATATCCTGCAATAGTTTGCACAAATCTATGTGTAAGGAGATGTGTAATGTGAACGTCAGCTGATAGGTATAATATGCGAGTTAACTTAATTTCACTTGCACACATGAATTAATTCGCTTCTGCCAGCCGAGCATCCCATGGCATTGCTGCACATTCTGCCCCTAGAGGTTAGGAGAGGTGACACTAAAGTGTCTTTTACATGTGTGTGACCTTATTTTATCAAACACTTGGATAATGAGAGAGATATAAAAACATTTTGTTTGCCTTTGTCATTTGTCACCCACATTGCATGTAATGTTTACAGTATGCAATATTTTTGGTGATTTTTTTTTAAAGTTGGTGATCATTTTGAAGTTGATGCTATCCAGTATGAATTCTCAAATATTATGATGCGCTGATTGCATTTGATAAAATATCGATTTCATATTGCTTTATTTAAGCCCATAATGTCTGTTTACCTTTTATAGAAATCTTGTCCTAGCTACTGTGAGCGCAGCTGTGGTGCATGTGAAAACACAACGCAGAATTGCTCAGACTTTAATGAAAGAACATGCTGAGCCACTGAACGCAGTAGCCTGTCACCCTAAACATGCTGTTGTAGCTATGGGCAGCCACAGTGGCATCCTGAAGGTCTGGGACTTTGAGCGCAAAGTGACCGTCTGCAGCAAAATATTCCAAACAGATGAGCAGATCCACTGCATCTCCTATGATCCTCAAGGTACGTGTGTGTGTATATGTGTGTGCTTTACAATGAAATGGTAAAAATACACCTTATACCTTAAATATTTTATATTTTCATTTGTAGTTAAAATTAGCCATAAAATTGACCCAATAAAACATCTTCATATTGACAAAACAGTTCCTGGAATATGATCATGCTCCCATTTGAAAACATGTTGTTCAGGTTTCCTTAAAAAACCCTTACATTTCTCAATATCTTTTAAAAAACAAACAAAAGTTCAACCCTTCAACATTCATACAGCACCTAACCTCATTCTTATTTAGAAATGTGAGATTTCTATATATAGGAATTCAACATGACCTAATATTGTCTTTATAGATATCAAATCCTCTTTCTGAGAGCAAAACTGAGTTCCCAAGAAACCGGATAATAGGTCAGACGTACTCCTCCCCGATTTTTTTACTATAATTTAGTTGCTCCTAATGATCTTTGTTTTCTGCTTTGTTTATTAGGCTTATACCTGGCCGTCGGCTTTGTCAGTGGGCTTGTGAAAGTTCTGGATACATGCACTTTAGAGGAAGAAGAAGAGGGGAGCTTTAAATACAGCCAAGACTGCGTTACCCATCTCACTTTCTCCCACGACTCCTCTTACCTGGCCGCTGCGGTTAGTGATCATGCTACACCCTTGGAGAAACTGATCCAATTTCAATTCAACTAATATCCTTTCCTTTTTAGTATGTTCAGAGCAAAACTACACAACTGTATATGTATATATATATGTATATTTAAAATGTATTTAATTCATTACAGTACTAACTAGTAATACTCATTCAATGTATACATACTCCATAAATAAAACAGGAAATAAAATAACGAGAAATAAATCATTTTGTACTCCAGGACAGTGGGAAAGCCGTGATGGTGTTTCACGTATGTAAGGAAGGCGCTCAGTATGTGTGGCGGTTCCTCGGGAAGCATCGCTCTCACTACAAGCCCATTCAGGACCTGCTGTTCGGGGTGTACCTGGACAGTACCAAGCCACGTCTGCTGTCTTTGGGCATGGATCGCAGACTAGTCAGTATCTTCTTGGATTGCGTTCCAAACATTTTCTGAGATGTTTAATTTTTTTAATTAAGAGACTATATTTTGTAAGTAAGGAATAAAGTACCATATGCAAAGCATTGGATTATTGTTCTATAACATTGTATTCTTCAAAATTTTGCCAGCTAGTTCCTTATTTGTTTATCAGATAAAGAATGATAAATTATACTTTTTATCAGTTTATTGTTACATTCAATGTTGTGGAACGTACATGTGTGGCCAGTGGTAGCACCGTCAGTAAGACACTGGACTTCTGATCAAAACGGTCTGAGTTCAAATGTGACAAAGGTTGCAAAAAAAGAGATCAAATCTGCGACCAAAAATCGCAAATTTTCTCAATGTTTCTCATTCCAAAATACCAGTGTCCTGGTCACAAAAGCATAGTCTGGGGAGATTAATAGACATTTTGTGTACTTTAACAGCATAATAACACTTACTACCCAGGAACAAATATTGTGTTAAATATTGTTACAGTACCTTGTAAATAAATTTATCTTTAAATGCAGTCACTGGCAAATCCTGCTTTTGAGTTTTTTGCTACAGGTTCAAATGATCAGCATATTGTATATATTATATGTATTATATAGGTTGAGTACGACCTGCAGAACAGCAGAAAGGACGAGTTATTGGTCCTCAGCTCAGAACGCATTGAGCAAAGTGCTGTGCCCACGTGCGTGGCCTGGTATCCACCTTTAACCATGGAGCACTTCTTGCTTGTCGCATCTGACCTGTACAAACTGAAACTACTCAACGTCACCACGAAGATGTGCAGGTCTCTGGGTGTTCTTTGTTCAGCCCAGTTTTGATTACTGAATATAACCTGGATACATTTTATATTTATTGATGATAACCGTGGAAGGATTTATACCCACATGTAAGAAATAATGGTACATATGAATGTACTTAAATGAGAACGATAACTAAGGATTTGTGTTTGTTGTTTTTCAATAGAAAAACAGTGCTCGGGCCCACATGTGGTTCTCCTGTGAAAAAGATGCTTATCCTGCCGGCCTCTAAAAATGGCAATCCTAATTCCCATTACATGGCTTATATAACGCGGGACAAGGTATGTAGAAAATGAGTGCTGAACAGTCAGTTTGCAGATGACCTGTTCTCTCATGAATTGGTTGTCTATTTGGGCTTCATGGACTGTTCACGTTTTTGTGTAGGTTGGGGTTCAGATCCTGCCTCTGGATGGGAACCCACACAAGTCCTCAGCACTGATATGCCACTCTTCAGGGGTCTCACATCTGGCTTGCTCTCATGATGGCAGATATATTTTCACTGCCGGTGGCGGGGACTGGACTGTCTTCTCATGGGAGATCAGCCGTCTGTAAGTGCAGAAGAGTACAGACGTTGCATTTAGCGAGTCAGAGGTTATATATTTCATAGCACAAATATGGCACTTAGGACACATTTATGTGAAATGTTTTCTCTTAAATGTGCCACTCAGAATGCATTCAGCACCGATACTGTACGTTTGCTCATTGCCCTCATCCATTAAGAATTCACAAACTGTCTGCGCAGTGCATTAGAGGCAGCCGCTGCTTTGGGAGGAAAAGACCCGATTCCCTTTTACGCACTTTTAGAAGGAGGGAGAGATGGAGAGCTTTGTGAAGTAAGGGAGAAAAACATCCTGCAATTACAAAGTATTTCTTTTGAATAAAAAATTGATGTCAATTTGAATATCCACAGAATGTGATATTCTGCTAGTCATTATTAAATGCCTGTGCCATTAGCTAATACTGTTGTTTCTGGCTGTCATCTGAATTTTTTATTGTGTCACATTAGAGTTCAGCATATTCTTTGTAGATGCTCCTGTTTGGAAAATGATGCACGCTCATAAAAAACCGCCTGTGCTTTTTCCATTAGGCCATAAAGGATTTATTTTATTACTGTCAGTTACGCAGTCAGGGCATCGACTCGATGGAAACCAGACAAGTGTCCACTCGTATCCCTCTTTCTGAAGTTCCCTACCTCATCAGAGCGCTTGGCTTCTACCCAACAGAGCAAGAGGTACAAGGTTTTTTGTACAGTGACTAGCTGGTAAAAGATAGACGGTGTATGAAGACATCTGTTTCAATAACCCATCGTATGTTCCTCAGCTATTTGTGGACGTCAGTGACTAAAGCTGATGACGCCTGAATAAACCTGAATAATTTTTAAAAGGAGATTTCTGTTGTGTACAGGTGTTATAACAGGTCTACCCACCCTTTTACTTTCAGTGAAATGAAGTTGGGATACGCAGGAACCAGATTAATTGATCATTCTTCATTCAAACTTGACTTAAAAAAACGATTCACTCAGAATAATTCTAGTTCAGTATTGTTTCAGATGGTAGATAAGACTAGACATAAGAGTGCTTTTTCTTTTTGTACAGTATACGTGACTATAATATTTCTTTTATATTGTTCTTTTTTTTCTTTATCGTTGCGCTGTCTTAGTTGGAAGACATGCAGAATGAGGTCAAATTCAGTCGTTATGCCGAGACAGGAAAGTATGTATCCGACATTGACCTGGAGGAATTTATTAAGTTGTATGTTAACCACCGGCCAGCCTTTGGAATCTTCAAGGAAGATCTCTTTAAGGCTTTCCAGGTGCTGGGCGTGCCAGATGAAAACGGTAAACCGGTTATCACCCGAGTAGAGCTCCTTGAGTTACTCCAGGCCAGAGGTAGGCTTCAAATATACCATATAACAAATGATTTAATTTGTTGTGTAACTTGTTATACAATTCCTACAGCTTTCTAGAGAGATATTTTTGGTGTTTCTTAATTGCTTGTTTCTAAAGTATAACTAAAACAAATAGAACTCCATGAAAGTGATGTAGACAAGAATAACACTGTTGCCACCAAGTCGAGTGCAGTTACTTCTTGTTACTAATTTTACGTGGTAAAAACTCTTAAAATATACTTAAAACATGGAGGACGCCATTGAAGATAAACCACCTTTCAGACCTTGATGTGACCTTGACTTTGTTGGGATCTGTTCCAAAATCTAATTTGCTCATCTGCTGGGTTCAATGATAATTCCATATTAAACCTACAAACAGTCAACCACTAGCTCTTGAGATATTGCACTAACGGGAATCTTGAACAAACATACGGATGGACACAAGGATGAACTTGTGGATAGGAATGCTTGATTTTCATGAAAATATTAAGGGCACTCGGAGAGAGCAGACCTCCACCAAGGACAACAGTCGACTCTTCTATGACATTCGACTCTGCAAACGCAACCTTTTTTGTATGTCTGGATGTATTTCCCGTGGAGTCATCGTATTCCTTCATTGGTTATGTTTTGTCACTACAAATTTCTTTGAAATCTACTAGATTTTACGATGTACGGCATTGTTGAGTGCAGACTTCCACTAACAGACAAAACAGATACACCACACTGAAAACATAACCTCCTTGGTGGAAGTAACAGTTCTCTATGACAAATAGGAAGGAAGCTATTTTAGATATTTGGACTTACTGCAACCTTGACCCTGTTTGGATCAATTCCTGCTGGTTACATTGATACATTACTGAATACTAGGTTAGCCTATAAAAGGACCCCATTGTCCAGAGAATGTGAGTTCGAATCTTGATGTTGTCACAGCCATTCATGGTTGGGAGTCAAGAGAGAGAACTTTCTTATCCTCTCAGGGTGGGAGAGATTACAAAAAAAGCTGTCAAGAGCATTTGTAACATGTCCTGAAAGTGCACCTTGTCAAACAATAACAGGCAGCACTCATAAATAACAAAATGACATAAAAACTCCAAAAAACTCAACATATGAAATTCATTGCACATTTTGTCATGTAAACACATAGAAAAAAAAGATCTGTACACCAAAATAAGCTCTCAATGAGAAATTTAGGATGCATGACCACGCCAGAGTGCAAGTGTCCTTTTTCAGTTGTTCCCAATGAGGTGCAAGTGTATGCGTATTGCACCCAGCGTCTTTTCTGAGCGCCAGAGTGCTCTCCTTTTTTCGTGCGGTCGTTCTGAGTGCTCGGAGATGAAACTCTATGAACTTTCCTTCAGAAAGGAACTGTTGTTGTCACTGTGACTATATTTCAGGCAACCATTCATACTGTCACTGCTTTTCAGGAAACCAGTCATATAGTGGTTAGCGGTGATATGTTTTCAAGATATTGTTGTCATAGAAACAAACCTGACAAGGTGTTTTGTTTATTAAACACTTGAATGAAGCCAGCGCCTTTGCTGCCAAAAAACGCTATATGAACACACGGCCAAAGCACTTCCCAGCTCTCAGTCAAAGCTTTATTGCTAGAAAGAAATGCTACATGGATTATTAACAAGTGACGTTCGGAGTCAAGAGACTCGAAGCGTCATTTGTTAATAAATTAGCCTTCTTTGGTCCAGCGTCTCTCTGAGTGTAATTTTATGTGCAGGATTTTTCATTCTTTTTCTTTTTATAGTTTGTTATGTACCCAGGGGTGTGAGTGATTTCTGAAGATGAACGAATGAATGATTGCAAGTTGCTGCATGCCATTGTAAAGCCACTATCAGTAATGTAGTATGCTCAGTAATAATTTCTCTGTCACATCACAGTATATGTGAAATAAATATAACTTCTTAACACAGAATACTGTCACATCTGCAGTTGTATATCGCACAGCTACGGACAGACAGACAGACTGCAAGATAAGTTAAACTTCATAGACTAGTTTGCACAAAAGTTGTGTGTTTCATAGAGGGCCAGCACTTTATGATGCAAATGACTGGTAAGTAACCTACTAGCTGGTGGTCACTCCCACACAACACTTTAGAGACCTTACTGGATACAGGGCTGGCCTAAACATGTTTTCTTTTGCAAGATCAGATAGCTTGATTGGTTTGTTAGTATGCTGTGGCATCAATGCCTTTGGCAGAAGTGCTGGACTTGGCCATGAGCTGACATGATTTAAGTCCAGTTCCCATCAACACTGCATTTGTTGCATGACACTGCACCAAAAACATCAAAGTTAAGCATAGTTTGTGGCATGTCGTGCCATCTGTCATGCATAAGTTATGAACTAGGTGTGCATCTGGCTCTAACATATGACATGTCTAAGACACACATTGGCATGCCATGGAAATCATTATCAGGGCAAAGTTGTGCCAAGGTCATGCCTGGGCTTTCAGGGGCATGAATGATCACTCATTTACATGCTAAAATTATGCATGTGTGAAGTCATCATGCAGGAATTTGGGGTTTGACAGCCCACACCTTGGAACGCTATGGGGTTCAATAGGCTGTGGGCATTATGACTGTTGACCATCAGAAGAAAAAACTAGAGAAGAAGGACAGAAGAAAGTGTCCCAGGCAGCAAAAAGAAACCAAGGAGTGTGTGGGTCAGAGATTGGTTGACCAGGAGACATGAGTATAGACAATATGATTAGCTTCTGACCGAAATGATGGCGCTACTTTTGGTGAGCCACTGGATGCTGTGCGGAAACTATGTGAAACATATGTGCAACATATGTGTGCCAATGCCCCACCATTAGCCACACCACTAGCACCAAAAATTTGTCATGCCAAGTGAAAATTTCAAAAATCTCCTGGCACACATGCACACACTTGATACAAACCCCACAAAACTCTACTCATTCTTTTATGACTAGTTCCCTCATTGGCATGCAGCAATGCGTGTCTCTTCATGCCACCTCTGCATACAAGTGTCAGGTTGGCTTCAGGTGCAGCATTACCAGTTTCCACTACTAGATTTGCCAATTCTAGCATCCAAGCCAGGCTTACAATGTGTGCAAATGGGCAAAGCATGACCACTTGCAATTTCATGACTGCATCCGTAATAGATATGGGTGTGTCAAGAAGGCTTGTATTAAATTGAAGGAGATATGGGTAGAAAATGTCACAAGCTTTATGTGCCTCGGACATACCATCTCCGTTGAAGAATGTCCCACCTTGAAGACACTGAGGCAACTGGCACAATAGGAACTCCTAAATAAGCCAATCTGCAATTTACAACGTCAGTGTGGATTGGCATTATAAGCTAACTAATATGGACATTTTTCGACTCACCCATTCCGGACCAATCTGAATTTTCATCCAGACCAAACACTTAAATTTCATAGTGGACATTAGCAGACTTCCAAATTTTGCCCTCCAGAAACAAGTCCTCTTTCATATAAATGTGACCCTTGGAAGTACTATGCTGAGATTACTGGACTTTCTAAAATACAACTTCAAAAGGAAATGCAGGATAAGGCACGATTCTTGTTCGTGTTGAAGTCGATCCTGGGCACCTAGCCTGCTGCCGTAGGGGATGTGGAACAAAGATGATGATGATGATGTGGATGGAAGTTCACCTTCTGCCACTGAAAGGTCTGTGAAAGGGTTGAGTTGCCCTTTTCTGTGACTGGCTTCTAGTGGCTTGTAGGGTGGACCTTTGTGTTTAGAGGCGGTCAACTGTAAGCAACCATGAATTTTCAAAAAAATCAAGATGCCTCAGCCAATTTGCTGACTTATGTAACCTGGAAGCTCCCAGTACTCTCTGACCCAGCACAAAACCATTTAGAGCGCGGTGGTGCGTAGCACCTCCAACACGGCCGGCTCAATATCCTGCATAACTCCACTCTGTTGTTTCGGTTTTGGACATCTAACATCAAATGACATAAAATGTATCTTCTAGGTTCCTGTTATGCCATTTAAGCCAGCAAGCGTGCCTATTTATATGACAAGCCCAGTGATCTACTGCACGCCACACTTATGTTCTCTATTGCTTTAAGTCCTACACTTTGTGGACATTATCTCATTAAAAGCCAGGAATATCTGCACAACCCACATTTGACACAGTGTTATCGTTTTTTGAACTAGCGTGTCTCTTTTATACAGCGTCTGTAATATTCAGACCGCACGCTGTGCTGGTTTTTGAGCAGAGCTTCATCAGAAGAGTTCCACTCTTCCACTTAAGAGTTGCACTATTAAGGCCATCTCTGTTTCTGCTGGAGGCACTGACCTCCACCTCCTCAGAGCTCAGCAGCCATGTTCACTCTGCAGTGAGCGTGCAGTATCAGAGGAATTATTATGATTAGTCAGCAGTATATACATAGCCTGCGAGATTCACACATTGCTATCAGCATCATGCCTCAGTTAGCCCAAGGCTCTCTCTATAAGGGCTCGTTGAAAAGGCTCCAGTCCCAAAACAGTTTACGCACTGATCATGTTCATCATAAAACTCCATCAGGGTGTGGCAAAACAAACGGCTATCCATCCTGCCCAGAAATGCAAGAGGTTGGAAAAGTTCAACAAGTTACAGATTTACAAATTTGTAGGCTATGGGTCTGTTCTAAGGACACAGTCAAAAAAGTCAAACACTTGAATTACTTAATGGTTCAGATTTCACAATAAAAAATTAGCAATAAACAAACGATCAGAGTGTTTAACATTAGATCCACAACTAGGTGGCAAGACGAGAATGGAAAGAGGACGAATGTGGCGCAATGGGAACCTTTTATAGACTAGAACTTCATTCGACTCCAGAATACAAGCTTTACTTATGTCATAGCTCTATAGCTAGTATTCTGGCTGTATTAGTGCCACAACCATAATATAGAACACTGTAACTGATTAGTAGGACTGTCATATACCCACACCCACTGAACAGGTTATGGCAAATTACAAATTACGGTTTTTCTTTCTCTTGTCACGATTTTGCAGTATATTAATATGCTAATATTTATTGTTAAATTAGGATAGGATAGGAATTTGGTCTTTAATTACTTTAATGACTCATGCTATAACTTATACATAGGTAATACACTCCTGGGCAAAAAAATGAGGCAAACCCAATATTTCAAAACATTAAGCTTTTAATGGTCTTAACAAAAATCACTGGACAGAAAATCAACAAGAAATAAAAAAGCACTCCTGAGACCTCGGCCTTCTTTTGCTCGTTGCTGGAGCTGTTGGGGGGAAAAGCTGGAAACAGGGAACTTCACTTACATAGTCTTCTGGTACGCAAAGAGAAAATCATGAAAAGATTGAAATGTTTAAATGATATAAAATCTAAACTAACTTGTCTGGCGGTTCAAAATCTTCCAAAATCTCTTCTGTTTGAAGACTTTAACATCGAGTGGAACAACATGGACATTTCTTTCTGTAAAAAGCCGTCTGCGAATTTACCCACAAGACTTCATCATTTAAAGGAAATCGAGGGAAAAGCTGCACCACACCTATTTACTTTATCTATTTGTTTCATTCTTGCTCATCTACCTGACCAATGATTTTCTGTTGAGACCAAAAGCTTAATGTTTTGCAATATTGCGTTTACCTCATTTTTTTGGCCAAGAGTGTATATTTTATGGTTCTAACTTGTTTGTTTTTTAATTTTTCTCTGCTCCTTTGGCAGGCTTGAGATAATTGCATAAGAATAATCTTAAAATGAGTTACAGTAGAAAACTGTTTAGACACCTAAATACATAAACCCCTGATTGTGACTTTGAACTTATGTTCTGTAGGTGAGCACATGACCGAGGAGGAGCTGGCAGAAAGCTTTGTGACCTTGTTGGGCCTCAGCGTGGCAGAAGGGCATCATGAAACACAGACATCTGAGTACAAAGGTGTGTGTTAGTGCATATAATAATAATATTAATATTAATATTAATAATAATAATAATCATAATCATAATCATCATCTTATGAGATGCAGTGGATATCCAGGTTCCAGTAAGCGAGATGGGGTTTAACCATAATTTTCTTCACTTTGTAATATTCCTTTTGCGGTACGTTTAGTCACCCTAAAAAGCATTTTTATGATTATGTCCTTCTGGAAACCTTTTTAAACCTCATTTTAAGAAGTTGCGATTGAACGTGAGACTGGCAAATGTTACTGCATCAAAAACATATATAATAATCAAAATTTACAAATATAAGATGATGTTATTAATAAAGATGTTAGTAATTATATAACTGTCACACATATAAATTGCAGGAGAGTTTATGAGCCTCTTCCAGCTTAGGATTTCTTTAGAAGGATAAACATGTATGCACTGAGGATGTGGAACCACCATCTCCGACAATTTACTATTCAATACAGGAAAATAATGAGTTTTAGGGGACTTTAGTATTTCTTTTTCATTCATCACTAAATGGTGATAAGATTTATTTAGGCTTTGATAAATTGACCATGGACACGTTTGGTCTGGGAATACAGTTAAATGGTGAAAACGCTGACCTCGGGTGTTGCCTCTGTTTTGTGACAGACTCTGAGCTACTGATGGAAAGCGAGTTTCCCGCAAACATCACCATGGACACGTTTGCCACAGACATCTTGCGATTTCCCATGAGCACTCATGAGCTCCCTGCAGAACAGCAGCTCTTATCCTCGAGGGCCTCTAAAGTCTCTTTTTAGACAGTGTGTGTGTACTTGTTTTAAGGGTTACTTTAAACTGTATGGACTACTGCTATATGAGGATCAAGCACACAGAAATATGTCAGTTTATTTTTTTCTCTGACATTTGGTTGATTCTTAGAACTAATTTAATAAGGAGAAATATTTATAGGACATACTGTATACACACTATCAGGGAAATGAGAAAGGAATAAAACAACAGTGTCAACTATTGTACTGTTTAATATTAATCACTCTTATAGCACAGCAGTTTAATGCTAACGCGATTTGCCAATGTGATATTTTGTTACAAGACCACATGTACTTATTATCTGTTTATAATTACCAGTGTAAACACCAGTGTGAGATGAGTGCAAAATACAGTGTACAATAAATACTCAGGAAAGAGTACACTAACTATACAGGACAACAGAACAGCATCGTAATC
Source organism: Parauchenoglanis punctatus (assembly GCA_030068025.1). Taxonomy (NCBI): domain Eukaryota; kingdom Metazoa; phylum Chordata; class Actinopteri; order Siluriformes; family Auchenoglanididae; genus Parauchenoglanis; species Parauchenoglanis punctatus. The sequence goes on from JAQQZU010000014.1 coordinate 3,233,353, forward strand.
CAGTTATCTGAAAAACTGTTATCACATATATTTAAAAATGTATAGCAGCAAGATCAGTAATAAAAAAGTGTCTCATAGCAGCATTATAGCATCATCTGTGAAATGCTGTAATTTTAAAGTGCAAGTGTTGAAAGGATTCGGTTACTCCAGGTGGGCAGCAGTGTGTTAAGAAGTCATCACTTCCTGTTATCACTCACATTACAGCAACAATAAAGTCATTCCCTCACCAGCCTCTCTTTTTTTCTCTTAAAGTTAATTAGACAAAAAAAAATTGTCATGTTACACAGAAACCACAAAGACTGTCCTGTATGTGTGTTATGTATGTGGACACCTGACCATCACAACCATATGTGCTTGTTAAGCATCCTGTTCCAAAACCATGGACATTCATTTTGATTTATTCCCCCTTTGCTGTTATAATAAGCTCCACTCTTCTGGGAAGGTTTTCCACTAGATTTTGGAGTGTGGCTGTGGGGATTTATGCAACAACGAGAGCATTAGTGAGGTCATGTTGAGCGAGGAGGTGGGGTTATTCACAGGGGTTGAGGTGCAGGTCTTGAGGAGCTCTTCAAAACCAACCAGGCCAATGGGAATACATTGAGCAAAATCCACAAAAACATGATACAGAGGCTGAAAAATTGCATATAGCATAAGAGTAAACATGTATAGCACATATTGTAAATAATAAATATTAAAATACGTGTATAGGGAATTTTAGTCTAATTGGTTCCTGACTTTTCAGACACCCTGTATAATCTATTAAAACAAGCACGATAATACAAACCCGTGATTTGTCTTCAACCAGTACTATTGTAAGAGCTCCTGTTATAGAAAATGAATCAACACCCGAATAGCAATCAGGATTCAGCAGCACTGTGGTGTAAACACGGTTTCTGAGATATGTTATCCAAATGATCTTTCTCTGTAAACACTGACCGTAACTGGGCTTTTCATTTGTTGTATTTGAAAAGCACAGCCTTATATATTAATTCAATGATTCAATTTTGTCTAAATTTTGTTCTTGTTGATTTCAGTAGCATTTAATCAGGTGCTTTATATGAATATCACAATAACCAGGCCTAGACATTCAGTGAAATAAACCTTCTGTGGGTTTCCGAAATTCATTATTAATATGATATAATTTGGTGGTGTTTTAGTTTAAGAAATTTGAAAACAAACGTGTGTGGGTCTTTTTTTTTATGCTGTGGTGAACATCAGGCGTATTTCCAGCCTCTCCTGCTTGAAGGGCATGCTACTGCTGTGGTTCGCGCATGCGCACAAGCCCCCGCCTCGCTTCTGCGCGTTTCGCATTGTGTCTACAACAGCCGGCGAAGCGGAGAAAAAGATATTTTTACCGAGAGCCGTAATGTCGGGCAGGTCGGTGCGCGCGGAGACCCGGAGCAGGGCCAAAGATGACATCAAGCGGGTCATGGCCGCAATTGAAAAAGTACGAAAATGGTAAGAACGAGCGTTAATCCGTTCCCCGAACAGAAAAGCCAGGCTTGTGTGTGTGTGTGAGGGGGGAGGAGAGACGAGGGAAACAATGAAACAAAACGAAAGGGCTTTTTTAATCGAGTTCAGTTTGATTTGTACTCGCTCCGCTCAGGTGAGTCGCGCGCTTTTCAACACACCTTTATTTCCCGTCGCGAGCGCGGAGCCGCCTTTCTTCCTCCTTTAAACATTTAAACGTGGGTTGAACCTAAGAAGCCATTTCGTCGCAGTCACATGAAGCCGTTTTTCTCTTTGAGCCTGTAATGCCGGCGCTCAGGAGCCGAGAGGCGGAGAAGAAGCGCGCTGCTTTCGGCGCCGTGACTGAAGGTGACGGCGCGCTGGAGTGAGAATAGTTTTTTTGTCCGGCTTTTAAATTCAGCGCTCGGAGTTCAACTGGAGGCAAAAGGAGAAACGGGCGGTGGGGGCCTGGAACACGCGCGCGCGCACACACACACACACACACACACACACACACACACACACACACACACAGCCGACGCGATGGATTGCAGCTGAAACTTTACCGTCACAAAAGTGTTTAATGTCTGACATCAGTACAAGTTTCAAGCCTGCTCACTTACTACTGTATATATTATTGTTGACGTTTATTTTTATTTACACTTGGAAAACAACAAACTAAAAAAAACAACTACTGTTACACAGTGGATTTTATTTGGGGAGAAAAAACCCATTAAATATTTTTTTATAGCCTAGAAAATAGGATTTGTGTGGAATATTTGTGCCATAGACTAATTTAACCCTCATGTTTGGTAGATTTGCTCGAGAGGAACAAAATACAGGCTGTTTTCTGTTGTGTTTAGATAGTCCAGGACAATTTCCATATGACTTTTGATCAATAATAATAATGAGCTTTGTACAAAAAGTTACAATAGTATGCAACTACAGTATACATGGACCACAGACAGTATACGGACTACAGACCACACCTACAGTATACGTGGACTACAATGGGCTTCATCTATAGTGTACATTACAACAGTAGACTACTTCAACAATATACATAGCCTACAATATACTACAACTACACTATACGTACACTACAGAGGCCTGCTATTACAGTGTACATTACTACAGTAGACTAATGCAGAAGTATATGTGAGCTGCAATAGTACACAAATACAGTTTATATAGACTGCCATAGCTTGCCGTGGGTGTACATAGACTACAATAGCATACAATTGCAGTATACATCGACTCAAGCTCCATGTTTTATTGACTACATGATTTCTGAGTGAAATATGTGGCCGTCTTTTACAATTTCATGTGGCAGATAATGATGAATAAACAGTACGCTGTGTAACCATGTTTCTGGAAGGATCACTATGACACGGGTGTTTTGCTTAATTAAATTCCTGTCGAATGCTGCTAATCATCTTAACAAATCGTAAGTGAGCTGGAAAATACCTCACGTGAATCTTTGTAAAAGGATATGTGAACATGTTGAATCAATCTGTTTCTTAGGGAGAAGAAATGGGTGACGGTTGGCGACACGTCGTTGAGAATCTACAAATGGGTGCCTGTGATGGAACCTAAACCCGATGATGTAAGTTTTCCGCACGATCGACGTCTCTTCTGTTTGGCATGTTCGTCTTCAAATCATATTATTTCCACGGATTACTGAACTTTTATATATGGAATATACCATTAAGCGTAAATGGCTTGTTTTTTATCATGTTTACAGCATTTAACAGACGCATTTATTCAGGGCGCCTTACAGAAGTGCTTTGGCGTCATTATCCAAAACATCCCCATACTGGTTCACTGGGTCAGGGACTAAGACTACCATCGAGGATATTTTGTGCTGTATAAACAGAGGACGGGCCGGTCTGTCTGCGCAGAGACACGAGCTATAAACGAACCCCTAAGCTGATGGAAGATTTAGCGCACCCTTATTATTATTATTATTATTATAAAATACTTTTTATTGGTGTAGAGTAATTTCCACTTCTGCTTCTCAGCCTTTACCCCAATTGATCATTTCGTGCTCGCGGTCGCCTGTGCACTTGTAATTTTACAGAGTTTTGAGGACGTCACTATTTGTAAATACAAATAAATTTGTAAAAATATAATATTCTACCAAAAGAAATGATAATTGAGGCCCCTTATCTGAAATTCATATAAATAAGAATGTGTATATACTAAATTCAGATTGTTTCCTTTGGCAGAAGAACAAAAACAAAAAGAAGGGCAAGGATGATAAGTACGGTTCGGAAGTGACCACGCCAGAAAACAGTTCTTCTCCTGGAATGATGGACATGCACGGTAATCACACACACCTCCCTCATCTCACAGCTTACTGCTTCCGTGTAGCTAACAGCTGAGTGAAGCGCTTTGGTGCTGGTTTAGATCAAGTCTCGAGTCTAATTGTTTTGAAGGTGTTGATTCATTTTCTAAAACAGCAGCTCTGACAATAGTCCTGGCTACAGAAACTGAGACACTCTGCGAGGACATGTTCATTTCGCAATTTTTGGACGTTTCCAATCTAATCACTTTGTAACAGTCAGCTTTACAACGTTCCTTATAACTCAGTGTGGATAAAAAGTGTGATGTGGTGTTCTTTAATGCATCAAAATGTAATTGTTTGCGAACAAACCACAATATGTGCCACTCTATAATCAGACCCTGCTATTTTGACATTAGGACTGATTTTTGTGTTAACGTAAGGATTATTTTTCTTACTCTTTTGTAGATGACAACAGTAACCAGAGCTCCATCGCTGACTCCTCCCCTTTAAAGCAGGAGACCAGTAACAACACTAGCCCCACCCCTGAACCCATGGCAACAGCTCAGAGTGACAGCGGCGAAGCCAAAAGCGAGCAGTTTCCCAGTAAACAGCCTTCGTCTGGGCAGGAAAGCAAGACAGGTTGGTCCTTAAATCTGAACTGTTGATTCTTACACATGACAACTAGCTAACAGAACGGTTTTACACAGTTATGTTGGCTGCTTAAACAAACATAAACATTTTGAATCCAATATAAAGGAAAAAGACACACTGCTTCTGAAAGCTAATAATCCCACTGGTACAATCCTTTGGTCACCCAACAGACTGATTTCTGCTAATCCAATATATGAAGAAAGCTTAAGAATCTAAGGAGCTTTGCTTTGGTTTCATCTATTAATGATGCCTGTATTTAATCACTTTTATCTCAGGACCAAATCATTCCTCATCAGAGTCCACAACAGCTAAAAGGGATGGCAAGTCACAGGGCGAGCAAAAACACTTCACAGACACCTCGAAAGCTGCTCAGGTAACACGCCAAAACAAGCTTCTGTCATTGTAGCGAAACAGTGAGGAAGTAGTATCACACGAACCGACCGTTCTGCTTCACGTTCGTGATCCTGACAGCTAAATCACGCGTACTGATGGTGGATTTGTTTCCTCCGCAGGATCTGGACGACGGCGCTCCTCCTAGCAAGAAAGGCAAATTGGACTCTTCCTCAGAAGCCAACTAACCGTCTTTGCCAACTGTTACACTCTAGTGATCTCCCTTTCGTCTCCCTGTACGCTTTTTTTTTGTTTGTTTGTTTGTTTTGTTTTTTACTCCGAACACCAAGTTGTTCACGTATCTATTCATCAATCTCCGTTCACTCTCAGACACATTTACGTACGCTTATGTACACCCATACGCTTGCTTTTCACTTCGGGACAGGAGCGCATCTGGAAATGTGAGATTCAGAGGCAGGGGTTTCCGTTGCACTGATTCTAGAACAGCTCGCTCCGTCAAAACCTCACCACCCTTCAGTCCTTAATCTCTACTGCCACTTGATGTTTCAAGCAAATGATCTGGGGGTTTTGTTTTTTTTCTTCTTTTGCTCAGGAGGGTCAACACACTGTTAGTCGCGCTGAAATCGATCGGTTCTGCTGCTGTAGTTCAGAGGCATTGTTTTTTTTGTTTGTTTTTATTTGGAAGTCCATGAATAGCTAGTGAAATGGGCGATACAGTTCGTGAGTGAGTGGTACTAGTCACAGATTAAAGTCTGCTGTGAAGACTGTAGCGCGTAGCATACGTCCTGCTTGGTTGTGTGCCTTGTGATACTGAAATAAGCTTGTTTAGTCTTTTTTGTTTGTTTGTTTGTTCGTTTCAACGTCTCACGCACGTCCCGGAAGTATCTTTGCAATCTTCTCCCACTGACACCCATTCCATTTCGAATACTGTGATGGTGCAAACAAAAGCTTTGAAATGCAGGACACCATTTCAACAGCGCCACAACCTTACAAAGTGCATAAAGACGATTCCGACCGCGAACCCATCAGATTCATCAGATACTCGTCTCTCTCTGGCAAGCGCCTGCCATCAAGACTCGGCTTGTGTCCGGGACGTGGGGTCCGGGGTGGGGGGAACAAAGTGATTTTCATTAGACGTTAACAGGCAGGTTACGGATAGACAGCTGTGCAAATACCTCACACTCAGTCCAGCAGTGCTGGCGTATAAACACTAAGTATGACTTTTAGAGAAACAAAAAAAAAAAGAAAAAAGAATCACTCGGATGTGTCTGCTTGCAAAATATGTATATATTTATACGATAACATTTTTGTTATTACACTTGATTTTTCTTTTTTGCCACAATATTTCGCCAAAATATTGCCTTCTCGTAGTTCAATCTTTGAACCTTTTAGCGAAAAACGTACTCATTGGGACCATTATTTTTCACTCTGCTTTAGAAATGTCTTGTACAGAAGTATGGTTGTGTTTCATTTATTTATTCCACATGTAGTTTTTGGTTTTATAAAAAATAAATTTCCTTTGAATAACCTTGAATCTGTTTCTTTATTCACTTTCAGGCAAACTACTCTGAACTAAAAAAAACAAAACAACAACAATTAGGTTCAGCACTTCAGCTGAAAAGACAATCTGATGTTATTTCTTCCTGATCAGAATATTCATGAGTTTATACAGTGTTATTGTATGTGTTATCTGTAATTTTGTATATGTTGCTAGCTAGAGTTTTGTGACGCCGTTATCTGTAAGATCGGGAGATCTGAAGACTTTAGCTCCGTCCATAATCTGCTCACAGAAAGCTCCAGGGCTGCTGATGTAAGATAGAAGACACACTGACATATATTTACAGAAAATCGGTCATGTTTACAGGCAAGTCACTCCCTTTTCCGTTTTTGGCGACCTTTAATGATGCGCCTGAAGGTAAGACTGATGCGCGGTGTCTTCACCTTTCTCCGCACCGGGAGGCTGTGATACCAAAACGTGTTGGTGGGAGGGTTCATGAGGAGAAGGCTCCCATGGGCCAGCTCCAGTTTTACAGGCTCTATGAGTTTTTTTGGCTCCCTGCGAGCATCTTTATGCCTGAACACAAAGTCACGCGCAGCTCCAAGAGACACCGAGGCAATGGGACAAGAAGGGTCCAACTCCTGCTCGTCGTCCCTGTGCTCCCCGATGTGATCCTGACCGTCTTTATACCTGTGGACAGCAGCGACGTTTCTTTCAACAAAGACTAAACAGTATGGATTCCAAGCAAACCGTATTAATAATCTTGGAATGTAAAAACTGGAACGTCTTCAGATAATCACCTGTTTATCAGGACGAAGTTGAAGGTGTGCCCTGTGGCGTTGGTGATGGCGTCACGGATGTATCCCAGGGTCGGAGTCCAGACTCTGGCTGAAAGGTGCACTCCGGAAAAAGAATACACCAGTCCTTCGTCTCCATACGTCGCTTGCTTCCGGGGAACGCTGTGCATCTTCCCGTACACCTGCACCTTCGCTTCTTCACCTCCAAAAAAACGAGATCATAACGTTAGTTTATAGGAGCTGACACTTATTTACTGTAAATCATATTTTCACCCCACTGAGCAGTGATACTCATTTTCTTTGTGCATGCTGTGGGACAAATCTTTCATTTTTTGGGACTAGATGCAATGTGATGCAAATATGACAATCTTTCGAAGCTTTGTGCCACCAGTACCTGTAAAGTACTCCACCTCTTGCTCTAGCTGCATGAAAAGCCTGCTTGCTTCATCTTTGGAGAATAGTAAGCCGTAGTCACAGTCGAGCCCCTGCACCTCAATCTTCTGCCATGGGATGGGATGTGGGAATTCATCCTCCTCCTGATCTACAGCTTCATATGTTTCCTCTGTGCACAGTTTTTCCATCTGCTGTGTCTCAGGTTTGCTGCTTTCCACACAGGCAGTTCCTTCCCTGCTCATACTGGCACCTGCTCAAATAAAGAAGATCTGATGTAACAGTGCGGTATCTTCAGACATACAACACTATGATGTGAGTCTTTAAGTTCTTAATGCGGATGTGTTAATAAAAAAAATAACAATAAACAAACTATTTTGCATGTGTACCACTTCTCTAGGAATGACGTTTATTCTCTTCTTCGCTCTTTTTATTCCAGGTATCACACCGAGTCCCACACAGAATATCGCCATCTACTGGACATTTCTGGTGTACTAGTCACAATACTACAATCAGCAATAATTTCTTTTTATTTATTTTCTTTATGTTTTCCACTTTACAGCTGTTCACAAAAAAATAGTTAGGAAAAGAACAGTGACACTGTTGATCCAAGGCCAGACCAATATCGATTAAACCTCAAATGTTATGAATTTTTAAAATAGCATGATAAACATTCCCAATTAAAGTGGTGAAGGTTTCTATTAAATTATTTAATAGTGCAATAGTAAATTTTTTTTACTAGTACGTATAATTTGGAAAATGATGCAGAAATTATTTTAAAAATAATAATTTAATCCAGTGTCTTAGAACAAGTGTTACCTAGCGAGAAAACAAACCGCTTTTGTCACTTCCGGTCCGGAATGTTTGTTAGCATTTGGCTTTGTCTCTTGTCAGTCATTTTATAGACACGCCCCCAGTGCCTCATTAAATCATTATGAGAAGTTGCATGTGTATAGAGTTGTAACATTATAAAGCTTTCAAGCTGCTAAATGTCCGAATGGGCTGAAAGTGTTTGTCATGACGGTCCATGCTAATGCTAACTCTAGCCGAACCACTTGGGGGCGGAGCTTTATTGTACATGTGTGGGAAAGGGGGCGGGCTCAGTGAGTAAAAAGTCATTCCAGTCATATTCAGCTCCGCCCACTTAACAATTAGACACATATTTTTCCACAAATCTTACCTAATACACCTTTAACTTACTATTCAACAGAAATGTATTAATCTGCCGACGATTCGGAGCCTATACACCCTGTGAATACACCCTGGCAGGAACACCAGTCCATCACAGGGCACCATATACACACACATTATATATGATATATATATAACATCACATTAGTGTGATATTTGGTGTTTAAAAAGGTTTGAACAATAGCTGATCACAAAATGTTGTCTGAATGGGAATCTTACATGAAGCCATGATTTAGGCTTTATATCTCTCAACATTTCTGTTCAGGCGGTGATTAGAAAATCACAATTACATATAACTGATGCCAAGATGTCAGTTTAATACTTACACCTCATACCTCATACCTGTACTCACGTGCACCAGCACAACACTCGCTAACACACCATTACCGTGTCTGTGTCCCTGCTAAGCCCCTGAATTTTAAAACATTAAAAAAAAACATCAAAAGTAAGTTTCATTTTTGCATCCCATAACCAATAACTTTTATCACAAAAGTAAACAAATGTTTTTACGGTAGATTATTTTGGGGTTTTGTACAAACTAAGTGCAACAGCACCACTATCACACTGAGAATGTATGAAGATGTAAAGACTGCGGCTGATTTCCTTCCAGCCCAGACTGTAGACTTGTACAGTCTACCAGTGACAGCCATGTCTGGTGATTATACAGTGATTTGATCTTCATTTGGACTGATATCTTTCATCTCACCTCACCAGCAGTGACTGAAAACAAGCATGTGAAATACAGTCATGTGTAATGAATGTGAACAAGGTGGATTATTTACACAAAATGCCTTAGGAGGAGAAACTACATGTAGATTGGCTAAGCACACATTGTCTAATCAAAGTACAAATTAGTGCACAAAATGACAGACAACAAAACTATGATAAAGTTTTGGTTACAACTTTTCTGTCTAGCATGTTTGCTATTCAGAGGCATGAAGCCAGTAAAGCATTATGGACTTGAAATCATGAATGCAGCTGCCTGTTTGTCTTTATGCAGGGATCAGACTACAAAATATTTTGTCCTTCACAATGGCCGCCATGTTGGATTAGGTAGTCATAGAGCTATACATTCTTGCCATGTCTTGGTCAGGAGACCGGTAATGCTACATGTTTGACCTCAACCAATCATTGTTCGCATCCTTGCATGTCGTCAGGGAGGAAGGCCAAGAAATTGTGAATCATGGCTGCAGAAGGAGCATGTCATAGGCGAACATGTTATAGGCGAGAAAATACAAACAATTCTGACGTTAGACTTTTTGTCAGGGCGTCGTGGGGCATCCCAGACACCACATTTGGGTCTGACACTAGAATTTGTTGGCCATGACAAAATCATTTTAAAGCCAGGGTGAATTTGTGTAGTCTGATCCCGGCATTAAGTGTATGTGCGTAATAGTTCTGTGCCACATCATTCTTATTATGCTACTGATGAGACCTTGTGAAATAATATGCATATTAATCAACCTTAATAGTTTCACTGTCAAATTACTTATCGGTATTAGATTTGAGCTCTTCATCTAATATCATGACCAGCTGTCACTGCACACAGCACAGGTTAATTGTGGAGGAACTAATAAGGTGGACATTAGATATAGTATATAGGATCATATACTGTTTTAAATAATTATTTCCAAACATTTACTTGTTAGAAACACAACCACTGCCTCTACTCTCTCAATACCTCACTTTTCTTATTTATTTATGTTTTTTATTTTACTTATTTAATTAATTTTATTTCGTGTTAGGATACGTAACAGTTATGCTGCTCTTTCATTGGCTGTCACTCTTTTTTGGCGCGAGTTGAGAAACCAAGCAACACCAGAGGATTAAGACGCACTGCAGACACAGACACACACACACTGCGGTTGAGATTAATTTATCGTGAAAAATGATCGGACAGAAAAGCATCACCTCTTTTTTCTCACCGACCTGCAAAAAAAGAGACCTCGACAAGCTGACCAGAAGCGAGGACCTGTGTGATGTGAGTAAAAACAGCGATGTAGTTATAAGTGAATTAGAAACTTGTTAGTGAATTAAAACATTCATGTATTTAACACACTGATTTAATACAGGCATTAAAAGTGTTTAAACACTGTTTATCAAGCCGTGTTCCCCCACATTGTTCGTTCGTTTAAAAAGAAGCGCTGAAATTTTCCCGCGAACAATGACCCGGAAGTATATGTCACATCACATGTAAACAAACAATCACGTTAACAAAAACAGCATTGGATATTTATACTTTAATTATCTTGCCTGTAAAGTATTATATACATATGTACGGCGAGAAGTATTAATATAAAAAAAAACTTTTTTTTTGGTCATTTTGAAAACAAACATTAAACTACTTCATACAACAAGATGTTGACCTTTTTTGTGAAAAATCATGGATTTTTATTATATTATGTGCTCAGGTTTTAGTTATTTATCCATTTGCTTATTCATTTATTCATCCTGTATTTGTAGCCTTTGGTTATATTATTTACGTTTTTGTCTATGCACGGTATATATATCCAGTAGATCCTCCTCTTTGCTTTATTAAAAAGAAATAGTACTGAAACCTAAACAAAAACTAGTCATGTTTTGTTAACAACGTTGAACTACGAACAAACGTATTTAACTACTTTTGTTGAAGTTCCGGGTTAACTTCCGGGTTATCCGTGCGCGCGTCTGTGTCCACGTGTTAGATTGCTATGTTTACACGGAGTTGCTTCAGTAATAATATGGCGCTGAAGGCGGAGCTCTCTGGCGATGGCAGTCCTGTTTCTAAACCCCCAGCTGTGTTTCCTCTACACGCCATGCACGAGCGTTTTATCGAAGCGATGGTGGAACTGCAGTAAATACACAAAGATCTCGTCCCAGGTGAAGAAGCTGAAAGCAGGCGATGATGTGCCTCTGAGTCCGGAGCAGCTCGAGCGGATCGCCAGGAACAAGGCTGCGGCTGTGCAGCGGCTCTCCTCGCGCCGCTGGCCTGTGGGAGTCGGGGAGAGCTGGGGGAGGGCGCTGGGGCCCGAGTTCAGCAAACACTACTTCACATCGGTAATCAGGGCTCACTGATTTTCCACCTCGTTTTCTTCTGCTTCTTCTTTAATCATGTATCTGTGTGATTATTTCCTCAGTTAATGAGCTTCGTGGATGATGAGAGGCAAAAGCACACGGTGTATCCGCCCCCAGAGCAGGTCTTCACATGGACACAGATGTGCCAGATCCAAGATGTGAGTGAGATGTGAGACTTTAGGACACAATTCATGATAATCCTGTAACTTCAATTCGTAAAACCGTTCACAGTCTCTTCATGTGTAAATTTATGCATCAACTTTGCAAAGAATTTACTGTTATTTTAATATACAGATTACTCTGTTTCATATTAATGGCATTGAAAAAGTATTAAAAATGAAAAATAAAGACAGCAAGCCAACCCAAATCCGTTTTAAGTTCTTTTTGGAATGCTGCCGTATGTAGGCGGGCGTACGCTGAGGCGGTGTAAATGGCAGAATCGATATTACTGGAAGTGTTAACAGTTAACACACACATGTAGGAGGGAAATGATATTTAGAGACTGATGTAGATGTAGATCGGGGATGTGCTCAAGGGGTTTTAAAAAAACATTACAAGTTCAAATGTCTAACCCACTGACGTAGTCATTAGAGAGCGAACCATAAAGATAATTACTTATCTTACCCGATTGTCTTTTAAGTGGAATATGAGAGAGCACTTTCCTCACAAAATGCAGATTAGGGCTTCTGTAATATCGCCATTGTATAATTAAAGTGCATTAGTGATGCAGTTTATCTAGGACGGTTGTTTTCTCATTCTGTGGCCAATAGGAGCCAGTGTAGGACAGATAAACAGTGATGCAGCCAGACGTGTGATTCAGTCACAGCAGGAGATCGCAGTAGTGATGGATGACAGGAAACCCGAACGCACGCTGTGAGAAGCTGATGGCTTTTTATTTATTTATTTATTTATTTTTAAGTGAGCGTAGCACATGAGACTCGGACTCTGTAAATATATTAAGTGGTTTTTAATAGTCATTCCTCCTTGTATGCACCGAAGTGAAACGCACACATATCGACTCGGCCGTGTGCGAGAGAACCCAACGGTCAGGTGAGACGGGCACGTTCACTAACGGGGCTGCTGTTGTTTTCTGGCTTGGTTTCGGTAGGTGAAGGTGGTCGTTCTTGGGCAGGATCCTTATCACGGCCCAAACCAGGCTCACGGCTTGTGCTTCAGCGTGCAGAGACCTGTTCCGCCTCCTCCAAGGTAACTCCACTTTTCTGAATTTTGACTGTAAGCCTATTTCATCACCAATTAGTGATATTCAGTTTCTGCCACAAGCTGCCAGGTCCGGCTACAGATTTTTACATTTGACAGAAGACCACACACTGACTGAAAAAACTTTAAAAATCGTGTAACGCGGCTGTGATCTCGTTTACGGCTTGTGATCCGATGCGGCCGTGTCGAAGACTGTCGCACCAATTTGACCTTTTTCGTTTGAATTCTTCTAACCAAACTGCTGCGTATGGTGGAATTTATTTAATAAACACTGACATGGAGCATCTGAGAAGTGCGATCTCTCGATAATGGTATCTTGCGCAGCAACACTGATGTGTAACGGTGTGTAATGTATTTCGTTTTGTTTGCAGCTTGGTGAATATGTATAAAGAACTCGAGTCAGACATCGAAGGCTTTCAGCATCCTGGTCACGGTGACCTGACAGGATGGGCAAAGCAAGGTGACCACTTCCTCTTCCTGTCTGACTGTATATTCATTTGTATCCCCCTTTTTCTTTTTTCTTCTCTTACATTTATATCCTCAGTCATAATTCTACATTAAGGGTTGGCTGAACACAGAGACTAAAAAGTATCGGGAAGCAAACAACTGGTCTGAGCTGCATTTCTGTTTCGAACAAGCAACAGCGCACAGTTGTTTTTCCAGCAACTCCAGCATTCAGTAGGCGAATTTACATTTCCAATGATTGTTCGGTTTTGAGGAAGATATCGACTGTTTAATAATTAGCGGAATAAGTCACGTCGGAGCTACCAGAATCCCCCACCAACGGCCACGCCCACTCTCGGCCGAGCAGAGCGGACCGTCCTGTTTACTAATTACTGCTCAGAGACTCGCATTCTAACCATCAATATCGCATGTGTAAGAATTACACTGAATAATCAGTACAACAGCGAGTGCGAGATTGCTTTTATACAACGGTTAAGAAACAAGAAATTAATATCACATGACCTTTCAGACACAATTATGCCAAATGTTCTGTTTATTGTTAGTTGATAGTCGAGTTTGCCTATATTCAAGATGTTTTTTAGTAACGGAACCAGCAGTTCGGTACCAACAGCACTGAAAAGTCTCGTTGCCAGTAATAAAGAGCGCCGCTCCGTGAACAAGGGTTTCGTGTCCGACTCCGCAGGTGTCCTGCTGCTGAATGCGGTGCTGACCGTGCGAGCACACCAAGCCAACTCGCACAAAGACAGGGGATGGGAGACGCTCACGGACGCCGTGGTGCAGTGGCTGAGCACCAACCTGGAGGGCCTGGTCTTCATGCTGTGGGGTGCGTACGCTCAGAAGAAAGGCGCCGCCATCGATAGAGTACGTAGCAGTGGTTGGGTTTTTTTTTGTTTGTTTTTCCCCCTCTTGTTTTTTAAGTTATCTTCAACAAGCCACTCGTACGACTAATTATCATTAGTTAGTCCTTAATTATAAAAAATAATGACTGTTTTTCTACAACAGCACTTCCCTGAGGCTTTGTTTTTTTTTTTTTTTTTTTTTTTTTTTATAAATCCATACTTGCACGGATTTGCGGACAGATTCTGCTCTTTCGTGTTTTGCAGAAACAACACCACGTCCTCCAGACGGTTCACCCGTCCCCGCTTTCTGCACACCGTGGCTTCTTTGGATGCAAACATTTCTCACAGACCAACGAGCTGCTGCTGAAATCCGGGAAAAAACCCATAGACTGGAAAGCGCTGTGAGTTAAGCGCGCGTGCACGCTCAGGACATAGTAAGCTCTTTTCTGTCTTGTGTGGTTATCCTAAGCACCTGTACACTATTACTCAGTTGACTCTGTTGTCCTTAATTTCCCTTGTTTTTTTGGGTTTTTTTTTTTTTCTTTCCTCTTAGAATGTTTTTTCCCAATAACAGTATTTTTGTATGTTCAGTTTATCTGCAGTGCTCTTTTCTGTGGAAACACTGCTTTTGTTGTTGTCGTTGTTGTTTTGGCAGACAACTACTCTTGCACTTTTTTTAAAAACTTTGTCTATTTTAAAAAGAAGGTTTCTCTTAATAAACTTGTTGAAAACAGAATGTGTGACTCTGCTTCTGACAACGAGGGACTTCTTGGGATTACGTCAGTAAAGTTCGGGGAAGAAGGATTGTAGCTAATTTTTTCCCCTCCAGTTTTGAATGACATGCAAACAGGCCTCCGTTGATAAATCCTGGTGTTAATTAAAGCTTCACGGAAAAGCCACTGACATGTTACACTTTTAATGATACAACCCCATCTCTATGGCGTGCCAAGGTCAGGTCCAGCTCGGCTCACTCACTGTCTGTTCCTCGCTGTGCTCTAGATGAGCTGGAGCTTGTATTCATAACAAGACACGTGATCCTTTTGCACCCGCCGTCATAAATCCCACAGGAGAGGCTGAAAACAGCGAGATGGCGAAAGCTGGTAAAGACCAAGGTGAATTTCCGTACACGTTCGCTCTGCACCTTCTCAGGGTTCAAATGAAATCACGGTGTTAGTTTTACATTTATTCACCCGGGAGAAACTTATCCAAGTGACAGTTATTAGGAATGATAAACTGACCAGATGCAAGTCTAAGAAGAACAGAGGATCATGACTATACATGAGGAGTGCTGCAAACAATAATCTGACTTTACAATAGAATAAAAGCTGAAGACGTCAAACTTCAGTCACCACAGAAAATAATCGCAGGGCACAGAGAGCTACACCTAGTGTAAAACTTTTTATTCTTTGTTTTCTTTGAACCTCTCCAATGTGTCCATAACGTTCCATCACCAAAGCAATAGTGCTCAGATTTCCCATTACACTTCCAACCCATTATAACACCAACGAGGAAATACATTACAGTGACAACAATAATACAGCAAATCAACAAATCAGAAATAGTGGATTAAAGGATTAAGTTGTGAATGATTATGACAGAAAGGTAACGTTCATTCATTTGCTTTTAAATGTAAATTTTAACAAAACATGTCAGGAAAACATAAACCAAGGTTAATGTCCGAGTCTCCGGTGGTTCTTTTTCTTTTCTTTTTTTTTTTTTTTTTTTTAAGAGACCGAGAGGCAGAATATAAACAAAGGTCCATCTCCCAATGAGTTGTGGATTTGTAACCAGTTTAAGACCCCTCCCTTATCAACTTTTTAAAATTATTCTTTTGAATTTATAAAACCTAAAAAAGCGAGTGGTGACCAATAAAAACTTCGAATAGAAGGATAAAGGATTATAGTAAAACACAGACTCTACCACTGGCCTTAAAAATCATATATCTTTCACCAACACAATATCTGACCTTAATGGCTAGATAAAATCTCATCCAGAATTCAGCCATTTTCCATTACTTAATTTCCATTAACCAACTCTTTTGTGTGCAGAGCGAATGCAGCGGAGTAATCCTAAGTCTACACCTAAAACTCCACCTTTCATCAATTTCTTGAATATTCCCAGCCCTCCCTCCCTGTGTGAAGTTTCCACACCCACCATTTCCCGCCGTTTATCACTACTAGAGGTGTTCCTGAAAGAATTCTGACCAATCCCACACAGAGTTTATTTCTATTTGCACCCACCTGCAATATTTTCTAATGAACTTATCTCGTCCTATTTCCCAAACTATAAACCAATTAGAAATTGACCACATTGGCCCTGATCAGGATAAAACATTTACTGGAGCCGAATCTGGTAAACACTAAAAACGTCCCAGTGCTCAACATGTCATCTCTTATTCCTGCTCCTCTGACTTTTTTTTTATTTTGTATAGTGCTTTTAACAACATTGTCACAAAGCAGCTTCACAGAAGTATATAAATTCTGAATAGAAACTTATCTATCTATCTATCTATATATCTATATCTATATATCTATATATATATATATATATATATATATATATATATATATAAATACATATATATACCTAATGA
>JAQQZU010000014.1:3259198-3269644 GCA_030068025.1 Parauchenoglanis punctatus
AAACATTGAGACTGTGTCTGAGTCCCGAACACTAATTGGAAGGCTGTTCCATAACTGAGGGACTTTGTAAGAGAAAGCTCTTCCCCCTGCTGTAGCCTTTATTATTCAAGGTACTGCACCTTCTAATCCAAGTATGCATGGGGGGTCAGAAAGGACCAGAAGCTCGCTCAGGTACTGGGCGTCAGTGCAAAATTTGATTGGGAGCCAATGCAGTGTAGATAAGATAGGGATGATGTGCTCATATTTTCTTGTTCTAGTAAGGACCCTCGTTGCTGCATTCTGGACTAACTGGAGCTTGTTTATGCTCCTACTGGAACATCCAGACAGTAAGGCATTACAGTAATCTAACCTAAAGGTAACAAATACATGAATTAGCTTTTCTGTCATGCAGTGACATGTTTCTAATCCTATCTTGTTTTCCTACATCATCACGCCTGGTCATGTTTATTCATTACTTACATGACTATAAGACACCATATGGTAAAGACCTGATCATCACAACTACATGGAGGTGTTCTCCATAAACTGTTGCTGCCAAGTTGGAAGCACATATTTGCTTTGTATACTGTAGTGTTACAGTTTCCCTTCACCGGGTCTAAAAGGTGGTGCTCCTGTGCACAAAGCCAGCTCCATGAAGAAACGGTTTGCTTGGAGTGAAAGATCTCGTGTGTCCTGTACTGAGTCCTGACCTCAACCCCACTGAACACCTTTGCGATGAATTGTAAGGTCCAACATCAGTGCCTGACCTCACTAACTCTCTTGTGGCGTAATGCCTGCAAACCTTCACAGCCGAGCACCAAGCTCCAGTGGAAAGCCCAGAAGAGTAGAGCTTATTACAGTAAGTGCAACAAAGGTGGATATAAATCTGGAATAGGGTGTTCAACAAGAGCCTGAGTGTGATGGTCAGGTGTCCACAAACCTTTGGACATATAGAGTAGAGTGGAAAGACAAGCACCACTTTTTTAAAAATTATATTTAGCTAGAGGGTTAAACTCCACTCTGGCAACCAGTGGAAACGCAACGGTCTCTCATCTGTAAAGCCCAGGAGGAGTGTGTGTGAGTGTGAGAGAGGCTAATAAAGTAAGGCGCTGCTCCAGCAGAATGAGCAGTATGCGTCTTCTACGCTTCCAAAGGACTTCAGAAGTATCAGAAAGACAATAAAATGAAATATCGCTGGTCAGTCAAACGGATCGGCTGAGGAGTTATTGAACAAAGAGCGCTGAGGAGGAGGAGGAGGAGGAGGAGGAGGTGTAATGGCTAACCGGGCACATAGGAGAGCGGCTCCGAGCATGAAGCCGGAGCAGCACGACGACGACTCCGACAACGAGGAGACACACCTCGGGCTCGGACTGAAGAAATCAGACGGGCCGCAGATCATCCACAGCGGCCATTTCATGGTTTCAACTCCTCACATCGAGCACCCGCCGAAGAAAGGCTACGATTTCGACACAGTGAATAAACAAACTTGTCAGACTTATCACTTCGGCAAGGCGAGCACATCGCATCTCTCCATCGATGCGTCTCTCACCAAACTGTTCGAGTGCATGACCCTGGCCTACAGGCGAGTTTAGTACACCACGGTTAAATAAACCCCTCTCCTGACACGTCTGGTCTTTGTGTTAATGAGTCTCAGGCAGAGGATATTTCTAAGACCGTATTAAATTTCGTCCACAGACGGATGATTAGTTAAGTTAGCTGGCCTCAGCCCGACCCTCTTCTGTCTAATAACCTGTAAAAACCCACGGCACAGTCACATGTCGTGCTTGTTTCCGAATAAATGAGCAGTTTTACGGCAGAGGTGAAGTTGCGTTAAAGCTAGCTCTCTCTGCTAACTCACGCTAACCTGAGTGACGCACGAGCTCCAGGCTAGCGCGCGAATGCTTAATTAAACATAAATTAATGAATAATTAAGGTGCACAGTGCAGTGTTTCTGCTGAAAACCTGACCACAAAAATGACGTTATAACTAGTTATTAACTACTTATGACTTTTGACCTGTCCACAGCCAGCTAGCTAATTTCCTTAGCACGTGAGCATGTGATATAAACACTGTGTGAGTGTGCGCGCGCGCTCTTCTCTCGGGTGTGTGTGTTTGTGTTTACTTCACTTCACAGCAGCTTGTCCAGTAGTTCGATGCTAATCTTGTTATAGAAGATATCCTGAGCGTTTCATCCTCGCTTGTGTTTCTCTCCTCTGCGTTATACTTCTCGTGCCTGTGCATAATTAAAGTTCATCCTGCAGAAATAAACAAAGAAATGAAGGGTGTTGCAGCATTACACGCTTTTGGGTTGTATGTTGTAAAACAGTTTTCATCTGAAATGCAGACAGAGGCGACTGTCCGGACAGGTTTGAGCTGATCCTGCGTGTTACATCATAACCACTCTTTACAGCCGCAGAAAAGCAGCTCAGATCACACGTCCGCTTCAGGGTGTGAGTACAACAGCAGGAGAAGACCTCAGGTTTCACTCGTTATCCGCCAAAGAAAAGGAATCTCATGTATCAGGTGAAAACAGCATGGGATAGATAACGTTTTCATTCCCACGCAGCCTCCATAACAGTAACGGTACAGGGGCCACTGGGTTCCCACCGGAGCTGGGGCAGAAGCTTGCCGTCGTTACAAGGTCATCAGGGGGTAGATTAACATTTTGACCGTACAGCATCGTAGGCTGCAGAGGGCACAGATTCACCCAAACTGGACCGATGAAGATTGGAAAAACTTTGCCTGACTTGTTTATTCCCCCCAATCATCATCAAGTTTCACAAGTGCGATGTGACGTTTCATACTTAGCCTCTACATGTCCTTGTTTCGTTTACTGTTCTCCCAGTGAGGACGCGATGCAGCACCAACGCACGCAGCCTGATGTGTGATCACTGGGAGCTGCTGGGGTTTAAATGGAGGTTTGTCTAGTCTGTGAGTCAGATGATGAAAACGCTTTCAGAAACACTGTGCTGCTTTCCCCCAGCACTTTTTAAAACAATATCACGCATAAGATTTAAACTTAGGCTCCTCCAGATTTTCTTTTCGTTTTTAAAATCAACACCTGCTTGTTGTGAGCTGTTTAATCATGTGAATGGATCTATAGCTGTATAAACTGTAGCCCCCATATAAGTGTGTGTGTTCATTTTAAAATCTCATCATGCTTTTGTGTGCGTGTTTGTGTTGAGGGGAAAAAAAGGGCTTTCTGATTATGACATTTAAAAGAATGGACCGTTGGCTGTTTGTGCTGTAGAGGAAACATATGTACAAGCACTCACACTCGCAATTTATCATGTGACAGGAGACGCGTGAAGAGGAAACCCTCTTAGACTGAAAGAAGAGTTTAGGGGGAAAAAACCACACGCACAAAGACAAGGAGAGTTTTTGTAAAGGAAAAAACAGGAGCTGACTTTATCCAGGATGTAAAAGTGGACGTAGTTAAATGAAGTGGTTTAGAAATGGGTTATTTAAAGAATCCATGTGAGAAGGTGGACAGTAAGAAGAATAAGATTGTGACAATGTTAATTTGATATGTTTGCTGATAAGTACTTAAATAAAGTAAAGGCAAGAACTCGGATATAACCGTGCTCGCTGATGCATGATAATGTCAGAGAAAAGTGAAGTAGACCTGTTTTTGTAACGCTGTGTTGTGGGTTCGTCACCATCAGCGGGAGATTGGTGTCCCCGAAATGGAAGAACTTCAAAGGCCTGAAACTTCTCTGGAGGGACAAGATTCGCCTCAACAATGCCATCTGGAGGGCTTGGTACATTCAGTGTAAGAAGCGGTGGCCACGCATTAACACCTTTTCAGCTTTGTCTCATCATCATTGCTTCTCATGATTTTCATCCTGTGCAGATGTGGAGAAGAGAGAGAACCCAGTCTGCCACTTTGTTACCCCTTTGGACGGCACCATGGATTCGGGAGTCCATCGACCTGCAGAGGTGAGATGGTAGAGATGCATGAGTGGAGAGCTGCTCATAAACGGGGACTTTTTTTTGTTTACTGTGCTTAAATGAGGTTTGATTGGCGTGTCATGATTAAGGGAACATTGTTTTCTTCATGTTAGTTTAAGTATACATCATTCCCAAGGTATAAGACAATGCTAAAAATGACCTTCTTAGCTTTCTAATTCCTACACTGAGAAAATACGTTACTATACAGATCATAAAAGACGACTGAATAAGATTTCACTAGAGTCATGTTAAGTGCTAACATGTTTGATCCCGATCACAGTTAGTCTCACTCCAATCCTTGATGCTGATTGAGATGCTGACCCGTACAGGTTCATGGATATTTACTCTGCAGGTGTAACTGCTCTCATCATCAAGTCAATAACGTTATCTTCGTGTCTTCTAAGGCAATCGCCACCGAGGGAAAATACTGGAAGAGAAGAATCGAAATAGTTCTCCGAGAGTACCATAAATGGAGGACATACTTCAAGAAAAGGGTAGGTCGCATGTTTAACTGTTCTCCTAGACACGCTTCACATGGTCAGGAGCTGGATTTCTGAGATTCGGGACCTGGAGTCAAAACCCACTCAATGTTTTTGCATTGTAAAAGTATATATAATATAATATTTTGCATTGTAGTACAAAACATTGTTGAATGATATATCTGACCTTCACATATAATTAACTTGATTTAACCTTATTAATTGTATAATTTCCCAGTTACAGAAGCACAAAGATGATGATCTCTCCAGCCTCCTTAAGGTAACTCTATAGACTCTGATGGAAACCTTGCACTGCCGTGATGCCTGCTTCTGTGTGCTGCTCTTCATGCAGTGTACACCAACAGCCCCATCTTAATATTATATGGCGTGTGTGTTGGTTTCCTCTGCGTATGCTGTTATATTTAGTAATCTTGATGGGACATTGCTTTACTGTGGGACTAATAGCATCTGCAATACAAGCTGAAAACAATCTTATAATCAGATCTAAACATCGGTGTGTTTACTGAGCGCATCGTCTGCGGTCAAAAATAATATGCGTAACTGCCTCCTGTTTTAGGAACATGGCATGGTGGATTTGAAATGGTCACCGATGATTAATGAGTTTATATGTAATGTAATGTAATTGGCATGCTTTTTGTACTAAATACCTGCCCGTGTCGATATTTTAGTATTGTGTGTGTAACAGAGTTGAAATGCATACAACTATAACTTATAACTCGATAACCCGAACTAAATACCGGAATAATACCTCATGTAGGATCATTTAAAGTTGAAGTTGAGGAATCTGATATACAGCGGGGTCCAAAAGTCTGACAAATGGAAATGCTTCTATTCTCCTTTCTTTTCTAATTTAACACAATCATTTCCTTTACAGTTTGTTACTGAGCACAAATTGAGCGAAGAGTCTCTGAAATTTTTACAGAGTTTCTTAGTATTTTATTCGTCCCCTTTTTGCTTTAAGCTTATGTAAAACCTTTACGATTTTCGATTTCGGATCAAATCCATCGGCTTGTCGTCTGATCACACGCTTCAATAGAAGAGATTAGACACGAGGGAAATGTGAGTTTTTGTACAAAGCAGTTAACATGCTCAATATCACATGCTTAATTCTATTTAAATAGAGACCTAGAAATAGTGCAAACCTTTCCAACTTTTAATTAAAGTAATCCCGGGTTTTCAGTGCGGTCTCAGGCTTCTGCACCCCGCTGTGCGTTTATTGTAATACATGAAAAGCTGTATGCATTTTGCCTGCATTAACCTCGGTTGTCCACTAACCTGGCCTGCACTGTTGCAAAGGGGGCAGAGGAGCAGTTCTCGCTTTTTGGCGAAGTGCATCCCGACATCCTCCGTATGCCCTTCTGTCAGGACGACGAGGCAGCGGGGAGCTCCCGCCGCAGCTCCCGCAGGAGCCGCGACTCTCCCACACCCATGGAGATGGATCCTATCTTCGACATGGACGTGCTCATGTCCGAGTTCTCCGACACGCTCTTTTCCACGCTTTCTTCTCACCAGCCCATCGCTTGGCCTAACCCCAGAGAGATCGGTAAGAGCGCAGTAACGAGCGCGTAGAACCCGCCGAGCTTCTCCGCAGGGTGGATATCATGTATGACGTAATACAAATAAAGCGAACGTGTTGTAATTAGTTAGGATTGTAATTGATCGATCTCATTACTCCCAGCACATGCAGGTAATGCAGACATGATCCAGCCTGGCCTCATCCCGCTGCAGCCCAACTTGGACTTCATGGACACTTTCGAGCCTCTTCAAGGTTAAACCATGTCACATTTTATCTGGGTCACTTGCTCGGATGCGTTTTAGCTGATATGTTGGTCCAGGATAGAGATTGTAGGCTTGCTGTGTCTGCACAGAAGGAACAGTATGCAGTTCATCAAACACACAAGCTAGCCTTGATTCCCGTGAATCGTATGGAGCTGATTCTTGGTGTTTGATGTGATCAGAGTTCAGCGTGGTTAGTTATCGAGTGACTTTAGTGATGGTAGGAAGTAGGGGTGTTTTCACATGGACAGAAAAAAGCTTCTTTTGGCGAATGTCCGAGCTGTGTTAGGGTTCTGCTTATTACAGCTGATGTTACTTCCTGACCTGCAGTTTCTTATTTGATACCGCAGTGTAAAACAGTTTTGTTTGTAATCAGATTTCGCTTGGGTTTATTGTTACACACTCGTGCAGAATCATCAGAATACGACACACAATGTAGAGCTCCTGTGTCCGCCACTCTGTCGGTACAAACCGCACTGCGAACAGATGGTTTCAGATAAGACTCGGGTTTTGTCTCGTTGACTTCGTGTTCAGTCTAACGTTAAGCAGTGGTTCCACCTCACGGTCCATGCACACTCAGGAGTCCTCAGCTCTTAATGTTATCCTTGAGGTGTTACACTTGTATGATCAGAGTGCTACCATGCTCATGTGAAGTAAACTAATTGGCTGAATGATGTCAGATTTATCCACTCTGAATTTGTACAGCAAATTCTTGTATTGTTGTTCGGTAAAACAGTGCAACCGGTTTCTTGGTGAATTTTACGTGTTGCATTTGTGCCATGTTTACTTTGTTTCATGTTTAGAATTAGAGGTCTGTTTCTCACTCTGGATGTTTGTGCTGAGTAAAATAATGATTTCCTGCTTTCTTACTAAATCACCAACTTAAAATAGCCTTGAACTTCACTTTACTTATTACAGATGTCTAATTAAATCACACGCAGGCTGGTGAGTTTATAATTACAGGTGCGTTAGCTCCTCATTATCTCACTGAGTCCTTCCTTGATTTCTCCCCTTAACCAGATCTGTTTCACGCCCTGCGTCAGCCCTTCTACCCCACAACCTCACCCACTGCCCCAACCACCACTCCTCCCTTATCCAGCAGCAGTAGCAGCACCCACACACAGGTACCAGTGCCGCTCCAGAGCCACACACTTGTACACACCACTAGCACCTGTCCCAATGCTTACACTTAAAGGTGCCTGAAGGTTACAGTGGTGCTCAAAAGTTTGTGAACCCTTTAGAATGTTCTGTATTTCTGCATAAATAGGATCTAAAACATCATCCGATGTCCTAAGAGTAGATACCATCTAAACAGACGGGACAAATTTAATTATGCTTGGTTTATTTATTTATTTATTTAAATTGGACTCCACCAATCCTTTTTAAGTGTTTATATCAGGTTTAGTGTGACAGATTTATAGTATATCATACAGCTACATGTACTCGCTACACATCCTCTAAGTGGATCAGCAACAAAGTACAATGCATTTTAGAAATCATGTGTTTACTGTGTTTCTGCTCACTCTTTTGATGATCTATTTCTCTTCCCAGACTGCCTTGTTATCTCCAATTAACTTGCCTTCAGATCTGTCCATCTCATTGTCCCCCAGTCCTCCTTCAATACCCAGTCAAGACAGCATAGGTTCTGTAGGCCCCTCCTTCCAGCAGGACTATGTGCCGCTCTTCACAGGACAAATCCCTCCCTCAGCTGCCTCACCTCCTGTCATGCGAGCCCCAGCGCCCCTGCCTCCTCCGCCCTCTCACTCACTGCAGTGCCAGGCTGTTGGCGCTGCCCCTAGGAGCTTGTCTCCAGCCACGGTCACACACCCCGGCCCTTCCTCAGTGACAGCAAGCACCGCCATCAGCAACAGGTCAACCTTTGCCCTTTCACCCAGGCCTTCTCGTCAAGATCAGGCCCCCCCGTGTGTCTCTTTGCCCCCCCAGCCTCAGAGCTTTGCCATGCCGCGACCCATCCAGCCTGCAGTCTCTGCAAAAAAGAGCCGCCACGTGCAAATAGTCCCTGCGTCTCCACCTCACCTCATCCTGACAGGTGAGTGATTTTCTCCTCACCACGTTCAAAATATACAGTATATATGCTGCTTAAATCAGTATTAAAGGACAAGCTTTGCACTGCAGATCTCCTAACACACCTGACGATATGCGGGGAAATCCAGCAAAAAATCTAACGAAAAGAAAATTCCTACCATTACTTTTAGCGTGCATTGCACAAAAATCCTGTCCAAATGCAAAATGAAGTAACTCCGTACAAGATCGCAGATACCAGGGCATCCTATTTAACCAGTCCCCTTATTTAATCTTGTGTGGTCCGTTCACAGCTTTATGCAAATAAAAGATCACAGAAACACCGTATTATGACGAATAAGACGATCGATCAGAATTTCAGCTTCCCTTTCCTGATGTTTACATCTCGTCCACAGCTGGTTGTTGCGTGCCGCGTGGCTCCGCCTCTGACCTCTCGGTTATTCAACGCTCTCTTCATGAGGATCAGTGTTGGAGAATACACAGAGCTGTCATGCTGTCATCGTGCCCCAGTTAACCAGTGGTTAAAAACAGCAAACATTTTTAGAAAGATGTATATTTTTTTCAACCCATAGCTGCACTAACTTGTGAAGCTTGAATGCAAGATATGCAGGTATTAGGCTGTGTTTATGGAGTGTCTTAAGAGAGAGAAAGGAAATGTTGTGTGTCAAATATAGCAACAGTATACGGACATGCAGGGCAGGGGTAGATAATGTTGCGATTGTATTTATTCAAAACACTGAAAAGGAACATCTTCAGTAGCCAAAAAAGGGGCTGAGCGTTGTGGAGCCTTGTATATCTGTAACGTTGGCGTTTTTCTCCAGGACATGCCGGCGCTCTTCTTGTCGCGCAGTCCTCTCTCAAATCTGACGTGGCCTCTACTGCTGGTGTGGTCATCACCTCCGCCGGTCTCCCACGCGTAAGCCGTCTCTTCCTTCATTACCTTTGTGATTAAATCATTTTTAAAGATGTTTACGGGAACGGGCTTTTCACAGGGGCCTGGCATCCACATTCTCCCATCAAGTCAGAATTCTGCTCAGCACATTGTGCCTAAAGAGGAAGCCACCTTATCTGGTAATAAGAGCTCAGTTCCAGCAGCTTGCACAGGTGAGAGCCCTCATTCCAATATTCTTCATTTTCAGAAGGCTAAGAGATCTGGGACATTACGTCTGGACAAAAGAGTCATTCGATGACTTTTTTCTCTTCATATTTATTCTGTTACACATTCTGTTCACACTGTTTTTCAGCATTAGATGGGCGAGCGTCTGGTCAAGGCTCACCTTTAGGGGCGGAGCAGGTGCCGAGCCCACAGTCCCCGCTGAGCAGCTGCACCTCAGGCCTGGCCAAGAACGAGCCCAATCAGGTAGTCTTAGATTATTATATATAGTCTTAGATTTAATTAACATTGCTATGAATAACAACTGGTTGTGAAGAAATAGGATTTTAGGGATTTAAAGTCCAAATGTCTTAAAAGCGTGGCTGAAGGTGGATAATTATATAAATAACCAGTTTAACATGTTTTGGTTTCACATGCAGCATTTATTTTCTCTTTCTGTTTTTCTGCCTCTTTAAAATCAGAATCGTCGCGTGAAGCACAAGTCAGCCGAGCAGAAAAGGCGATCCAACATCAACATCGGCTTCAAGACGCTGTGCAGCCTAGTTCCCTCTCTCAAATCACAGTCAAATGTAAAAACATCAGTTATTTATTTATATCCGAAGCACGTAGATATTGGCGTTGAACCTTTGTTTAGGGATCTCGAAACCTCCGGATAAATACAAATAATGATAGTCATATTGATAATCAGGGCTATCACAGGTCAATCATCGTGATAACTGTATACTATATAACCCTTGTCAGATTTCTAACGACCTGCTTAATTTGTCTAGATTGGCTATCTCCGTTTCATTCAAGCAAAGCTGCTACGTTTAACAGCAGAGTATAACCGTCAGAACAGAGTCTTCTAGTTGTCCCCCGTGATGTTTACATACACACACGTGCACCGTACAACATGTTGGCTGATGTCATTGTGGTAAAGAATGACCTGGGCTTCCTTTGGCGCTGTGGGTTATACTTCAAAAAGCCTACCAGGGTGCAGACCGCACAGCTATTCCTCATCACTTATTCTGCTTGTACTACATGAGATATATATATATATATATATATATATATATATATACACTGATCACAAAAATTAAATGA
>JAQQZU010000014.1:3273383-3286928 GCA_030068025.1 Parauchenoglanis punctatus
GTGACTAAATACGTTATTGTCAGTAAACATATAAATGTCTATTTCTCAGAGTTCCTATGTGATGCAGTAAAACCAAATCTATAATTCTGCATACCCAGTAGGTACCTGTCACAGTCAGCAAAAACTTTTCAGGAAGCAAGACTTAAAAAAAAAATTGTTGTGCAGTGATATCACATCTAATAAGTCCAGTTTGGTCTACTTGCTTCATTCAACTCTTGCTTCAAATCCCACCACTAGTATGCCTGATTTTATTAATCAGTGATTAAGTTCAACCAGGTAGACTGATTTTACAAATGCAGTATGTAGAGGTTACATTGAGAGGTAATACCTGAGGTGCCTTGATGAGGTTTATGGAAACAAAGACCCTGTTTACACTTGGTATTAAAATGCATCTTGGGCGATATGATCACAACTGCACAGCGCTAAATACAAGTGTAAACAACCTTTAAAACGCATTCAACACACAGTCGCTCAAAACACTTGCCGAGGTAATCCGGGACGCATTTAACCATATACCTCCCGTAGTGTAAACGGTGATGCAACACGGATGTAACTGGAAAATATGCCATTAATGCTGGGGACGGCAGCGCGACACGCTGCAAAATTGCAAGAAAATAATGAAGGTATGTTGCAGGTTTTCCGTTTTAATATAATTTTGCACGGGGACCTTTGACCTTCTAGTGGAAGTGATGATCATATCGCTCAGTAACGAAATTTGAACAAACGTGGTCAGCTGGACACCTTGGAGACGCATGATAAACACAGGTGTAAACGGTGATGTGTCTTGGCAGTCCATTTGTGACCTGAATAGTGTCACAACTAGCACATAGTTTATAAACTACACTTTATGCTACAAACAGATAAACGTAGAACTTCAACATGCATAAAGTTTCTGAGAATCATGAAGCTGGTTATGCGTATGAATGGAAATGAAATGCTCCAGTCGTTACATGTTGCAAGTTTGAAATTGCAAAGTCCATCAGCAAGAGCTAAATGAAAGTAATGACTCCATGCGTGCCAGTGACCATTGCCAATTTGTTCAACTTTGAGACTTGTTCAAAGACTGAAAGGCTGGGTTGTTAAGAGTCCAGTTAGAACACCTCTTCCCCAAGTGTGGGCCTTATGCTGACACGCTCAGTCCTGTGTCCTAATGGCCACTGGTCTGCCTTTGCACACAGATGGACATCAAAACAGGTTTGTCAGAAATAATACATACTAACACTCGTTGTGCATGGAAACCTGACACCTTTCAAAAATGTTGACAATTTTAAAGAAACGTCATCATTTTACAGTCATGTTGAATTTATGCTGCATAAAAAAAAAATAGAGTATTTTGCACCAGCCTTAACAAAGTCCCAAACAAAAGGCTTTAAATAGTTAAGTATTTTTTTTTTTTAATGAAATTTTGTGAAGTTAAACAACTTTGTTTACTCTGGGTAAACACCTCCCACACTGCTTAATGGTGCGGCGTTAGTGCTATAAAGTTTGTTACGAGTAATTGTTGATCATATCTGAGAGCACTATTGCTTTTAAGGAGTTACTGTACTAATTTAATAAAATGACACTGGCTTTCCTTCAGGTTTTGATGCAGGCCCAGAGGGAACTGCTGGATTACAATGGTCTCGGGATTAGTGTCCTGGGTATGTAGTGTTGTTCATATGAAATGAAATTGCTTAACCTATGCGTGTGTGATGCGTGTTGACATTAATGATCCTTCCTCTACCTAGAAATGAGCCACAGGTCCTCAGACTTTGACAAGATAATCAACTCAGCTGAAAATCTACTTCGTGAACTTCTGTGAGTCCTCAATCCCTCCAAAGGGTTATGTACATGTAGACTTAACCAGGTATACCATAAGCCATGTAACATTGATGAATTCTGACTGCACAGAAGGTGGTTTGGTAGTGTCAGCTGCAATTTATAAATCATGGTACAAATTTATGACAAATTAATAGAAATAAAAAAGGAACTGCGATGTATCTCTTAGATTTTCCCTGCTTTAATAGCGTTGTTTAGTCAGCAGAGGGCACAGTAATGTTCACATACCTGTTAGGTTTTTGCAGTGAATCTTATTGCGCATATTTTTTTTCACTTTATACAGGAATATACCTGACAACTACAAGGTTTTGTTTATGCAAGGTGGTGGTACAGGCCAGTTCAGCACTATTCCTCTGAATCTGATCGGTCTGAAGGAGGACAGATGTGCTGATTATATTGTGACAGGATCCTTTTCTACAAAGGCTGCCAAAGAGGCAGAGAAGTACGGCAAAGTGAACGTGGTAAATCCAAAAGTGGACCGATTCACCGGTGAGTTCTTCAGAAACTAGAGCATGGCCAGGGACTTTCGAATTCTGGTGCAGTGTAAAATTAGGATGTGAAGACAGACCAGTATAACAGCTCACAGTCAAAGGAAAATGTGAACAGTGTATTGATAATTTTGTTACAATTACAATAATTGTAGTTAATTTTGTTTCATCCCTGTACATGATTACATCCTAAATAGTTCTGTCCATGAGTGACTTTTTAAAACACAGTAGCCTCCTCTGTCCCTGTATCCCTGTTGTGTTTAATTAAGCACCTAATGGATTACACTCAAGCATGTCCATGACAACATCCACAGAGAGGAAATGGCTGTCGCTTCCTGTCGTCATAGAGACATCTCCACAATCTGTCCCACAGCCTTAACCCACTGAGGTTTTTCAGCTTGTTTGTTTTTTAAGAACAAAAAGTGTTCCTCTTACTCTTACACACACTGACGGCCAAAAGTCTGAAAGCACAAATGGAAATGCTTCTGTTCTGCTTCCTTTTCTAATTTAATACAAACACGGACTGCACAAGCTTGTGTAAAACCTTACGATACATTTTGGATCAAATCCATCGGCGTGTCATCTGGTCACACGCTCCAATAGAAGAGATTAGACACAAGGGAAATCTGAGCTCATATCACATGCTCAATATCACATGCTTACTTACATTTAAATAGAGACCTAGAAATAATGGAGAATGATGGATATTAAATATTCGTGATTGGACTTTCTACTGTATGTTTGAAATATTTAAAAATTTCTAAAACCAATTCTTATTTCTGTGCGCCTGTCCCTGTGCGCCTGTCCCTGTGCGCCTGCGCCTGTGCGCCTGTCCCTGTGCCCCTGCCCCTGCGCGCCTGCCCCTGTGCGCCTGCGCCTGTCCCTGTGCGCCTGTCCCTGTGCGCCTGTCCCTGTGCGCCTGTCCCTGTGCGCCTGCGCCTGTCCCTGTGCCCCTGCCCCTGCGCGCCTGCCCCTGTCCCTGCGCGCCTGTCTCTTTCCCTGTCCCTGTCCCTGTGCGCCTGTCCCTGTCCCTGCGCGCCTGTCTCTTTCCCTGTCCCTGTCCCTGTGCGCCTCTCCCTGTCCCTGTGCGCCTGTTCCTGTCCCCGTCCCCGTCCCTGTGCGCCTCTCCCTGTCCCTGTGCGCCTGTTCCTGTCCCCGTCCCCGTCCCTGTGCGCCTGTCCCTGTGTGTAAGATTGGCAGAGTTAGTATTAATGTAAAAACTATAAATATGTGATATGTCTAAAGTGTCTAATTAGAGTGACAAAATTATTTATTCTTGATT
This sequence comes from Parauchenoglanis punctatus, assembly GCA_030068025.1. Lineage (NCBI taxonomy): Eukaryota > Metazoa > Chordata > Actinopteri > Siluriformes > Auchenoglanididae > Parauchenoglanis > Parauchenoglanis punctatus. The sequence goes on from JAQQZU010000014.1 coordinate 3,276,972, forward strand.
CACTCCACGAGTCGATTTGGTTTTCTATTTTACAGGTGATTTAAAGAGAAATGCTAAAATTTCGGATGTTCAGAAACATTTACCTGGAAGTGTACTTAAGATTTTCATGATGCCCCTTTTTTTATCCCATTCAACCTTTTACTCTTGTGGTTTAGAATAAAAATGGGGGTTATGATTAGGTCAGTTAATGCAGATGAAGGCAGCATTCTTGTAAATATTTCTCCTCTCTTTAGGGATCCCAGACAGCAGCAGTTGGTCACTGAACCCTTCAGCATCCTACGTCTACTGCTGCTGCAATGAAACGATCCAAGGCATTGAGTTTAACTTCATTCCCGACACCAAGGATGTGATTCTTGTCAGTGATATGTCATCAAATTTCCTATCACGACCAGTAGATGTGTCCAAGGTAGGAAGTATTTTCCATTGTTTTCCATTGTTTTAGGTTTCTAGTTTGTCTTGTCTTTTTTTCAGTGGTTTAAATTTGTATTACTTTGTCTTGTTCCAAGTTCGGGCTAATATTCGCTGGTGCACAGAAGAACGCAGGATGTGCAGGAGTCACTATTGTGATTGTAAGGGCGGATCTGTTGGGAAAAGCTTTGAAGGAGTGTCCTACCGTGTTTGATTACAAAGTGCAAGCTGAAAATAATTCACTTCACAACACCCCACCTACCTACAGGTGAAACTTAAGAGCTTCTTTTCCTTTGGTGTGTGAGTTTAGTCCTTTAATCAGTTTTAAAGCTTCCTATGTTTCACAGTTGCAGAATTAATTTCCAAAAAGGCAGCACAATAAAATTCATATGAAATCTGAGTTTTTATCAGCTGCAGTCATGTAGAAATCCTGAAGATGACACAAAACTGAGCTGCAATAACCGAAGTGTTTCTGATGTTCATTTACTGATGAATCTTCTTTAGCTGCTTTTTGTCCTGGTTGCAGAAATCATTTGCACAAGAAAACTGGACAGAAAACCCCATATTAACTGAAAATAGACTGGAAATTTGTTGGGTTTGTTTTAGTTGATTTATTTCTTGAAGAGTGAAATCATCAAACTGGGTGGATGTAGTGTGGGAACCAGGCACTTCTAGAGTTTTTAGGCAAACTGTAATGTCCTAAAAGTACTTTATTCATTTTTACTTGAATACTCTTCACTTCTCTTCAGTTAATTAGCTTCCCATGACTCAGACTGGATTGTAACTGCTGTAACTGTCTCTGTGTATGTGTCACATTCCGACTGAACATCATCATCTGAGGCCTGTAGCATGTGTAACACTGCTGATTAATGTTACTTTATACAGAATCAGGCACAGCATTACACTGAGAATAAGGGCTCTGTTGTAGGCATCATTTTATGAACAAGGGGATCATTCTCGTCATAAATCAAGTTGCCATAAGTAAAAACCACAGTTTTTTTTTGGGCTTTTTTTTTTTTTTTTTTTTTTTTTTTTAAACCAAGCTCTCTTATTTTGCTTTTTCCCTTATTTATTTACTTATTTTTTTATACAGTATCTACATCGTGAAATTGGTCCTGGAGTGGGTCAAGAATAACGGCGGCGTAGACGTCATGGATAAACTGAGCAAGCAGAAATCCTCTCTCATATACGACATCATCAGCAGCTCCAACGGATTTTACTTGTTAGTAAAAAGTGCACTGTCATTTGAAATTTGTTTAATATTGTGTAGGGACAGTACAAATACTGTGTAAAGATGTATTTTGAGGTTCTCTTCGAAACCGTATCAGTGAAATGGGTTGTAAGTCGCATGTTTAGATGCTGTGTTTAAGCTGAATTTTTGGGTTTCGGTTTTTGTTAAAACATGCTTATAAAGAGAGAACTTTTTGAACCTGGGAAGTTCAGGTGCCTAGATTTAATAAATTGATAAAAAATTTAAATTGGTAATTTGGTAAAATTGGAGTAATTGGTTAGTAATAAATTATGGATTAGCAGATATTTGTACATTTAGGTTCTTTAATTTACCAAATGAATAATATAAATGCATTTGAATTGTTTTCATATGGAGTCAGAAAGGCAAAGTTTCTTGAATTGCCTCACTGACTAACAACCAATATCGCATCATCTCTGAACCTATTACTTGTATCAACGTGAGCAAGCGGCTACTGTGTTTTCTTTCCACAGATGCCCCATCGATGTAGCGTGCCGGAGTCGCATGAACATTCCATTCCGGATTGGAAACCTAGAGGGAGACGAAGCCTTGGAAAAACAGTTTCTGGAAGGCGCTTCCGAACTCGGAATGATGTCATTAAAAGGGCACAGGTATTGTACATCGTGCACGAATATAATACGGAATCACATTTTACATTTACTAGTTTTGGACTAAATCAGTTCCAGTTTAACCACTGAACCAATCACTGAAATTATCATCAGGTCACAAACGATCCCTGATGCAGCTTTAATGAGCATTTTCTTATTTTGACAGAAGTGTCGGCGGAATACGAGCTTCTCTGTACAATGCAGTGAGTGTGGAAGATACTCAAGCTCTCGCTGCCTACATGAAGGAGTTTTTATATAAGCATCAACCTAATAATCTAAATCAGTAACCTACAAGTCATATTTCCGAGTAGCCTTAATCATTAATGATCACTAACAGTGTATAGATATAACTTTGCTTTTTGTCTAGCATTGTCTTTATGCAGGGGCATTGATGCAGCAGGGGAGTCATTGTTTTCTATTATAATTACAATAGAATTAAACACTGCATTATTGTGTTTTAAATTAGTATTTGAATAGGTTTTTCATAGTCACACTCCTCTGGCCAGGAACTCTATATCTGTTCATATTGTTCTGCCTAGTTATCTAATTGTGTTTTTAACAGTTACAGTGTAACTTAATGCTCATACCTTGATCTGTGTTTCTAGTACATAAACAAGGACATTTATACAGTACAGTCTCAACATAAGCAAACAAAATGGACCAGGATTTGAGAATTAAAATGACTTTTGATCATTTCATGAGGCGTTTGTGACCCATTTATTCATTGACTTTACTGACTGATTTAAAAACAGTATATAATTTATTATTGAATAGTATCACACAAGCAAGAGGGAACATCTTCAGATATCAGGACAGCAGCACATTGAGTGTGAGTGTGATATTCCTTTTAAACAACAGCTCCATCAATAAGAAATTAATATTGAGTTATGGATATTTCCTGGAAAAGCCAAATCTTGATAGAGCCTTGTGTGTTGCCATGCCAACACTCGGTCTGACTGACAGCCCATACCAAGTGTAGGAACGGTTTCGATGTAATGAACCGTTGCTAGAGTTGCAATTTTTACACAGCGAAACGCATCAGCGGTGTTGTACTAAATGTCAGCATTCTTGGAACTCCACTTGTCCAGTCAAATCCGTGGCCCGGAACTAACGGTTGTAAAATGCTGAACAAAACAAGCGGCATCTGTATAATCAGCACAAATGAGCATGCTGTTTAATTCTTTCATTTCAGTTTCATTCAGGTTAGCTAGGTTGTAGCAGAATTGATTAGTTCAGGTGCATAAATAGTCCACCAAAGCAGTCCAAGCTGCTTTTCACTGCATCTGTAAGTGACTGTATGTGATTTCATGCTGTAAAACGAAATGTGCTGTATGAAGTGGTGCTGCTAAGGGCCCACTCCATGAGATAAATGGGATGTGCTCAGGTGCAGGCTAGGAATCTGAGGACATGACTTTCTCAGACTTCTTTGCTGTGACTTAAAGGTACCATGTGGCCACTCATTATCATGAAACCAGCAACGTGGTGTCTTTAGGTCACAGCAAGCCAGTCCCGGGCTGACGGCAGTTACAAAGAGCAGCTCTGGCTCGGGCAGATTTTGCATACTTTATATAAACACGTCTGGAAAGGTGGTAATGTGTAATCATGTGTAAACCATGTTAGTGAAGGTCTGCTCCATGTACCGTGTTTTTGGTGCTGGGGAACTTTTATCTGAGATATGAGACCAGGTGCCATAATATGAGTGAGGAGAGTGAAGGTGTACCCAGGAGCCTGCCTCTTGGTTGGAGTGCATCCTTCTTCAGAACAATAAAGTACATAGAGTAAATCTTTGTAGAGCTTTTAACCCTGTATCTGTAGGTCTTCTAGTTGCTGCCCAATGAACAAATTTTGGTTATAAACTGCCTCATACCAACCTGCCTGCCTCACAGACATTTGAGGGTTGAAACTGGTCTTTGGGCCCAGTGCTGTGTGTTAGCATGTTAGCATCAAATCTATTAAAGCAATGTGCTTTACAGTCTTCAGGGGGTTCAGCTGCATTTGTCCTCTGTCCATTCTGCTATTAGCCGTGACCCTGGTGATGCCTGAAACATAGCAGAAAATGTGACTGCATCCATGTCTTTCCAGATTTCAAAAATAATAAAACTCAAATCGGTTTAACAAACAACCCAGAAGATTAACTTTCCACATGTTCAGCTGTTAATGTTGAAAGTTGATGAGTCTTTAGCTTAGGTACTGGTGAACACATTGGGACAGGAGCATTTTAGTGTGAACAAACATTTTATTAAATAGCAAAGTGGCAGCAACACTACTTTTTCAAAGGAAGCACCATGTCATTAAAGTATTTAATTGAATATTTTATTAATCTATTGTTTAACACACTACATGGCCAAAAGTCTGGACACATGACCATCATATCCATAGGTGGGGTTGAGGTCAGGGCTCAGTGTAGGCCACTCGAGTTCTCCCACTCCAACTTTGGGAAACTATGTATTTATGGACCAAAAAAGTAACATTGGTTTCTTAATAATGAATTTATTATTCAGTTATTATTCAGCAATAAAAATAACATATGAATAGTTTTAATGCTGCTTGTTAACTGAAAACCATAAGAAGCACAACATCCTCTGTCCTGAAGGCTTTTGAAGGCTGAAACTTTAAACAAACAGCTTTACCTCTGACTTTAAATACTGACACTGGAGACTCCTTCCATAAACATTAAATAAACGTTCCTTATCTTATCTGTATAGCTTCTACATATGCACTGGGCAGCTTGAGGACACAGGCGACTCAGGCTGAAATGACTGGTGAGCAATTCTTTTTGGTCTGTGCCTTGGTCAGATCTCTCTCTCACTCACTCACTCACACACACACACACGCACACGCACACACTCGTCTTACTAACTTTCTGAGGACCTTCTACTGGTATAACTATTTAATTAGCTAATTAATTATATTAATTATTATTAAATTGTTATAAATAGTCATAAAAACCCTGTTTTACAGGTTTTTAGAAGAAAAACACGTTTTATGCTACAAAGGTATCAATTAATTATCATTAAGATAACAATCAATTGCTTCTATCACACATAACTGAATGACACTTTCATTGTTAAAAGTGATCTAGCAAAGGCAAATTTCAAACAGACATCAATAATGTTTGTAAGGCAATTAAAGAACATATATACACTGTAATTACGATTTCCCCCCCATGTCTGTGGTGTTTGAAACCCCCCAGTTATCTCCCCAATGGGAGCAAAAAAGTGGGGTTAAACATTGTTCCAGTTCATTTAAATCCAGACGTTTGCCGTTTTTGTCCGCTGATCACGTTCGCATTTCCCTTATTTGCAAAACATTCTACACTCTAAGTGTTGCGTAAGAGGCACGCTATTGCAGGGCAACGTGGCTCCTGATTGGATAAAGAGACTTGCTCGTCATATCAACAGCCAATCGTTGACGGCGTTGCTCTCAGTGGGTGGTTCATTGTTCGCTGGTGTTTATCTACTCACAGAACTTTCTGACGACCAACATGTCTGCCTCCATAGTGAGAGCTACTGTAAAGGCGGTCAGCAGACGAAAGATTTTATCAGCAAGAGCTGCTTTGACGCTGGTGAGTGTGTTTTCATTACGTTTTAGACATGGTGATAGCAGACGGACAGCACAGCCAGCAAACCTACGTGTGAGTAAACACATTATTGCTAGCTTAGCTTTAGCAAGGTTACCAAGCTAGCTCTAACCGGCTAACGTTCGAGCAGTTTCTTGGCTACGCTAACATCTGATCAGCGTTAAGGAACTGTTTAAAGGTCAGATTAATGTCAGGTAGTTCACTTTATTTTGCGATGGAATTACTCTGTCCAGCTGGCTAGTGAGGTCGTTTATCTGACTGTGACCTTTTAGCTCCTTCATGTCAAGAAGTGTGTTGACAAGAAACTGGAAGTCAACCAAGAGGAGCATCCTGAGATTAAAGCCTCATTCAGTCAGAGGAGAATAGACATGATTATTCCTGTACAGAGTGGTTCATCATGCTGGGTGTGGTACAGCCTGACCTGGTACTGTTATTTATAATGATACCGTGAAGCTGGAGAGCATAATGAACTGCTTTCAGTATAGTACTATTAGTATTATGAGTATAGTAAGTGTACTGTAACTGTATGTCTGTGTCTTAGACTGATCGTTAAAGTGATGCCAGTCACATGACCGTTTTTATAAGATGTGGTTCCTTCCATGAAAGAAGAACACTTTTCTGCCTTCACTTCTCTACATGAGTATTGGATTGCCCTTTGTCCAGGTTTCTTCTCATGTTTTAGCTTGAATCAATGGTACCTCCATCTGCAGTGTAATAAATGCACTTCTTGCTCGCTGTTGCATTTAATAGTGGCGTATTGTCACCAAATTCTGGTTTCTGCACCAGGTGACAAGAAAACAGCTAGATTTCAAGAGATTTAGGAATGAATCATATAATGCTGATCTGCATTTCTCTTCAGACACCTACAGCTGTAAACAGAGTCAAGTTGCTGTTACAGAATAAACCCGAATATGTAAGATAACTAACTTATCGATTTTATACATACCTGACCTGTTTATTTAATTAATACATTTTTTAATATGAGGTCATTTGTTAAAATAATTATTTTTACCTGTCTAGATTGGGCTCAAAGTTGGGGTACGGACCAGAGGATGCAATGGCCTCACTTACACACTTAACTATACCAAGGAGAAGGAGAAATCGGATGAGGAGGTGGTACAGGACGGTGAGCGATGAGATGTGCATGTACAGCTATACAAAAACAGTGTGTGGAAATGCTTTTACCCAAAGTGACTTGAAAACAAAGACAGAATATTGTCTAAATATGTAGCTGGGGAGTTGAGGTTAAAGGTCAAGCTCTGCTTTTCCGTGGAAACAGTGACCGTGCTGGTACTGGAGTCATGGCTGCTTATAGGGATCAGCAAACCGGCCCACATGTACTGAATGTTGATTACCTCACAAGGTTCACCTTGTGTTCCTATCCCCAGCGTCGGGTCTGTGACGTGACCAACAGCAGAATGATTCTTTAGCTAGAGTTGCACGAGGTATTGGATGTTTGATCTCTACAGTGTGGTAAATGATTTGATTCTACCAGGATGTCCTGGAACAACGCTCAGATAACTCATACACTGTGAAGATATAAAAATCCGCATCGATCCTGCGATGCTCGATTTAACAGGACACTCTGTATAACATTCAGTACTACTTCTGCATTTAAACAGATCTGTATTTCCCATGCTAATGTGATTCAGGTGGGTGAGATGTGCACAGTGACCCAATCAAGTGCACAGTTAAAGAAGAGTTTCACTCCCTGGACTTGTGGAAAAGCAGGCTCATGAGCGTGTACTTCTTTTACTTGCTGATGAAGACAGCAAACAGACAAGAAAACCAATATGCAAAAAGTGTCATAGATCCCTCCACTGCAAAACAGCCTGGCTGATAAGCGTTCCCCAACACCAGCCACGTAGGATCGTGTAGTATTGAGCTCTAACTAACATTTTTGTGCATGATTTTGGAGAGAATTTATTACATTTACTTTCAGAAAGCAGCAAATTTTTAAAAATTCTTTTATGTAACTTTCTACGGAGCCCCTGAAGTGACATGGGGGGGAAAAGATTTTGGAGGGGAGTTTCAAAGTCGGGATCCCGAGTTTCAAAGTCGGGATCCCGAGAAACATCGTATACGTTCATTCAATGTACTTCCGGGTCAGTTCGGCAACACGGAGACCACATTATTGGAGCGCGCACACCCTTTCTTTAAGGTTTCTGGAGTTTTATTTTGAAATTGGGCTCAAATATAAAGACATTAAATCAGTGTTTTGCAGTAGGCACAGTTTTCTCATAAGTGAAAGACATCTAAAGAGAAACTAAACGCAAGACGACACACTCGCCGCAAAGTGCAGCTATAGCTATTGAGCAGCCCTGCTCAATTCATTACCTACCAAGTGCAGTACTCTGGGCAGCTTCACGGTACCGGTGTTGTGTACTAAAATACCCCCTTCATTCAAAAAAGTTAATAAAAACTCATTGATGGGATCACACTGACATGTAGGCTACCAAACAAACCGAGGCTTCGTTCATCATCGGTCATGTGGTTTTCTCCCTCCCAAAAGTGTTTTTCTCCCCATGTCACTTCGGGGGCTCCGTAACTTACAAAGTGATTCCTGGTTATAACAAAAGGAGGAAACAAAGGAAAAAGGACGAAAACAACAAAGTGAATTTTGCATATCCAATAACGTCTTTTTGTGTGTGTTTGACTTTTTATTTAGTTTCCAGTCTAGTAGTGTAAAACGTAGTAGATTATTTTTGGTATTGAACCCCAGTAGACTGGTAGAAAACCAATTCTTTGTGTGGCCCTGAAAGTTTTGCTCACGTGCTGGAGCAGCAGCACATGATTGCTTAATTTCCTGCAGCAAGGATCCAATCCTGTTCATGCTCTATACATAAATGCGTGTTTTCTTTTTTCCAGGTGTGAGAATTTTCATTGAGAAGAAGGCTCAGCTGACGTTGCTGGGAACAGAGATGGATTTTGTGGAGACAAAACTCTCCAGCGAGTTTGTGTTTAACAACCCCAACATCAAGGGAACATGTGGTTGTGGGGAGAGCTTCCACATTTAAATAACCTGCAGTCGTGTATACTTTACAGTATACATCACACTCCTATTCTCCAGACAGAGACAAAAGAACCACCTGGTGGAAATAAAGACTCAGACGTGAGCGATAGAGGAATTGGAGGTCGACTCTCAGTGCTGCAACCAACAGAATACGATCATCACCACTGTTTAGCGACTTGCATTCAACTCCGTTTGTGTTTTCTTTTTCTTTGAACATAATGTAAAAGATTAATGATGTACAATAAGGGTCAGTATTTGTTACAGAACATGCAAAATGTTGGTGTGCATTCGTTAATCATTTTAAAAATTATTTCTTGATGTGTGATGCTGATTTGCCTTCTAATATGCCACTATGCTTCTATGTCCTCATTATAAAATAGAGCATATGGTGTGTGTTGGTGACAAAGAGCGAGAACTCTTCCACTGAAGTCATGCCATGTTTTTGCATTTGTTTGTTTTATAATCTAGATGTCTGAGAAATCAGTAGAGGGTTATGAATTATAAAGTGCAAGACTCAGGTGTTGAGTACTGATAACTTATGTATTTTAAAAAAGTGTCCTTGATGCTGATCTTTCTATAAAATCTATAAGAGAGGGAGGGAGGGGAAAAAGTAAATACCTGTCTTTTAACGCACAATAAAGCTCCTATACATAAAAATGTGTAGATGCTTGATTTCTTACCTGATTCATATAAGCATGCAATAAACAACCTTCAAGCTGCTTGTAAATAGAATTAAAATGTAGACTTTACAAAGTGATTGATATTGATAAGAGAAGCAGCTAAAACTAATTATCACAAAAAAATAGTGTCTAAGATATTTAGGGTGTAGATTAGAATAACAGTCAGATGAAATCTGGTAAAATTGGGTAGATAAAGAGCATGCTAGCCAATAGCTGTACATACTTTCACGTTAATTATACTAAATAAATTAATGTATAGATAATGTGTCAAAATCTAACTAAATTAAAAGAATGTACTCAAGTGAAAGTCTGCTGCCTCATCCATATAACACACAGCACAGCCCTGAGCTACAGTGCCAACTCCACCTTGTAGCGTTAGAGGACGAGAACCTGAGCTACAGTGCCAACTCCACCTTGTA
>JAQQZU010000014.1:3331527-3342696 GCA_030068025.1 Parauchenoglanis punctatus
GTGTGTGTGTGTGTGTGTGTGTGTGTGTGTGTGTGTGTGTGTGTGTGTGTGTGTGTGTGTGTGTGTGTGTGTTAGGCTGTAACTCTGACATGGTGTTAGTGTTGGACCCGCTCCAGGAGAAGGTGTCCTGCCCTCTGACCGCCTGCTCCGGGCTCGACCCTCCTTCCTCCGATGTCATTCCTCGCTACCGGACCCATTCCAATTCCAGTCACGGCTCCCACACCTGCTCCGAGCGCTTGGACGAGAGACCTGGTGGAGAGCTGAGCACCGACACGCAGGCTGATGCTCAGGAGAAGACCGTCGAGCCGTGCTCTTCCACAGGCAACGGTGAGGATGCGCCAGACGGGGCCGCGATCTCCATACAGAGACGACACGCCATCAAAAAGCCACCCGAAGACGGCGTGCTGAAGCAGAAGGTAACACACAAAGCCTAATGAGACCCAGGACATGTCGTGTCATGGTGGTTCCACTAGGAGGTACTGTTCTGCTTCAGGTCAAACCCGTGTGCAGGATGCCGTGTCCTGGATTTCGTAACAGCCTTGTTTAGGCAACTACCATAAACATTAGTGTTTTATTGGAATGAGGGACAGCTTTATAGGAGGTCAGTTACCATGCTACGTAAACACACTATCCTCCAGTTTCTCCTCTCCAACCTTGCATGCAGTGGCTAGAAAAGTCAGTGATGCCAGGGGAAAATAGTACGCATGGAAAGCAGAGCGTCATCAAGGCGATCTTGTTTTTATAAATACCGAATATGTTTTAAAGACGAGCATCAGGATGAGGGCGCTTTTAAGCAGTCAAGAGGAAGGTGGTACTGCAGGGGACCCTAACCCGGGGAGTGTCTGTAGTCTGTTACATGGCTGAAGCACAACCTAGACGTCCAGCAGTGTGCTTTTGCTCAGCTGTAGGATAAATCTGCACTGATCATTGCATTGATCGTGCTCTCTGTTAAGCCATATTTAAACAATTCCGGCGAAACACATTTGTGTTAACATCGCGTGATGTTATGCGGTTAAGCCTGGGTTTTCTCCTCTCGTGATTGCTCTTACAGAGCGCTCTCTTTTTTCCCCATTTGATCATCATGCCATGTCATGTGACTTAAATGCGAAGACTGTTTCCATTCAAGTTTTGCAAAATATTGCTTAATTGGAACGTCTGAAAAACCACCTCTTGTGAGCGTAGAAGCATTTTGCCGAAGTTTCTTCTTTTTTCCTTTCTTTTTTTTTTAAACAAGATTCATATGTTTCTATTGCTCTTTTTCTTTGGTACGTAAAAAAACCGACTTTTATTTCAAATTGGGCATTAAGCAGGTTCATGGAAACCCAGCAGTAAAAGCGATAAACTATTTGCACCTATCAGAATGAGCGTAACTACGAAGGCGAACCGTGTCGCGTCACTCGACATCTTCATACAGAGAATGGAGAATGCTAGCTTAGGCAATAATTACAACCCTGATATTTGTGCCCCACATTATGTGACGTTAACCTGTTGATTGCTGTGCTTTCTCTAGGACACGTCCAGCACAAACACTCCACTGTTTCCTGTGAGAAATGACGCAGGTAAGTTTCAATCTTGTGCAGAAAATTACTGGGTGCAAATTTTAAATGACTCACTTTCTGTGCACTTTCTGTGCTAGCGTGGGTATTATTTTGGTATTTGGTACGTATTCAATGATGCATACATCAGTCTCTTCTGTTGCTTTGGCTTTGCGTGCTGCATGCTCTGCTAATGGAACAGGGTGAACCTTCTCAGGACACTAGTCTGCTAGTTTTATGATTAAGAAGAAGGACAGGGGGGAAAAAAGGTGTTCCTGGTCTTTACAGTATCAAGATGTCCTGCCCTCCCCCACTGTCTGATGGCTGCATCCCAAATCCCTCACTCGTGTTCATGACCGAATAGGGCAATCACAGCATGCACGCGCTTGGGGACCAGTTCACTGCGAGTTCCTAATCTGCTTTTTTTCCCCTTTTTTATTTCATTATGACTTCGAAGGGAAAGCTCCTGTATCAGCTTCAGTAAGAATAAAGAGGATTTGGGACACGCTTTAGCTATAAGTCCTCATCTTTTGCATGTGCACATCTGCGACAACATCTGTCCTTATGTTTAAGAACCATATTTGTAGCTTTTCTGACCAAATGTTTGACCTCCCATCTGTTTGTTTTTTTTTATTTTTATCTTTGATGGGAGCAACGTGTGTGAGTTAGACAGAAAAGAATGTGCTTTGTATTATTAGACTTTCCACATTTTTTTTTTTTCTTTCTTTCTTTCCAGCGTTTGCAAGCAAAACGCCGTCCTATCCGTCGTTCAGCCGAGCGGCTTCAGTCCGTGACCGGGTGCGCAAATTCACAGAGCCTGCAGCAGTTTCTAGCGAGAACCTGAGCGTGCAGAGAAGCATCCACAGAGGAACCTCGTCTGCAAGCGCAGTCGGCACATCACTGCCTGCTCCAGCCCACTCCGAGCCCAAAGATAACTCTCAGGACATCTCTTCATCCCATCACTCCTACTCGCTGTCCACCTCTTCAGACGGAGGGGTGAACCTCGACCAATCGCAGCGAGCAGTGGGCGGGCCACAAGGTACTGCTGAAAATGTCAGCAGTGCTCCTTGCAGCTCAGAAGAGGGCGAGACTCCCAGGGGAACAGCATCTTCAGACACACAGGAAGTCCAGGGGGATCCTCAGTCCAACATGAAGGCCTTCCTGACCATCGAGATCAAAGACGGGAGAACCTCAGCTACTCAGACTTCATCATCCTCATCTTCATCCATGTCCGGAGCGATGCCACGTATCCTCACTGGCTCTGCAGCACAGAGAGCAGGTAAGATTTCATCAGCGAATGTCTACTGATTAGAGCTGCAGCGCATGCATGATGACCTGCGCTCCCGTCTTCTGTTTCTGCAACACACATGCTGATGCTGTGCAGGTCTGAGGAGTCCCACCTGCTTGTCCCAGGAGTCCCACGTACTGCTGTTGCTTTATAGCACTTTTTATATTATTATTAATATTTAATATGATGCGCTTTTACGTATACTTACCAAAACCCAGCTTTAGGAATGAGTAAGTGTGAAGTCAAAAGTATTTGGACATTCACTTTGTGTAAATTTTTTAGACACAGAGTTAGATCTTCACTTCTCCAGCACTTTAGCACTCGTTTCGTTTTTGCAGTATGAAGCTAATATAATCCGCAGAGAGAAAAAAACCCCTCAGAACTAGCTCGACCTGTTTAAATGAAGCGTCTTTCTTGCATTGCTAGAACCGAGTAATTGGAGTTCAGTTGAGGCCATATCCTGAGCCGATATCCCTTTTCTTCTTTTCATAGGGATTCTTTTGAATGTCTAGCGAAAAAATGCAGCATGATGGATTTAACAGTCTGTCACAGGGAAGAGTGGCTCAGTTCAACGGAATGCAGCTGCGAGACCCTGTCTTATGGTATTTGGCAGCCATTTTGGAAACCGCATCACGTGAACGGTTCTATACAGCCGAATATCGTGTCTGTATCCTGCTTGGCTGTTTAAAGCATTCGTTCACTCAGGAACGGTGTAGACGGATCTGTCGCTCACTCCAGATTAAGAACGTACATATTTATTTAAGATTAAACACTGAGAGCGAACGATGTCCTCAATGTTAACAGTCACGAGGGAAACACCGCACTAAAAGCTTTACTTTACAGTCCGCTAATTAAAGGTTACTGCTTACCAGCTGTGAGAAGGCCAACCAGATAAGCCCCGGTCTCTGTAATCACAAAGCTAACACACACACACACACACACACACACACACACTTTCTCTCAGGGTGAGTGTTTTTGTGTGTGTGTCACAGTGCCACAGCTCTATCTTCCTTTTTTGGAAGCACTTTGCTCATCCTCGCATCAGGAGCAGTCCGGGCATATTTGAAAGCCTCCATGTTTCCATTCTGTCATTTATCTGACACTTTTACTCAAAGCGGGAGAGAAGAGCTCCTCCGGATCAAACTCGCCACCTTGAGCCAGAGCTAGGATTAGAACATTAACCACCGCTGTCGAGCTCCTTTGCCTGTAGATGGAAAATAGATCCGAGCTAACTTGCGGTTCTTTAGGTAGTTCTGGATATTCAGTACAGTTTCAGGGCTTTTATCGTTTCGGGAACGGGTTTCACACAGAAGTCTGACTGCCCCTGAATCCTTACTTTAAACAGCAACAGTAGCTTGTGTTAGTAAAACCTCACTGATCAATACTCTAATTAGTTTCTGTGCTGATTTGAGAGAGGGGAGCGTTCTGACCAAGCTTCTGATTGGGACATCCTATCTCACTTGGAGGAAAAATCCACTCTTTTAATGGCTTCCAAGATTTATTTTTAAGTAAATGCCAAGGTTTTAGTTTAAACGTCACTGACCTTTCATCAACACGTCGGTCTATTTTCACTTTCAGCAGCTTTCTGTACATTACCCACAATGCAGTTGGCCTACAGGCTGATGCAGTGGGATTGAGCCCTTGCTATATAACTTCATAAAGAGAGTGATGCAGCGGAGCTTTATTCCTTTCATCTGTCCAGCTCTCATCTGTAAACTCTGCTCAAACAGATTCAGTTTCCACGCTAATACCGTCGTCCGTGCCATCCCGCTCGTTGTCTCATAGAACGATAGAGCTGAATTGCTTTGCATTCAGCATTTGCTGTCTCTCCTATTTGTGTATTCGATTTCTCAGTAGTATGACATTGTCCATCACCTGGAGAATAACAAAAGTACAGCACCAACCAATAAATCAGCTCCAGAATCACCACAAAAACACATCACAGATATTTCGATACGACTTAATTCACGACCGTTGAGAATCGGTGCAGCCTTAAGAATGGTAGCTTGGGCTTGTCTTTGTCTTTGGTTTCGTTATCGGATCCTCAGAACTGTTTCTGCTCTTTTTTTTTTTTTTTTGAGTGAGCAAAAACGTGAGCGCTGGATATCGTGTTTTTCTTCCTTGCTCATCTCTGAGTGATGCCAGTGTGATGGATCACATAACTGAATAATGGCCATCTTTTTCTTATCCCACGTCATCTCGCATCATTCATAAGTCTTAATGTACACAGACAGCTGTACGTTCAGGCTGTTTAACTTAAACATTTACCACCCTCTCCAAACAGAAAGGCTTTTGTGCTACGACTTCTATAGCAAAGGCGATGTAGAAGTTATCAAATTGTCCTTTAGCCTAGTTATGACGGATCACTGTTTATAAGGTAGGCGCCTTGTTGCTAGAGTTAGAACGAGGTTATGGGAAGGTTCACTACTGATCGTTTGTCACTAACGTCTGTGAAAGCAGAAAATAATAATGTAGCAGTGAGCAGGTGAGCAAAATGACAATGATAATGACCAACATGTCAACAGCAAACTGTATACAATCACGCAGATCCAGGTCAAGGGGTTCAGTTAATGTTCACATCACACATCAGCATGAGGGAAACATTAGATCTGAGTGACGTTGCCCTAAAGTCACGGTGACCAGTGATGTTACACCGTGCACGGCTGCCCTGTTGGGTAACTGCATGAATGAGCAGGTGAACAGTTGTTCCTAATAAAGTGGCCACTGAGTGCATATGTATATATCCTTCAGTTTTCTTCATATTTTTTTCCCCTCAGAGCTAACGCTTGGCCTGAGAGCAGCACCCTTCAAGCTCAGCAGCTCCAGCCTCTCGACAGGATCGTCGCTCAAGGTACCGCCTCATTTACTGCATTTAAACCATCAGATTTCTGTAAAAGAGCAGCAGGACAAGCTTTCAGAAACCGATAAGAGAAAGCGAGGCCTGCGACAGGGGATACAAGTGCAGCACTGACCTGATTTATTTACATTTTGAATTGGAATCTCAAGCTTTGCATTTACTCCACATCTGTTTTGCAAGTTTTTAAACACACTCGCTCTGCCTTTCTCGCTCACTCCTTTCCTCCTCCACCGAGCCCTGTAGGCTAGTGCTGTAATCTTGTTTAGGGATAAGCGTTAATTATCAGGTTAACAGTGGCGCTCTGGCCAAACGGAGGATTAATGTCGGAAAAAGTGCAAAAGGGAAAGCGGACGAAGAACCAGGAAAGCGTTTACTGCCAGAACAATGAAGTGAACTTTCACAATCCCGAACTCAAGACCCAGGTAAAAATGAACAGTAGAGTTATTACTGGAGTAAATATTTATGCCTGTTTTTACTTGGCTTGGTCTGCGGTTTGAGATGATGACGGCTGTTCGTGTGTTCTGACCAAACTAGTATAATAATTGAAGTGTGACCGTGAGGAGTGAGGTGCACGGTACTACACTTGTGCTGTATCTACACATGTTCCTTGGTCTGTTTGGGTGGTCTTGGGCATGATGCGCTTTCCTTTCTTGTCTTTTATGCTTTCGAAACCCCAGTGATGTGCAGTACAGATTAGGGAGCAGCGCAGTCCTTTAAATGGCATTATTCATCCAACTTGACCACGAATTAAGCTGTAAAATGAACAGCGAAGTCAACACAAATGGCATGTCGTACAAACACCCAGAGATTAGGATCTAGAGGTTTTTAGCGGACGACCAGAGGAGGTTGTTTAACTGACTGAACTTGGACATTTTGAATAAGGTTTCTGTTGTTACAGTAAAAAAGGAAAAGTCTGGATTTGGACGGGGCCAGATCTGTTAACACAAGGTCTCCTTCACCGTCCCACCTTCCAGAAACTGAGTTTGTCTCTCTCAGGCTTCCCTGCAGGACATTGTGCTTATAGCTGAACACATTTGTCATCACCTGCTGGTAATGAGAAGAGTGAGGAGAAGCTGGTTTATCTGACACTCTGCAGTCACATTTACTAGCTGAATAATACTGTGCTTCAACCAGTCACTCCTGCTTGTGCCAAATAAGTGCCACTAGATGATCAGATTACAGCCTACAGGATTGTGAAGCTTGTGCAGCTTGCTGTGAGAATACGAGCTACAGGTTAATATTTATACAGCAGCTATCGATAAACTAGGTGTCGTCATGTCATCAGTAAGTTCAGGTTACGTACATGCGTGTGTGTACCATGCATGAAGTATAATATACTGTTCCATATCTGATGTGCTGGCATTATTAAATTATTTCTAAGAAAAACAAACAAAATAAATGAAAAAAAAATTTGTAAATGAGTTACACTAAGCACATTCTCTACCTGCCTTGAAGCTAATTTTGTCAGCTCATTTCCTGGCTCCTCTTCCTTTACACAACATTTCTGCATGGTTGAAGTCCCTTTTGACTCATGGCTGATATTATTAGATGCATTGCTGTCAGTAATGGCCAGATGTATTGCGGTCAGTGGCCAGAAGGATCAGAGGCAATGTCGAGGCCCAGGCAGCTGTCTGATAAATGTTCCTGTCCTCTACAGACTCGCGTGTATTCCGTCATGCTGTTACTGCAAACCTCGCCTTTGAAAATTCACATTATTTTTAATATAAATGCATGAAATCCTCTGTGATCTCGATAGGCATAAGAAAAGGAGTGAGCAAATGGCTTTTATTAATTAAGGCACGTACACACACTCTTGAATTGCTTGAAGTAATTCAGTTTAGTCTGTTAAGTTTTGTTGAACTTCGATGTCTTGGAGCACTTTTACGAAAATGTAATAAACTTTAAATCTGTGAATAGTTGATTACGAACTGATTCTCTTGAACACCGACTCTAGTTTGTAGTTCTGCAGCTGGTATTATGGTATTTTCTGCTCTGGTGGTAAAATGTTAGCAGCATTGGCCATCAGATGATTCATTACGATTCCAAGTGCTCTGATTTTGGAGACTATGGTTTTGGTAAAGTCCCAGAGCCTTAAATATAGGGGTTTAAGTAGAGAATTATTTATATTGTTGTAGTGTGCAACACTATGTTTAAATAGCTCAGTGCATCAGCTGGGGTGCTAATTTATATATTTAAAAATATGCCATTTTCATGAGTACTGAAATGCCAACCCGCTCTGGTTATGACGAGAAATGCCATGTATTGTGGATCGTATATGACATTTTTGTGGAAGGATATGATGATGTATTTAAGCACCAAGTTTTCCAGGGAGCCAAATGAAGATCCATCACTAAACTACATTGGAGTCTGTTGAAATGCTGACTTTCCTCTGAAAGCGAGATGGCTGGCAGGGTCGTCCAGCAAGTTAATGTGTTTTCCTTTTACCCAAAATTTTCCGAGACTTCATCAAAGACGATGCGCATAGTAAGTCACTGGAAAAATCTGCTTCTCTTTCAGAATTCTATAGAATACAAGAGAAAAGCGACGAGACCAAGTGGCCTAATGGTCTAATGGCCGTGGTGTCTGGTTGAGAAAGATGTTATTTTCTCCTCCGTCGATCAGAGCAGCACCCGTTACTGATGGATGCTGAAGCTGCCATTTGATGTAGCACCCAATTATATAGATCCACAACTGACATCTGAGCCCTAAGTTTATATTTATATCAGGAGGTTGATTATGGTCAGTAGCACTCAACTAGAACGGGCTTTCAGTTTATTTAAATATTTGCACACTTCATTTGGTGTGTTAGTGAAAAAGAATCACTGTTCTCTCGTTGCCCCTCGGCTGCCTGTTGTGTGCTGGGAGAGGTGTGAAGGGCAAGAGCTCTAAATAGACAGCAGTAGAGGCTGAAGGGTGTTTATACACTAGAATGATGGAATGACTGGAGATAAATAGACATGGCCGTGGCACCTGAGCTCGAGGGGGTGCCCTGGGCCTTCACAGCCCTGGTGACTGCATTCCAGGCCTGATTATTGGCTCTCCTGTTCTGACCAGCTGAAGAGAAGACGTGCGTGTGTATGGGGGGTATAAAGAGCTGGGATTGTCCCAGCAAACTCTGCATCCTGCAACTTGTACATCAGAGAAAAGGATTCATCTTTTGTTTGCTTTGATATTCCAATTAATTGTTTCTGGATTTGGAAGAATCTTTCCATCTTAAGTCATCGAGGCTCCTGTGTGTTCCTCCCAAATCTTCAAACCTCACCATGCCTGGTGTTGACCTGGACCTCATGGCAACCTCAGAAGACCATATCGCACCCCTCACCAGCCTGGATGGCGATTGTGCAGAGTCAGGGCTGGAGTCGGTGATCGGAGAGCTTCTTGCCGATTCTCTGGTTGATGACCCTCCAGACAAGGGGAGAAGCAGTTCTGATGAGGTGAACCGGCTAGAGCTCACTCTCCAATGTGCTGTGAAAGAGATCCACTGCGATCTAAAGGCGTTCAGCGAGCACATCAACGCACGTGTTGAAGCCGCAGCTCAGGTTGCCCCAGCTATCGAAGCCATTGCTGCCTTGCAAGAGGAGAATCTAAGATTACGGCTCCAGCAGGAGACCCTCGCCAGGCAGGTGGAGGTCCTGTGTCATGCTCTCGGGCTCCCAGCAGTGCAACTTCAGCACAATCAAGATCCTGAACCTTCAAGCAAAGTGCAGTCTGACCGCAGTCCTGAGCCCATCCCACATCCACCTACCTTTGCGCTCCAACGCTCTTCCTCCACATCTTCACAGACCGGTTGCTTCTCACGTAGCAACAGCATGGTATACTTTAGGATCAGATGTTTTTCCTTTTTTGCAAAATTGCGTGCCAGCTTATTTAGACAAGTTGAAAATATTCAAGGGCGTCTTTATTGTGCTGTTTTGGTTTTTCATTTTTTCAACGAATGAGTGGAATTTTTGGCTTGATGCTTATGTTTCTACAAAGGTAACGCTGATCAGGCCACTTTTCAAGTAACAATGCAATCTATTGCACTTGTGTGGTTTAGGAACTGTACATTCACACTAACCGCATAGTCCAAAAAAAGATTGAGTGCTATCCCTAGATAAGAGCAGCTGTCACAGCGAGGGTTAACCTCTGTGCCCTCTTTTCATGCATATTGCTTTTGCTGTCCAAGTTTCATACCAACACAGTCTACAGCTTCATCCTGCATAGTCCTTTAATCAGAACTGCGGCCAGCATGCCTAATTCAGCCCCAATGCCCAATTCAGCACCAAAAGGACTGTTGGCCAGCCAGTGGCCTGAGTATAAAAACACTTGTATTTTTGTGGTAGTTTGCAGTATTGACCAATAGCAGTACGTGAAACTGGTTTCTAGCACTCAACAAAACTAAAACAAAATATCACTTGGCCTAAACACTGGGGACAAATAGTGCACATTTTTGACTTTACCATGAACGATAATCTCAAAATGGAAAGTAAATTAGTTTCGCTGCTTGCATTCTGCGTTAAAATATTTACTTCACCATAAAGCGATTTCTGAATGTATTTGACTGTATAGCATACAACAGAAGTTAATCATTGGGTTTCGATCAACATGTAGCCAGTTTCTGTAGACATGCGCACTCCTCTGGTCCTGGAGCTGTTAGATGACTTCTGCCTGCAACAAAAATTCAGCTTTCTAACCAGTCCAGAGAGATGGAAAACTGTCCAAGTAAGGCAAACAGGCAAAGTATTTTTCTTAAACATTAAATCGTGGGCAGATTATCAAGAAACGAAGCCCTATTTAAAGGTGGTAATGAATCTTTTATTATACCGCAGACACTCGCGCAATTAAGTGAAACGTTCTCATTATATGCCGCTTTGATCGTTATAAAGGCCTACTGGATATAAGAGAAGAATAGACCCGACTTCACTTGTATGAATTGACAGTGACCATAAGTAACCACAAGTGCCGTTTTAAACAGCCAACTCTTACATCACATGTCCGGGTGTCTCCACACAGACACTTCATTCAGCTAAAAGCTTGTTTTGTCTTTGCCAAGACTTTGTATATAAGCTTTTTCTACAGTAACACTCGGGCTATTTTTACTTTGTTGTTCGGACCTGTCATCATGCCATTGTGTCATTGTTGGACGTGCGTCCACTGAGACTAGAATAAATCTGCTATAGCACAGGACAAAAAAAACCCCAACACATCCTGTAGCATAAGGCTGGTCATGTTTCACAGCACCCTGTAAAACAAAAACAGCCAGTACTAGTTCAGAGCCTTACTGACCTTTTGACCACTTTAAATAAATTGGAATGAATATGCTATAGCATGTGTGCTTGTGGAAAGAATATCTGTTCTGTTTATAGCTGGTCCCCGTCTTCCTGTTCACTTGTCAGCACCTAAGACATTCACCATATCCCAGTCCCTTTCTATTCATCTCTCTCTCTCTCTCTCTCTCTCTCTCTCTCTCTCTCTCTCTCTCTCTCTCTCTCTCTCTCTCTCTCTCACAC
>JAQQZU010000014.1:3343484-3354003 GCA_030068025.1 Parauchenoglanis punctatus
TATCTCTCTCTCTCTCTCTCTCTCTCTCTCTCTCTCTCTCTCTCTCTCTCTCTCTCTCTCTCTCACACACACACACATGCTGAGAATTGTTTAGGATCTTGTGTAGTATTGTGTAGAGCCATTTATAGTGTAAACGATATTCACTGGATATTTCGCTGTAAATCCAGTGTACAACCCATGCACACTACTTCTGCACTAAAGTACAATATTTAGTAGGATGGATACCAGAGACGCTAACTTCATATGAACATGAATAAAAATGGCATTTAATAACCAGTAACACCAGCATGTGGTTGTTACTCTGATTTCAAAATGAATTATTTTGAAGCAAATATAGAAAAAAAAAGATCAGATTTTTTGGAAACTTTTTAGGTTGATTTTGAATTTGATGCCAGCAACATGTTTCAAAAAAGCACCTGGATTATTCTACTACAGAGTTATGCTGTTGCAATATGTTCAGAATGCAGTTTGGCATTTTCCTGCTGAAATAAGCAAGGCCTTTCCTGAAAAAGATGTCTGGAAGTCCGCATATGTTGCTCCAAAACCTGTATACATCAGCCATGTACAGCATTAATGGTGCCATCCCGGATGTGCAAGCTACCCATGCCATGTGCACTAATGCTCCCCCATACGATCACAGATGCTGGCTTTTCAACTGTGCATTGATTACAAAGAATTTCAGACCACAGGACAGTTTTCCACTTCACCTCAGTCCGTCTTAAATGAGCTCGGGCACAGAGCGGCGGCGTTTCTGGATCACACCTGTATATGGTTTCTGCTTTGCAGTGACAGTGGATCAGACAGTGGTTTTAAGAAGTGTTACTGAGCCCAAGCAGCGACTTCCACTCCAGAATCCTGTCTGTGTTTAATACAGTGCAGCCTGAGTGCCAGAGGATCAGGGCCATCCATCATTGGTTTTAGTCCTTCTCCTTTGCGTACACGTATTTCTCTGGATTCTCTGAATTTTTAAATATTATGATGAAGAATGCAGATGATGAAGTCCCCAAATTCTTGCCCACCCGGTCTTTCACGTTGGGGCGAACCCCTCCCCATCTCACACTGCCTCTCTGTGATGCTCTTTTTATACCCAGTCATGTTAGTGACCGGTTCCCAACTAACCTTTTTAGCTGCGACCTGTTCCACCAGGTTGTTTTTTTTTTTTTTTAGTATTACACTTGTCCCAACTTTTTTTAAACAAGTTGCTGGTATCAAATTCACAATGAGGAAATCATAAAACAAATAAACAAAATTTCTCCGTTTCTACATTTGAAATGTTGCCTTTGTTTATGTTTAATTAAATATGGGTTTATATGATTTGCAAATTATTGCATTCTGGTTTTACTTACATTTTACATGGCATCCCATCTTTTTTGCAAATGGGGTAGTGTGTATATTGCATGACGATGTTTGGTTTCGCTTCTCCTTGTTAGATTTACTTTAATGCCATTTCTCAATAACTTGTTCCCGTATATAGACTGACCTACTCGAACCGTATCGGTCACCTCGTGTCACGAGCAACTCACTTGGTGATTATCAACCCTTAGCTCGCAAAGCACGTTTCATCCCACCTGGCAGGACAGGGAGTGCCTAGTTGATTTGGAGAGCTTAGTGAGAGGGGCCCGGGGTACGAGAACAGGCATGCGGGCTGGTCATTCTCCCAGGAACATTCGCAGAAATCGGCGAACTCTCATGCCTGTCTAAATGTCAGCCTGCTTCCATGGCCTTTGTGTAAACACAGCTGGGAGGATGGATCATATACAGGCACAATCTCCCTAGACCCTACACACACACACACACACACACACACACACACACACACACACTTTTTATTTGTTTTATTCTTCCAGGCACTCCTTAATTCCCCTATTGAAAGCTGTTTATAAGCTGCTGCTTTAGTAAAATACCTTGAAATTATATAATGCTAAAAAAATGTATTAGACTGTGAAGTTTCTTTTCTGACTGTCCCTCACAGATGGAAACGGAGCCTGTGTTTTCAATTGAACCTGCTCTCCAGACAGCCAGCGAGGCTCCACTCGTCCAGAACGGCTCGTCAGCGTCTCAGCTGAAGAGAGACTCGCACAGCGTCACCAGCAGCAGCGGCTCGCTCACCACCGAAGAGCTCGAGGCCATCGAGGACGAGGAGATCCTCGACAAAATGGTATTGTGACCACCAAACCGTTGCTTATATAAAAGGAGTGACAGTCCACGATATTTATTACGTTAATGAATCTACTCATCCAAGAGTGGCGGTAATGCTGATTTTATCTTTCGCTCTAACAGCTTGATGACTCCAAAGATTTTGAGGAGAGGAAAATGATCAGAGCAGCCATGAGAGAGCTCCGAAAGAAAAAAAGAGGTAAAAACATCCTCTCTCTCCATATTTTTCTACATGATTACTTTACCTTCCTGACTTCTTGTTGGATTTCTCCATCATTCGTTTCCTTTTTCTGCCTGTAGAGGCCAGGTTGGGATGTTCACAGGAGGAGCTCGGTAGGATCACGGCTCGCGTGTGCCTTTTGCCTGAGTTTGTTAGTGTGCATGTGCCTGCAGTGTGTTCACTCATTGGGCATCTGTGTTTAAACAGTTTAGCCATCCTGTTAAAATTGCATCTGCATGACCAGTGTATTATCATACAGATGTTTGAGTGTTTACTGAACACGGTGTGTGTGTGATTGTGTGTGTGTGTGTGTGTGTGAGTGTGTGAGAGTGTGCACACAGTGACAGAATTCTGTCAGACTACCAAAGTAGCTGTGTGGTCTCGGAGTTTGAAATCTCATAAGCACTTAAAAAGGATTAAACCTGTTGGGGATGTGCTGTTATAGGAACATAATCAGTGAAGGAGTGCTGTGATGTGGCCAGATGTGATGGAGGGTCACCGTCAAGCTTGTCACCTGACTATTTTCATGACACCACATCCCTGTTTTATTCCTTTTCCCCCACAGCAATCTGCAAAACAAGTTAGTTCTGTTGTAGTTTCCATTATAGCATCTATGAACAGTCATTCCTTCATTAGCACCATCAGCTTCAACACCATTTGACCAATCAGATTTGAGAATTAAATCTGAAAAAGTGCTGCGGTTCTGTTGATGTATTTGATGGCTAAATGTCTCAAACTGCCTGGATTTTTTATAACCTCAATAATGAATGAGTGTTGCTCAGCTTCCCTTGAAGTAGTCGTGCCATCTCTTCACCACAGTCGAACGTGGACTGTTGCCTTTTTTTCGTTTTCTTTGGTCTGTAAGATGAGTCACTGAGGAAACCTGCTGTCACTAGCAGACCCGTTTATAACAGATGTTTATTTTGATTGTAGTTTCAGTTTCGCCAAGATATTAACTGCATTAGAGCCGTGTTTCAGTTCTGCCTCATGCCCTTGATATGATGGCATGTGAATGTTTTAATTCACGCTGTCGAGGTTTCAGGTCAAGTGATGGAACAGAAAAACGGTCCAGCAAACACGCCTCTGATTACATATTTATATATTTCTTTGCTGCGTCAGTGTAATCTTCCTCTCTTGTCTCTCTCCTCTGTCTGCATGCTTTCTTGCTCTCAGACCAAAGGGAGAAGGAGAGGGATCTGCGTCTGCAGGAAGTGAGGCAACAGAGAGACGAGAGAGCTCAGAAGAATCGGCCCGGCGCAGGAGAGGTGGTGGTGAAGAAAATCGAGAAGTCAGCCGATGGCTCCACCGTCAGCGAGATCACCAAGACCAACCGCTTCGCACGATCAGGTTCATCAGCATAATGACAGCTGTTCCAGTGTTACAAAGTTCCAGTGTTACAAAATAGTATAGGGTGTTTTCACACACAAGTGTCCGTCCATACGTAGGATTAATTCTGGGCCGGGCTGAGGAAGGTCCCGTTACAAGTGTTTTCTACACTTATAGAGGATTTCCAGCAGAAACAAAATAATGTTTGATGTATAAGAACCATGTCTAGTGTGGTCTATAATAATAACGCTTAATATAATGATCTGGTTTGCAAATCTGTTGTAATATGTGTGTGTGTGTGTGTGTGTGTGAGTAGACAATGGTGGCAGGATGACCCACAGCAGCATCACAGAGACCACTTACACACAGAATTCAGACCGTGAGTTATTGGTTTCCATCTATACTGTGACTTTAAGAATTTTCAGGCTTCAGTCAATCTCCTGATCCTGAAACCCCTTTCACACGTCTGCGGTTTGTTTTTTTGTGTTTCAGGAGGAACCATGCAGACAAAGTCCTTCAGCTACTCCTCGTCCTCCTCCAGTACAAACAAGAAGATCGGAAGGTCAGCGAAGACCTCAAATCCATCCGAACATTTACATCTGCGCTAATTCTGTTTCAGTCAAAGTGATTAATCATGAATGACATGTTTCCCTCAGCGTGTTTGATCGCGAGGACGACACGTCGCGCAGTGGAGGCAGTTTAGCAGCACTGGAGCGCAGACAAGCGGAGCGTAAAAAGGAACTCATGAGGGCGCAGACGATGCCTAAAACCTCCGCCTCGCAGGCCCGGAAAGCCATGATCGAGAAGCTGGAGAGGGATGGCGGAGGGTGAGCTGCCTTTTTTTTTTTATTTATTTTTTTTTTTATATACCTCTCTGAAGTATATTAAACATATAAAAAAAAAACACAGGTATGTAAATTATTTGACGTCATTGTTAAATTGTATTAAAGACCCAGTAAAGACGTGCATTTTGTGTAGTTCACCGTAATTTGTTTCTGTTTGCTACCTAAAGTTGGAACTAGTTCTATTTTTTTATTTGGTCTCTGTCAGCAGCAACTCGCCAGTCGCACAGGTGAAGGTCCAGCGCTCCACCAGCTTCGGTGTTCCCAATGCCAACTCCATTAAACAGATGCTGCTGGACTGGTGCAGAGCGAAGACTCGCGACTACGATGTGAGGAACTCCTAAATGTTCTCAAGCGCTTTACTAAGACTTTTCTTCTGCAGTGGTTTGGTAAAGCTGCTTTATACCACAGCGCTGCTGAATGTTATAATGTAATTGGTCAGACGGAGTCGAGTAATTTTATGCTGCCATGAACACTTAAAAATTAGTGCTTAAAGACCCTCTTGTTTCTATAGTAACAGCCAAATCAAAGGCTTGGGCATTCCAGATAATCGAAGACTAATGATAAACGTTGATATGATGTTTATTAAGGAGATGTTGATTTTACTTGCGGTAGGAGACTCCAGTGTCCGTGCTATGTAACAGTCAGTACGTTTGTTCTGCCACCGCACTTTCTGCTTTCCGGGTTTCTTGGTAACGTCAATCTGCATTTCATAAGAGGCAGACCTGAGAGTGTCTGCTGAGGTCTGTGAAGCTGCTATAATGCATGTGACAACAGGAACTAAATAGTTTTGTGGACATGACTCTCTAAACTCTCGCTCTCGCTTTTATGCTTTTTTTTTCCTGCTCTGTTGTCTCAGAACGTGGATATTCAGAACTTCTCCTCCAGCTGGAGTGACGGGATGGCCTTCTGTGCTCTGGTGCACAACTTCTTCCCCGAGGCCTTTGACTACTCCAGCCTCAGCTCTAGCAATCGCAGGCAGAACTTTGAGGTGGCCTTTAAAACCGCAGAGTGAGTATAGAAATGAACACACACACAGGCGTGTTTGCAGTGTACTTTGCAGAACAGAGAAAGCCAAACATGTACAGGTGACTGATGAGCGTTCTCTAAGCACTACTGTATGTAAAAAAGAAAAGTAAATATTGATTAATGAGTAAGCTGGCAACAGAACTTCTTTACTGTGTGTGTGTGTGTGTGTGTGTGTGTGTGTGTGTGGAGGCCTGGGAAAACCCTTCACATGATGACATTTTCTGCGACGTATAGTTCTGAAATCAACTGACCGCTTGATCGGAGGCTGGCATTTCAGCGGTGGACAAATCCTAAACAACACTGGGCAAGTAAACGCCCAGTGTGCCGCCACATTTTATGTTCTGATCCCACTAGGCAAACAAAAACGTGATCGCTAACATAAAAGTAACGTGCGGTGAGCTAGTTAAGCGCACAGGCAGATCTCTCCTCAGCTGATGTGTGTGGTGCAGCATGTGGCGGGGTTTAGAGTGAGCGTGTTATGTTAAACATAACCTGTATATTAAATGAGAATTTGGTTTTGTAAAAGTCAGTTAGGAAAGGAGTAGGGGTTTTAAGACTTAATAGCTCGGACATGAAATCTGCTTAAAACTGGGCTAGCCGCTTTTCTCCCCCTGCAGTCTACAGACTTCCTGTTTAAACCATTGGCTGTATAAAAAATGGACGGCGTTCTGAAATGAAAAGTGTAAAGAATGCTACAGGCAAAAAAAATCCTATTTTGGCCAAATTCTGATTTTATTTTTTATTTATTCGGCCAGAGCGACACGCAGCAGGTTTTCCCAGACATCCGTGCTGAAGTGATGATTGCTAAAATGATGGCTAGCTTTCCTGCAAATCCCCCTTAGTGTGCATCTCCGTGATCAGTGTGTATGCCTGTGTGCTTGTTGGTGTCTGCAGGGTTCTAAAGAGAAACCGTTTCCTGATGGCACTAACCTATAATAATCTCCTGCTATTCCAGCCCTTTTAATGATCTAATGATATGTCTCTATAAGGACTGAATGAATACTTCCCTCTCCGCCATCAAAACTCCTCACGCCAGTTCCTCATGCTGCAGGGACTCTAATAAACGGCCAGTCATTTATTTCTGCTGATTTGTTTCCGTTTCTCGCTGCACCTCTATGCAGAGCGGCAACAAGCTCAACAGCTCGACTCTTTACTAAACCAGACACGTCCAGCTGGACTCTAATGAATAACACCAGATAAGCATTACTTGGCAACGGATCTCTTGGTGGAGTGACCGGATCATCAGATCCCCCTCAAGCTTTCTGCTCTTTTAATAGATCTCTCGTTAATCCTGCTCTCTTCTCTGTCGCTTGACATCTCCAAGCAGCCGCAGTCACGTTCACCAGCCGCTCCCGTTCAGTCCTGGTGCTGCATGGCTCGGTCCTGTGCTTTCAACCCCACAGTTTGAGAATCCGATAGATGCAAACATGAAATGAGTTGCTCGTTGGATACCTTTCCTTCTCATGTTGCATTTTGCTTCCTGAACACGTTGAGTCACATCTTGCACTAAGAGGTTAAAAGGGTGTGAAAGTCACATTTCTGCATCTCTGTGTCCTGAAAGAGCACACCTCAAATAACCAACAAAGTTAAATGGGTGTAAACTGCTGCTCCATTTGACTTTTTTTGGGGCGTGTGTGCGTGTGTGCGTGTGTGTGTGTGTGAGAGAACATAAAGCATGAAAGCACATCAAAATGTAAGTCAACACGGGTGTAATGTTTGTTCTGTTTTTGTGTGTGTTGTGTTTTTTTTCCTCCTCATCTCTCCTGACTGTCTCCTGTCTCACCCTGAATGTTGGCTGCTCACGGCTCCCACATACCTCTTTTTCTCTCTTCTGTCTTCCTGTCATTCCTTCTTTTCCCCACATATTTCGTGTGCTGTTTCCGGCGATGGGATTTGCGAGTAGGAAACTTGCTGACTGTCCCCAGCTTTTGGATGTGGACGACATGGTGCGGCTGCGGGAGCCTGACTGGAAGTGTGTGTATACGTACCTGCAGGAGTTCTACAGAGGCCTGGTGCAGAAAGGCTTGGTCAAAACCAAAAACTCCCTCTAAGGGCCAAACTGATCCAAAACGGTGAGAGCGGCAATGAAACCTTTCACGAAAGACCTGACCAGTGGTGATGGAAAGGATTCTTCTGTTTTTTTTGTTTTTTTTGTTTGTTTAAAAGCAACACGGTTTAGATTCTGGCACATTCTAGTACATGTGATTGAGCGCATCAGTCAGTCAGTGAATGTTAGAATTAAATGTTATGTAGTGTCTAATGGGAATAAAGATGGGTGGGAATGTATTGGGGAAGAAATGAATTTTGAAGCCAGTCCAAAATCCTTGTGAAGCTGCACATGGTTACACACCTGCAAACGCTAAAGCGAGGCGTTGTGCCTCTTCTTCTGTGGCTTTTATTAAGTGTTTCTGAGTAACATTGCCCCAAGTGTAAACAATATCACCTGAGCTGTATTTGAAATATCTGTAAAGTGTAGAGAATACAATTTTCACCTTGCGCATCATGCAGGACACGCTCCTTCACTTTTTGAAATCAGTCCGTTAAAAATCTTTCTGAAAGCACCAGTAGTTCCTCAGGTAACTGTAGTAACATGTCTCTCCTGTGATAAAACCATTAGAGTTTCTGCCAGGTTTCTTTTCCTAGGATATGATCACATCATTGTATCATGAATTTATTTACAGTGGCTCATGTGAATATAAAGTGCAAGGCTATATATTTATAAGTGTCAATCGGATGTAGGCACTAGTTGATGCATCGATGCGAGTGACATTGCTTTGGAAGCTTTTGGCTGAGAATTCGTGCTATACAGCTATGCACCGTGCGTAGACCTGACGTTAATCTGAATGAACGCAGGATACGCGTGGCCACGCGCCTGCACACCTGCTCTCTGCATCAGCACACTGCCAGATGTGGCTTTTCTTTTTAATTATCTTCTCCCTGGATGACTAGTGATGTCAGGATTTGAATCCCATTAACGCCCTTAGTTTTAATCTGCGCCTGAGGATCTGTCAACTGTTACTTTACTAAAGACGTAATGATCCAGGAGCTTCAGCATACGTACAGAAGGCATTCCTGACTGGTTATATTTAGGCATGTTGATTAAACAGGACTTGAAAGGTTACAGTTACACCAGAAATAGGGGAACTTAAAAGGCATTGCACTGTTAATCAGGGCCGTGATGTGTATGCATTCAGCTTGTACAGACCACTGCGATGATCTTTATCAAAGTTTTGTTTGTCAGTTTCGGTGAACAACATAACGTCATATCAAGGGTCTGGCCACGTTCACCACCACTCGGTGTTTGTGAAAGCGAGCGCCGCTCCAAGATCCGACGTCCAAACATGGTCTTGGTTTGGGTGGTGAGGGCGAGAGAGGGAGGGAGAGCTCCTGCATCAAAGATCCCGGTCTGCTTTATCTGCCTTAGCTACTGTTTTAGAAACCAAACACTATTAGAAAAAAAAAAAAAACATATATCTTTGTTCATTCGTCAGCTTCAGAACATTTTAGCATGGCTTGGCTTGTATTTCTCCGACAGGCAAGCTGAAAGGCTAATTAATTTCCCTGTGTAGTGGTCATTAATGGATGAAACAAGTCTACACCTGCTTCTTGCCAGTGTTAACAAAACACTGTACAGTGCTATTAATAAGTCTGCTGATTTACAGTTCGTTACGGGCTTTGCCATAAATCCAGTAATGTAACTGTGTGGAGCAGACGCAGTGCTGTATACCACTTAATCTCCTGTTGCTTGGTTACACTCAAGCGGAGCCAGTTATGAGCTACCTGTAAATATTTTTTACATCTGCTGATTTATTTGCTGCTACTCTAATATACAGATACTAAGATGTGTTTTTTATGATCCGATGATTAATTTTGCCAATCTCCTCAATCCATCAGGACCTTTGCTAATTGTATGCCCCTGCTGGAAGTGGAGGACATGATGATAATGGGCAAGAAGCCCGACTCCAAGTGCGTCTTCACCTACGTGCAGTCGCTGGTCAATCACCTGCGCAGATACGAGATGGCGTGTCGAGCGCGCTCGGATCACTGAGCTCTTTACTTCCACCCCGAAGCCCGACGCCACCATGTTTTTTGGTAGAACATCGAACTGTTTGCTTTTATTTGCATTTCTTCTGACCGTATCTCACGCTTCACATGTAACAAACTAAAATATTGTGCAAGATCACAAGCGTTGCTGTAATGCTTTGTTTAGATAATTTTAAAAAAAAATCTAAAAAAAGATGGTTTATTTAAAAATCAGCTATGAACATGTTTTAGCAAAAAAAAAAGAAAGAAAAAAGTTTCCTTTAAAAAGAGTCCTGCCATGATGTTTATTTTATTTCTTATGTAACGTTTTAATGCCTTGTAACTTTATTCTGTGGTACTGTAGCTGATAGAGGAGTCTGATCTGCATGCTTCACCATCTGTTTACTTGAATGTCCTTTCGAACTCCTTTAGCTCGTAGGGCACATGAGACTGAAGTCTGCCGTGATGCGCAGATACGATTTCTCACTGCTTTGTATTTCACAGCGCCTCCCCATGCTGAAACAGTAACACTACTCATCCGGACCCAATTTACTAACCACGCTTCAACACACGAGTTTATCCTCGCTCAGTTCTGTCTTCCCCCAGCTGATTTAAAGCAGACTCCCCGGTAAAATGTAGATTGATCCTAGTTCTGGCTTCCACTCCATAGTAGGAGAGGAACTGTTTCAGCACGGGGATCACGCGACGCACCACAGCGACGCCCACTCACTCACGTGTACAGACAGCAACGTGTCCCTGTAATTTATACTTGTGAATTTAATTTTATTGGCTTTATTCTGTTGATATTCCTAAAATATGCTTTGAAGGAGATAATTTGCAAAAAATGATAAATGGCTCATCACACACAAGGGAAATGTTCCAGCCACGTGTACCCTGGGTCCAGTGAGCCCCCCAAGATCGG
>JAQQZU010000014.1:3354103-3389894 GCA_030068025.1 Parauchenoglanis punctatus
CCTTTTTGTTTTTGTTTTTTTTAACTTAAGATAAGATGATTTATGCTTACCAGGAGTGTGTAAAGCTGTTTTTATATATATTTATATATATATATAATATTTGAGCAAGTTTGTAACTATTGGCTTGATTACTGAGCTGCGAATAATTTTATTTAACAAATTGCAGGGAATTACAGGACCGAGTTAACGACGTTAATTTTATGCAGCTGAGGATTCGTTTAATGTGCAAGTAAGCTGTCTGAACTAGTTGGGGAAAAAAAAAGCATTAAAACACCATACTGATGGTTGTAATACAGTTATTCGTCATTCTCTTTTTTTTTGGAGCAATTTACTCAAAACATCAAGCTGTAAATTAACATGGAGGAGCGGGACTCTGTGGTGTGAATTTTGTCTAAACTGTTATTTTCTCTCATAGCTGGTTCTCTGTTCTACTTAATTGTGAAGCAGAGAGGAGAGAAATGGTGCCATCTTTCCCTCCCTAACAGGACCGTCCCACGAGCAGCACCTTTTTCACTAAACAGTGTTATTACTGATGAGCTTCTTAAGAATAACAGCAGCTGATGTTCTAAACTAGTACCTGTATTCCACAGCATAGATCTCTAAAACACGATGTATAGGTGTAGAAAAATAGTTCATTGGCTATGATTGTTTTTGTTTTACATATTTGCACCAAGGAATACTGTTCACGCTGTACACTACAAATGAATGCAAACGACGTATGATATTAAAACCTTTTAAGAAACCACTTGTTTGCTTATCGACTATTGAAATATTAAAACACCCAAGTGCTGTATTCCAATTAAAAATATTTATTTATTAATTTTATCTCCATGGAATCATTATGCAGCACTCTATGGAGACCAGCTTACACCAGCAAGAACGTAGATCATCAGCCCTAAACCAATCAGATGATTTTACAGTTTGGGGCATCATTTATTTCTCATCTGGGCAGAAACTGGACTCCATAACAGCTCATTACTGTCAGCCCTATACACCTGTACTCCTGTGTGTGTGCACATGCCTGCCTGTCATTTTCCCTAGCTTTAGGCCATTTTGATCCTTATAAAGACTATAAGTCTTTATGTGGTGACACTTTCTCAGGCTCGGGCTCCTTTGGGAGATCACGGTTTACTGGTGCTCCAGTGTGATGCTCTTTGAAAGGGCTGTCTTTAGCTGGTGAGAAGCGAAACTCCGCCGGCACTTCATCTTCAGCTTGTGCTTTTTTATAGAAGCCCAACTCCGCCAGAAGACTGTTGATTTCAGTACGGCTCATGTGTGACAGTGGAATGCGCTGCAAAGGAAAAGCAATAGAGTGAAGAACACAGTCATGTCAGAATAAAGTACAAGTACGGCCTGCGTATCTTCAAAATGCCTGAAAAATACTAGGGAATTCCATGGACCAGTGTAAAACTGCAGATTTTCTCAGCTTACGTCAGAAGATAAGAAAAAGTGCTACACTAGGGTCTAGTAGAAGATAGACATTTTTATTTTAGGAGAATCCTGTGGAATGAGTCTTCTTGCAATGGAGCTCTGAGAAGGGTGTACAGATACATGCCAGTCACGATTCGATTCTCAGATAATGTGAAGAAAAATGACTAAAAACACGTTAACATTCTGTACAATAAATGATGCAATTTGGTCTGTATAAAACTAAATAAATGAAAAATTTTCAGCTATGAACTAAAAGAGTTTGACCTGGGCCTGAAAACGTTCGATAGAAACATAAACTGTGTATCAGAAATAGAGCTCCAAAGTGGGTTAAAATGCCCGGTTTCCACAGAGGTGTGGGGATGGTGCAGTTTGAAAGCTAATAAAAAGCTCTTTTTAACCATTATACTGTAGTCATGTAACCAAATAACATATAATGCATGCTACTTCCAAAGCTGTTGGGCTTACGGTCATTTCACAAGTGACACATAATTAACAAATCCTGGTATTCCACAGTTCCATGATACACATCTTAACATTCTTGCATCGTGATGCATCATGGCACGATGTACCCCTAAGACCTGGCATTCAGACTTGGAAATGAGCTCAGATTCCATACTGATTTTGTAAAATCCTAAAAACATGAGAACACCGGACACACTGTATTCTGTTACATCAAACACGTTCATGCAATAGGGTTGTCGTGGAAGCACCAGCGGTCATGTACATAAGTCTTTCAAAATGATTCCCTAAAATGTGAAAGGAAGTGTGATGTACTTTTGCAGAAAGACCCACATATCTGTTAACCTCTTAAAGAGGGCTCCATTACTTAATGATCCACAGTCACGTTAGTTACTCAGCCATGTGTCAGCCTGGAAGTCATCTGATCTGGGGCAATTTCCTTTTCAAAACAGCTGAAAAAGCTTTTAAACCTGATTACTGGCACACAAAGATGACTAAATACTAACTTCTCTGTCTAAGTATGGCAACAGACTAACCCCAGCATTTTGAAGGCTTCAGACAGTGTAATTAATGGCTTTATGACCTTAAGGAAGTTTCAAATTCTGGGTAAGATGGGAAAAAATCTCTGTCACTGTTCCTGCTCTTAGCATTGTTAGCACTGCGGTGGTTTGTCAGCTCCTGAGGGACTTACACAGTATAGTTTAGTCTTCCCTTGTACTACTAATGCACAGTACATTCTCCATAAAGATAGCTTTAAAAAAACAACTATCAATTACTTATTTATATACATATAAAAAGTGAAAGGAGAAGACCAATTAGTACAAAAATTGGTCCAGTTCTGTAGTCATCACTTTAACGATGGAGTCAGTATTACAATAAACAACTACACGACAGGTTCCCTTTCGAGTCTGGTTCCTCTCAAGGTTTCTTCCATTCGGGGGGGGGGTTTCTATAAATCTTCATCTGGATTTCTGTCCAAGCGCTTTGATCATGTGTACTGCTAAAAGGACTTCACAAATAAGATTGAGTTGAAGTTTTTCCCCCTCAGTTTGTTACCGAGACACCCTCTCTCCTTCAGACTTTCCTGTTTCAGAAAACGTAGTTACAGCATTACCTCTGGCTGTTACGATAGCATGTTAAATAAATGTTAAATAAACGATCACATCAAGGATTATACGGTTTTATTTATTATTAGCCTCATGTGCAGCATCCACCATAAACAATGATGTATTCGAACATTAACATAAACCTGTAATTATTTGTCTGAGCTTCTGTTAGAGAAAATTTATCCTTTTTTCAACCAATCAGAATCGAGAATTCAACAGCGCCATGGTAGGATTTTGTACTTACATCCAGCTCCTCGTAGTAGTGGTTCAGGAGGACGAGCTCGGGGTCTGCACCAGGGATGTGCTTCATCACCAAGTTATGACTGAGAACAATGTAAAATCAAGGACCGTACACTCTGAACAGTGCAGGCAAGAAATGAACTCAGGACATGTCAAAGTTTTGGATTGGATATAATCTGGATCATCTGGACAAGCTGACTAGATTTTAATATATCAAATAAGTCGCATTAAATATAATGGTGCAACATGACCGCTGAATAAATGAGTTTAATTTGAAATATGATGTAGGTGTGGAGTGGGGATACAAAAGCAGAAAAGACCTCAGAAATTACTTTATTTTTTAGCAACACCAGAATAGTCAAGCAACTGACTGTTGATCATAGATGGACCTTGAATCGCAGTTTTCCTTCTGTCACTTTGCTCTTTAAAGGGGTAACTCAGGGACAACTCTAATTTACATCATTTTTCTTATAATAGAGATTTGCCTCTTTAGTTTTGCACTGGCCCATTGGGGTAAATATACACCATGTAAAGAAAAGTCATGAAAGTCTTCCATTCACGTCCAGATCTTCATAGAGTGTTTATAATGTATAAACACAGAGACAGCTGTCAGGAACAATCAGGATCAGGAAGAGAAAGAGAAAGCTGGGAGAGTTTAAACTCAGACACACAGTAAGCCAGCAGTGGCTACAGCGAAGAAGCTAATTGAATGTACCATCCGATCCCATGATCAGCTACTTGGTGCTTGTATTTAAACTAGTTTCACCACACACCCCTCCAGCAGTATGAAGGTGGAGCTGTAATAGAAAGCTGGAAGTTCTGCTGCTAATAATATACAGTAGCTCAAAATTCAGTTTGTAAATATGGACTTTCCCTGGTATTCAACAGAATTTTAATTGAGAATGAAATCACATGGCATAATCCTGAGCAGCTGATACATGTCTGTTTATTTAGGAATTTATAGCTCCAGTGCAAAACTAGATACCGATCATCTCCTGGCTGACTGATTATTAGGGAGGTGTGTAAATTTGATTCCTCACTGAATCCTTCCTTTGATCATTAGACTTCCAGTTAACAGTCTTTGCTAAATGATATGCTGTTGTTATTATTGTGTGAAGTTTCTGTGCAGGTTCTCCCAGTGTCTGTGTGGGTTTCCTCTGCGTTCCCTGGTTTCCTCCCACCTCCAAAAACAAGCCTGTAGGCAGACTGGTTGCTCTAAATTGCCTCTTAACGTGAACGAGTGTGTGAATATGTGTGTGTGATGCCCTGCCACGGACTGGTGTTCTGTCCAGGATGTATTCCTGCCTCACACTCAGGGTTCCTGGGATCGGATATGGATCCACCATCACCCTGATTAAAGTAAATCAGTTACTGAAAATGGATGAATGAATAATAATATAAACATTTTGGAATGATAGACACTCAATGTGCACAGACCAACACAATTCTGAAGATAATCATGATTAGAGTTCAGTAAATTATGAACTGGATGAAGGATACTACAGAGGGATGTCTTGGGTCACGAAAGCCTTGACCTGAGAACAAAAAAGGGAAAAAAAACACACAAAAATGAATTACAATGATTCGCAGTTATCTTCAGGCAAAACAATAATGACTTGTTTATTGAAGCAATAAAATAATCATAATCCTCCACTGAGCTGGCTTTGGTCACCCTGTAACTTGTACAGCAACAGATGAGTATTTGTACACTTACAAAGTGACCTAAATGAAACGTTTACTTGATAAATAAACTGATGAGCCAATGAGTATGTACCATTGAGGTGTACGTGTCAATTACTGTTGGAGCCGTCCATGTAC
The DNA here is from genome assembly GCA_030068025.1 of Parauchenoglanis punctatus. Classification (NCBI taxonomy): domain Eukaryota; kingdom Metazoa; phylum Chordata; class Actinopteri; order Siluriformes; family Auchenoglanididae; genus Parauchenoglanis; species Parauchenoglanis punctatus. The sequence goes on from JAQQZU010000014.1 coordinate 3,359,158, forward strand.
TAGAATGCAGTAATGATGTTAAAGTATTGTGAGCTTACCTCCCTCAGTCTATTCAGCTGTCATCCTCCACAGCTCTGGAAATAAATACAGATATAATATAGAATATGGTCAATATGCAAAGAATTACATAAATATTTCTTATTACGATTTCTCTATAGAGGATATATTCATAGAAAAGTAGAAAGCTTTATACAGAAGCTCATCATACAGATGTTTTAATTCTGGATATAATTTGATCATTTTATTGTCCGTAATCAAACCGAAATCATTACTGACAATAAGAACATAATCAGGACACCATGCTGGTCCACCTCACAGCTCTCAGTTCAACCCTGAGCTCACGTTGCTGTCTCTGAGGAGTTTCACACGCTCTAGCAGAGTCGCGACTCCCATAAACCTGCCAGTAGGTGGTGTGACCATGCTAAATTAGCCCCGTGTGTGAATGATGACCCACACAGGGTGTATTCCCTCCTCATGCCCAGTGTTCCCAGGGTACTGGATCCACTGCGGCCCTGACCGGAATAAAATGCTTACAGAGGGAAGGGTGGATGGATGGATGGATTGATGGATATTAATCAGTTTTACACTCTCAAATCTGTGCTTAATGCTGATGAGAATAATGCCAGTCTCCAACACTAAACTGTACGGTTTCTGCTGAATACCATTGTTAGGCGTCACATTACGTTGGTATTTTCTAACATACACAAAGACTTTTTCAGAGTAAACTAGGTCAGACATGCAAAGTCAGTTCCTGTAGGTGATACAGATAATATCACCTGTTTTGGCTTTTAAAAGAGGTTTCGGGTTTCATCACTAGTGTTGCCAGATCAGCTACATTTCATCAAATTGGGCTAATCACGTTGGCATGGAAAATGGTATCGTATATGGTATAATTGGGTTTCCATCTGGCAAACACACTTACAGTTCGAGATAAATGATTGCAGGGTTCTTAAATTATTTGTAGCCAGGCACCCATTTGACTGTCAAATGAAGTCCAGCGACACTCTCTGTAGAGATGTAGTTTAGGAACTGAGCTTTTATTCCTGAACTTCCCACCGACAGAAATCATTAGATCCAAGTTGACATTGTTTATATGAGTTTTATTTATAGATTTTTAAGTTAAGGTTTGAATGAAACCCATTTAATTCAGGTGACCAGTCAAACAGGCTCATAACTATAAAAACTCAGTAATAAATATTATGACTTTGCTAATAGTGGGTTGTGATTTCTACCACTGTAACAGGTAAAAAAACAATAAAAACAAACAAACAAAAAACAAAAACACACACAGACACACTATAGATCACACTTCATAGCCTGTAAGCTTGGAAAGTACCGATCTGGCAACCTTCGGCATCAACCCATCGCTTTTCAGTTGTTGCTTTCCAGTAAAAGCTCTCCAAATGGAAACTTCTGGTTATATTTAATTCAGCCTCATTAGATACATGACATCTGAAGGCAGTGTTTGCATATCTGTAAAACAATGTTGTTTGGAGAAAAATATACATAAGACTTTGGAAAAGGAACTGAAAATACCGGGGAACAAACATGCATCTTCCACCCAGCCTAACCGTAACCACGCTCAGGATCACACTGCTGCAGTGTAACTGATTAGATAACTAACCTCATCTCGGTCCTTACAAAACACACACTTCTCGCACTGCTGTCTGGTTGCACTGATTGTAGAAAGGCTTTACTCCCTCACCTCCACTTTTGCTCTGGCGAGACCGTCCAGCTTTTTCCAGTCCACTTCATAAGCCAGGATGATGGCTGGAAGAAACGCAGCCCATAAAACCGCCCAGATGCTCGACATGACAGCAGGGAGAAACTCCTGAGCTGTGAGCCTCACCTCAGACTGATTACTGCGCTACACTCGTTATTACAGGAGGGAAGAAGACTTAAATTCCTCAGATGAAGATGTCACATCCGGACTCTTTGCCACGTAAAGCGTCTCTCCACTCAAAACTGCTTACTAGCGCACTAAAAAGTATATCCAGCAGTGTGATGTGTACTATTCTCACGCGCTATTTAGTACGGTAGTATGCGGCTCTGAATCTTCCTCTTTAAGGAGGCGGAACTAGGAGAGCGTAATTTCAAATTTGCAAGCTTATTGGCTGGTTACACGCATGCGCAGTCTAGCTCTGCGGCAGATTAGTGATGGTCTGAGCAATAAGAGCCGACTTTTTCGATTTTCAAATATTTCATTATCAGTTTCCAAATCGGAAACATTTCAGTACAGTGAACTTTTATTTTAAACTCTGTTTAACAATATAATATTATATGTTGTGTTTATGGAGCTTGTAAAACACAAATTTTATTTTTAGGTCAAAGGTGAATCAAAGTAAAGACTTTCGTCTGGCCAAGTCATTTAGCCAATTTAGCCATTTCTCATAAATCATTTAGCATTTAGCTAACCACCGTCTTCTGTCATGCTCGCGCTGTGATCACAGAGTAAAGTGTAGAGAGGGGAAAAATGGAAGATATACAGGAATGTCCTACAGTGCAAATACAGCTTTAGATGTTATGGCTACTTTAGCTGGTACAGTGTTATAACTAGTACAGTGATGTTAAGTACTCAATGCTTACTATATGCCAACTGTAACTATCTGGGTAATATTCTAGCTAGTTAGGCTATGCTAACATTAACTTGCTAACAATCGTTAGCCGTTAACAGCCTAAACTCCAACCATGGAAGGCAGTACTGCATACTTCAGCCGTGCACAAGCGTTTTTTCACAAGTAGTTATTTGCGCAAGGTAGATGTTATTGAACATTGAGATTGAGATTGTTAGTGAATAACGTTTTAAAGATGGCAGCCAGGAGTGTGCTTATTGTTTTACTGCTAGAAAAATTCACCAAAAACGTGTTGTAGAAGAAATTGTGCATAATCCTGTGGGCCTCAACTGTTAACAACTATAAAACTTAACATTTCTTTGAGATAAACCAGTACGTAAGGTAACCATTTAAGTATATCATTGTTACTTCACGTACAAAACTATTCTGAAAAAATAAAAAGATTTTATTTGACAACATTTTCAAGTAATTAGTAAAAGTTAAACGATACAACTTGAATTTCAGTACCTCAGTCCACCATTTTGATTCGCTCCGTGAGCTATGTCCGAAGAACGTTTGCGATTGGCCAAAACATTCACGGTGGATTGGCGTTCAATAGGGAAAACTCTCGTTTAGTTCCCCGATGTTTGCAAACATTTTTGTTATTGAACGCACGGCAGATTTCTACCTGATTTAACACACCTGACTCCACTCATCTACTAATTCCCAAGACATTTGTGGGCTGAATGTGGTAGAAGTAAACACAAATCTCTAGGGCTGTGTGGCCCTTGAGGCCTGGGTTTGATACCCCTGGGGGCTAAATCAGAGACTGCGTGAGAACTGGCTAGTCCTACTCACTGCATTTTAATTTAATTATGAAAATGCACCGAGCTTTCAGGGATGTTCTGTAGCTAAATGTTCCCAACACCAACTTTGTTTTCCAGCAAGCTAACGTTAGCTAAATGTTACCTAAATAGTTATACAAGGCGTATACTAAACCTCTAGATCTAAGCCATGCTTCTTCAAAATATGCTAAAAACATCTGTTCTTCACATGTATTCACATTGAAGATTTCAGAAATGTATTGTGTGCTGGGTATTATGTTTTATTAGTGCTTAGACAATATACATAATTCACTCTCACAACACAACACAATCATACTAAAAGGCTTAAAATGATCCGATCTTTGTTGACTGCTTCATAAAATTGTCCTCTGGAGGGAGACAGGGTGCTTGAGGATTGTAAGGATTTCAAATAAAGAATTCTTGTTGCCTGTGTTGTAAAAGGCTAGTATCTGTAACATCTGAGGTCTTTTTCAGCATTTACCTTCATTAGGCATTAAACATACTGATGCTAGGTGTCTCCTCTGTCCCCATTCACAGGACACAAGGGCTCACTGAAAGGTCTGATGAGGATGAAAATGGTGTAAATCACATACATTCACCTTCACACTCATCACATTGAACATCAGTTGATCAATATCAATATCTTTTGGAACAATGCTGCTTACTGGGTTGTTTTTCATGACACTTAGCACATTTGTGGGGCAAATTCTGGGTAGGTCCTTTAAACTTCATAGTAACACCATGCTAATTAAATGTGTTAATTTATGGTTATTCAGACCACTCCCTGGCTGAATACTGAATCAGACAGAAATCCAGGAATATAAAGAAACCAAATACTCTTTTCCATTTATGTGTGTGTGTGTGTGTGTGTGTTAAGGTCTATCTAGATGTGTTGCGTTGTTCAGTGTAAGGAACTTGATTATTTGTCCATAGTTAATACAGTGTGTGCAGAAGGGCTTATTGTGGTGCTACAGGTGAGTGAAAAACATTCTGGATCAGCAGTAATTAAGGAAATACAGGAAACACAACGGCACTGCATGACATTTCCTGAATGGCAAAAAGTCTATCAGCCATCTATGGAAAATTAATGAGCTGCATACTGTGATGGTGAGATGAACGGTGTTTCCAAACTCCTGTATAACTCAGAATGAATTGCTTTCCTTCCCTTTTCTATGACGGAGCAGACTTGTTGGACTGTATATATATATATATATTATGAAAGGAATAATGGGTTCAGAACACCTAATACAACAACTAGATGAGTAGTTTGATTGATTTTTTCCCCCTTTGTGCCCAGTGTTCCTGGGAAAGGCTGCAGATCCACTACATCCCTTTACCAGGATAAAAGTGGTTACTGAAGGTGAATGAATGAGTGAATAAACTTTATGTTTGATGTTTTGTAAAGCGTTTAGAGAGAGTAAATGGGGAAAGCTACATGTTACATAAGAAACCACTTTTCAGACAAATAAACATAATGAAGGCTTTTACGTTTTGCTGCAAAAATATGGAAGCAAGCGTGACAGTCAGCCTCTCCTACAGAACTGTTATGGAATATGCTTCTACTGTTACTGACATACAATTGTTTCTCTAATAGAAATTAATTTTAGAAAAGTAATGTTTGGAAAGCTAAAATGTTTATGTACTGACCCGATAATGTAGAAGTCCATCCATCCATTATCTATTCCGCTTATCCACTGCCAGGGCTATCACGTACTTCCTTTAAGTACACACTCAGAGGACAAGCTTCAGATATACACTATATGGCCAGTCGTGTGTAGACGACCTTCCTAATTATTGAGTTCAGATGTTTCAGCCACACCCATTATTAATAGGAGCATAAAATCAAGCACATAGCCATGCAATCTCTGTAGACAAACGCTGTCAGCAGAATGTACTGAAGAGCTCGGTGACTTTAAATAGAACTGTCATAAGATGCATAGGAGAGATAATGGTCTGTGGCTGTTTTTCAGGATTTGGGCCCTTAGATTTAGTGACATGGTTTGATAAGTTTGGTGTGGAGGAACTTCAGTAGCCTGCACAGAGCCCTGACCTCCACCCTGCTAAACACCTTCGTGATGAACTGGAACGTCGATTGTGAGCCAGGTCTCGTACACCATGACCTCACTAATCCTCGTTTGACTGAATGGGAAAAAAACAGACGCGATCCAAAATTTTGTCGAAAGCCTTCCTAGAAGAATGCAGGCTGTTATAGCAGCAAAGGAGGAACTCCATATTAATGCCCATTGTTTTGGAATGGAATGTCATGCTGATGTTCAGTATAAAAGCATGACTGTGAGTGTTATATTGTTTCTATACAACACTTTTATTAATAAACATTTATATCAATTGACTGACATTTCAGACACAATATGGTCAAAACATTTTGTTTATTTTTGATCCAACGAATGAAAATAGATCCCAAAGAAGACACGCACTGATGCTAGCTGGCCAGCTAGCTCACAATGATTTTTGTCCCATTAAAGGTGCTTCTGGGAAAATTGGCTTCCCTTTTCATCATCAGACAAACGTTCATATTTTAAGTCAGAACTTGTATTCATGAGAAATGTATCGTTAGTAGTGGACTGAGCACACAGCCCTGGGGGGTAATGGGAAGTAATTCTCACATTACATCATTTTTCCACCGTATATGTATTTCTGTTTCTATTAATTATGAAATCATTCATGATCATTCATTTTCATTTTATCTTTGACTAATAAGCATCAAGTTCATTGTTTACCTCCAACCAATCGCGAAACACTACCTCTGTAGGGACCTATGTAATGGCATGTACATGGTAGGTCAGTGGATTCTTCTCCCCAGCCGTGAATGACAATAAACCTGTTACTCAACTGTCAACTGTGTCTCTGTGAGTTTAACTTTTTATCTGTCTTCAGAAGGTACTCTTTGCCATCACAAACTGTCAAGAGCTGAAAGGGAGAATGTAGTGTTTGAATTGTTGGCCACAAGCAGAAATTAGCACTGGTTATGTGGGTGGCTTGTCAGAAGATGGGAGCTCCATCTCTGTGGTGCGTGAAGCTTGACTGGGGACAGGCGTTTCTTCCATGAATAGATATTGAAACACTCCAGACTCCACATGTGTTATCATCTCTACAGGCCAGTTCAGTGACTACATACCTTCTTCCAGTTTATTCCAGATTCCAGTTTCAGCTTTCTCATTCTAGTTCGAAATTCCAAAGTGATTTCCATTGCCATGTTTGACGGTCAATAGAGTGTGGTTAAAAACGTCACGAAACAGGTCAATGAAGTGTTCTTGTGATTGTGCAACCTTCACCCACATTTAGCCAATGTATCTCCTTGCTTTTTAGCAATGAAACAAGTCAGGTGTGAGATTCTGAGAAAAGAAATACAGTGAACACTGAAACAAACAACCTTGGCATTTGGAATAATCTAGGGCTGGAATCTGTTGGAGCTGATAAATAAGACATCCTCGCATGGTGTAGATAGCAGTGATCTGCACCAACAACTGGGTTCTGAGCTGTGATGACGTGTTGGAATCTGCTTCCATACCTGCGGTGAAATCTTCTGTCTTGCAGAGCAAAGGATTCAAGTGCAGTTTAGGGTTCTACATTGAAAAAAATACATACAAACAAACCAAGAGGCCAGGTAACCAAGAGGAGGCAATAACTCAGCCCATGTGCAAAAACCGGGCAAGATGCAATGGGAAACAGATAATACAAGCATCAAACCAAAGAGGAAAATACAACTGCACAGTCAGTCATCAGTCAGCCTCCATGACAGAAGCAATACATTCCATTATATCTAAGTAATAACATGTTATTAAATGGCCTAAAATTGTTATCTTGAGCATTAAAATGAGGCAATAACAATAAATAAATAGTTCATATGAGCTGAGACTTTTAAATTATTTGATTGGTGGTCAAGTTTTTGATGTTGGGAGGGGTGGAGGAGGGTGGGACTCGGGGTGGCCAGTTGGTTTCACTGAATTTACCAATCTGAATCTGTGAGCAAACAGGCCTTCAGAGGCTTTTCACAGATTGAAATAGAAGTGTTTACATTTACTTTAGTGCAATTTTTCCTGTTTCAATGTCATATATTTTTGCAAGATTCCTTTTATCAGTACATCAGAACATTTGAATTAACTTTAACAAGGACAATGTTTTTCATTCGTTCATTTTCTGCAGCCACTTAATCACAGTTTGGTGGATCAAAGCCTGGGTGGTTGAGGCAGGAATATTCCCTGGATGCGATACACACACATTCACACACTCATTCACACTTAGGGGTAATTTAGAGCCACTAATCCATCCAGATGTTTTTGAATTGGGGGAAACCCAAACAAGAACAAACAAATCTCCACACTGACAGTGAGGCAAAGCACCGTTATGAAGCAGGAACCGTGGAGCTGTGAGGCAGCAACACCACCTGCTGTGCCATAGTGCCAGTACCGGGCTGGTTCAGACCCAGCTTTGTCCCATCCTGTTTCTAAAATCTATGTTTTAAAAGTTCAGAATATCTCAAAATTAACCAAGTAGTAAGTCATTGTAGAATTAATATGTTTGTATATTTAGTATTTTTATTAGGGTAATTCACAGTGTTGACATTATTTATCATTATTTATAATGATCATTTTCATATTCAAGCTCAATTCCAAAGAATAACTGTTTTGTCCATAAGACATGCTCATGTACTACAAGTGTCCCTGTAGAGATTTCTGTGTAGATGCAGCTGGAGATGTGCACCAGAGTGTGAAATGCTGCCTGGAGAAATAGTCATTTCTGACCAGTGTCTGAGCTAGCTTATATAACAACAACAAACAAGTGTCTTAAGTGTCATAAAACACAGAGACTTTCATGAACAGCCTGCTCCTGAACACACAGCAAGCTTTACCTGAGCATTTGTATAGCATCAATGTAGTAATAAACACATTTATAAACATGTGTAAATTAAGAATGAAATTGTGTCTGTCTGCTTCATGTTTACAAAGTGGACATTAAATGATGAGCAGAAGTGCAAATATGAGATTATCTGATTAGGCATTATTCTACGATCAGGATAGGATCATTCTACTACTTAAGTAGTTTGCCAACACAATGTGGAAATAATGTTTTCTCTTATTTCTTTTCTGGATATATTGTATCTTCTACCAGGCTAACCCTTTAAAAACTACTACTACTACTACTACTACTAATAATAATAATATTAATAATAATAATAATAATTTGATACTAACATAACTCCAAAAGGTAAAACTACTGAACTGTGATCTAAAAAAACGGGTTAGATGGAAGTTACAATAGTATATTTATCAAATATATGTCAATTCACTCATCCTTAAGCTACAAGCTTGTCTTCAGTAGTTAGCATATACACAACAGTCTGCCTCAAGGTTCGATGTGTCACGTGTTCTCTGGGATGCTTTTCTGCTCACCACATTTGTACATGTGAGTGCTTATGAGTGCTTATCTGAGTCACTGCAGCCTTTCTATCAGTCTGGCGTGTTCTCTGTTGACCTCTCTCATCAACAAGGCATTTCCGTCCACAGAACTGCTGGTCACTGGATGTTTTTTTTAATTGCACCATTCTTATTAAACGCTAGAGACTGTTGTGCTTGAACATCCCAGGAGATCAGCAGTTTCAGAAATATACAAATCAGCCTTGATTCGGATGAGATCCATCCCTATTAAACCAAGGCTTGCAGTCACCAGGAGCAGATGTCTTTGCTATATTAACTTGCTATGAATGCATTTAGCTATGTTTGAGTTGGTTTTGGCCGAATACACAAATGACCTGCTTTTCATGCCACATCCTTTGGAATGCGCGATTTGATTAGAGGCGCGACGGCTGTAGCTGTACCACGTGACCAGAAGGTGAGCGTGACGTCAGCGCCGATAACATCTGACGGAAAGCCGAGGCTCGGTCTGTAGTACGGAAAGTCTCCGGTATCTGAACGTGTAGCCGAGTGTGTTTGCGTGTTGACGTGTTCGCACGCGTTCTGGGCTCGAGAGCCTGCTGCAGGACCGAGCAGCGTGGCAGAAGCGGAGCGCGCGCGGTGAACCGCAGCAGTGACAGAGCGGTGCTGATCCTCCGCGCGCGCGCTGCTGAAGCACGCAGGTGGAGCTTTAAAGCGCCTCCGTGCTCGGCGTTTTCACACTGCAGATCCTCGGGTCTTCATTTGGTTTCATTCGCTGAGGCTTTTCTGCTTTTTTAGGACTCGGGTGCGTTAATGTGGAATAGAAAAGGAAGTGGCAGGTTGACAGAAATGTCTCTTTAATTGCACCATTTCCTTCTCAGCGTTCAGATCATTTGCAGACTCAAATGATTCAAATGATTTGTTGAGTGGCACGTTATTAAACAGGATTTTTGTTCTTGCTACAAGGATACATTTTGCATTAGTTGGCATCCTACACCGTGACAGGACCCGGTAAGCTTGATTGCAGCACTCAGACCTTCTCAGCTGTTCGAAAGAAGGAAGCTTTATAAACAAACACAAAACTGCTAGATGTTTATCTGTTTGCCTGTTGCATTGTATTTTTTATTGCACACTTACACCTACACCCAAAGATCTCTTAAAATATGACACACACTTTTAATTCCCACTGCACGTGCTGCTTTCATGTATGCATCCTACACAACAGCAGTGAAGGTGCACTGCACTGTAGCTGCACATCTTCTGTATTTAGCCTCCCTAGACATACAGATTATAGCCTGTTACACTTAGTCACTGCTGTTATTCTTGATCAGCAGGAAGCACTGACACTGAGGTGGAAAGCAGGGAAGATTCCCGGTATGATAATTGAGTAACTCAGTATCACGGTTCTCTGTGTATCTACTTACAAGTTTGCATTTTTATAGCTGATGACTTTAAAAGGCATGACACAGCAAGAGAAATGCAAGTATTCATTTGTTTGGATTGTCTTCTAGGAAGATTGTACATCAGAAACAATATACAAACAAGGTTTTTCCATTCTCTATATGTATTCCAAGACCACGATATATCACCATATGTGGGAATAATGTTTTATGCAATCATGTCACATGAATACAGTCACTATAGAAACATTCTGTTTTTCTTATCACAGTATTCCATCACATTTAGCACAGTCATCTCCTGCCACTGGCCTTATAATAATCACTACATACAGAAGTACAAGACCTACAGAATGAAGTCTTTCACTTCCTAGAATTTGTTGAGCTTCATTGCAGTCTAGGAAAAGGCAGCTCATGTGTTCAGGCAACAAAAGAATTTGACAATCTGTTCCTTTGAGTCCTGCTCTAAAAATAAGGGAAATGGAAAACTCCTGAAGGTCATTTTGCTGATGTGTGTGCACATTTGTGCATGTGTGTGTGTGTGCATGAAGACTGTATTCACTCCGATTGTCTGGAGGGTTTAAACGCAAACTCTGATTTAACTGTGCTGATCTCATTAAGCATGTCTAATTTTCCAGCCTTGCAATTTCAGCATCTCTGAGATTCAACCAAATAAGCAATACATAGCTCAGGACATAATCAGCAGGAGCAATTTTCATTATCCTCGCAGCTTAATGTGTACCATTCGATGACATTTAATTCACATCTTTCTAGTTGGTATGTGGCTTGTCTTGTCGTCTAATATCTCCTGCATAAGTATAATGCAATTCAACTTTAATTCGAATTTCATTTTATAATACTGTCTGTGATTAATTCTTAAATCGTAAGAACTCTCTGACAAGATGCAGATGGTGAGACAGACACTTAAAAACATTAGACAGTTATCTAAGCCAAGGAATGTCACTATGATGTCATTATATTCAGAATAAGCATGAAGAGACATGATTACATTTTTTATCAGGATGTATTTTCCATTTTCTCCCCTTGCCTGCTCACTTGTGTCCTTTAGTCTAATGTTTCCTGTGCTATTTAGAAAGATGTGCACTTAAGAGATGCACGCATGCAGCTGTGTGCCCGACAGTGGCCGTCACGCACAAAACAGCTTAATGTCACAGACAGCTAGTTCAAGGACTTGTCAAAGAAACATTGCACAGCGCATGCCCTCAGCTAAACACTGAACCTAGAAATAAAAATCTGATAGATTTTGCATTACTTTGTATTTTGTAAAAGCTGACGTTATGTGAAATTTTGAAGCAGAATGAGCTTTCAGTTTGCATGTGTATGTTTCTTGCAAAGCTTTAATCGTGTGCGACTGTGTCAAAACAATCAAGAACAGTTATCAGATTCCTGACGACACCAATGACATCCATGGCCGGGAGTCTGGGAGCACATAATAAGCACTGCTCTCTGGGTAAATAGGATGGTATTTCTGTCCCTTGTGGATTAGAGCGAGACTAGACATTATAACCATCTGTGAGATCATGTATACAGATGCAGGCAGTTAATGCTCTCCTCTAAGCGAGTTCAGCTCGATGATATACGAGCAGCATTTTGGTAAGTGCCTTGCTTCATGTGTTCAAAGAGATGTTGACTGACAGGGGAGACTCTGCTATGTAGGAATCAGCTACAATTAGTGTATGATTTGTGAGGGGGGGAGCTATCAGTGCATCTTCTTCTGAGCAAAGGTCACCACTGTGGCTTCAGGCACACTGTCAGTACGGATGAAAAGTGATGTGGTCCTTTTACAACATTGATAAAGGATTTTAATAACTCATAGTGCAGGCTCTCAGGGTGACAGTTACTCATATTGTTAAGCTTGAAGAGTGGATTGGGTGTGGTGATGGAAGTTATTGTTTTGTATTGAACCTTCCCAGTGTTTGAGGACACAATGCAGCCCTCATGTTCATCAGGAAGTGCTCACATGTCAACATTTTGGAGTTGACAACTAGCTGAAACGTGGTAATGAAATGGCAACTGCTGTTTGGCTAATAAGAATGATTAGCATGAGGACACCTATATCACGAGACGTTTTGTTGGTGAGATCTTTTGGAACACGTTTGTTCTTCCAGAAATCAGCAATAATTGGAACCGGGAAAGTATGCTTCTTCACGTGTTCCTGTTCGGCTGGCATATGGCTTCAGTGTCAGACCCCTTGGACTGTTAAGGGCTCAAGGACAGTTTGGGATCCTCTAGGAACAAAAAATAGTTGGGTCAGTCTATGCCAGTGGATGAGCAGTGGAGGGAATTTTCTACACACGTAACCCTGTCTGCACCTGCTGTCACTAAGAAACCACAAAAAGCCCTGGTTAATTCTTTCCACTTCACCTTTAGTCCTTAGATGATAACCGGAGATTAGACTCTGTTTCCAGACTTTTAAAAAATGGGTTGGCTGTAGTCTGTATTCTAATTTGTCGTTGATATGATTGACTGATAAGGTCTGATTCCATTCAATTCAATTCATTTTATATCATAAATGGATGTAAGAAATGGATGTAAATTTAGAGCAAGCCAGATGCATCAGTGGCAAAGAGAAACTCCCTGAAACTCCACGAGGAAGAAACTTTTAGAGGAACCAGACTCAGAAAGGAACTCTTACTCAGGCAGAACCTTGTGTTCTTGTGAGATTCTGAATAAGGGTCCTAGGATGAGCACACGACAAGCTTTATCATTTCTTTTTGCAGCAGTTCTTCGGTACAGATCTGCAGTATCCAGGTGAGATTATCCACTGAAGCAAGATTGAATCCTGGTTTACATCCTAAATTAAATCACGTCCTACTAAAATTTTGCCTGACCCTCAGATAAAAGATGATTCAGTAGTGGACAATGGTGAATTGTGTAGCATTTATTACCAGCTATGTGCTTTAAAATCTTAAAAATACACACATAACTTAAAATGAAGTGGGCTAACAGAGGCCAAAAAGAGGAAAGACACCAAAAAAAAAAACCAAGACAGGCAAGACTACATTACACTACCCATAATGCAGTTCACCAAAAACCTAACCCTTTACCCTCTAACGTCTGCTACTGCTACACTGTTAAGCACATTACGTTGGTACCTCTGCTGCCACTCCATTCTGAAACATGTTCGTATCCTGCTTGTGCTCGGGTGTGTGTGTAAATGTACACATAAGAAGACTAACTAATGTAAGCCTCAATTCGATTGAATTCAATTTATATCATTTGCATGGATTGCTACACTTATATTGAATATACTGTCGAGTATAAATGGCAAATATTTTTAGCAGATGCCCATATCCAGAGTGACTTACAGAAGTGTTTTGGAACAGAAACACATCTTCATGCTAGATCACTAGAACAGGGACTAAGAGTATCGCTGAGAACATTTCATGAAATCCAGTGGCTTTACAGTATATTATTAAGGAAAGAACGTAAAAAATAAAGAAAACGAGCCAACACAAATCCATAAATAAAGACAAATAAAACTCATTCAATTATGACAAAAGAAATGGTGCTGTATAAACAGAGGATATAGCCATAAACAAACCCCTCAGGTGATGGGGTTATTATTAATAATATTAAATATATTAGATATATATAATATTAATATTAAAATGTTTTTGCATTTTTTATTTGTATAGTGTTGTATATTGTGCTGAGCGGAGTGACTCGGTGTTGCGCATGTGCATGTGTCAGTGCAGGAGGTGTTATAAATGGTTCCATAGTATTGCTCAAGGTGGCCACTTCTGTCTTATATGTTCCCTTGAACAGCCAACACGGGTAGATTTGTTACGTTAATGGTTGACTTGATGTCTTCAGTGTGGAATTAGAGTGTGAAGGTAAAGCTAACATAGTATTAGAGTGAAGGTAAAGGTTACAGAGTATTACGGAGTAAGGTTACAGCGCACAGGCCGGCATTAAGACAAGGTCAGTCAGGCGTTGGCCTGAACACAGCAAATATTATCCATGGTAAGCAGAATCTAGGTTAAAGCATAGCTTAGTTTACAAACAAACAGTAATCAGAGAAGGCTCACACTGGTATGGTAAGACTTCGTGTCTGAGGCTGAGTATAAATAAGCCCACATTTGCTGGTGTTTGTGTGCTGGTGGTCATCAGAGACTTGTGACTGAGGTCTGTTATTATGGTGTGGGTGAAGCAATGGCTGGAGGTATGAATCTTATCTCACTTTAAAGCTATAAACTGTTCAGTGAATTGTTTTTCAGTGGTACTTTGGTGTCTGTTCTGTTTGTTTCTGTTTGTACTGAATTAGTATTCATCTGCTCATTGTTGCGTTTTGTCATAAAGCAGCTTTAAGCCGTTAGCATGGAGCATGTGTAGCATCCATAAATAACCGCAAGCTTAATTTAGCCCTGTGTGGGCTTGATGTTCAGTATTGTTGAGGGTCATTCACTTCCACCATTATCTGTGTGGACAGCGGCTCCTGGCCTGTCAAGGTAGTGGAGTAATTGAATGTCAGAAAGGAGATGAATGTTTAAGGCGATCACTGTTATATAGTAACTGCGGCTTTGGTTTGCTGGGGCTTGTGAACAATAGCATTGTATTCTAAAATTTATTTGTGTTATTGAATGAGGAAAATGGAAATCTTTATAATCTTTCCATTACTCATCCAGTTTCCATGAATTTTTCATGTAATGTTCCATTAGATCGCACAGTTTTGTGCAGTCCTTTAGTCAATGAAGTGTCCCGATTGCACTTAAGTGCAGAACCTACATCATTTTTTAATCTCATGATTAACTGTCCCTGCGTCCTCTCACACGGGAATAGTAATAATCATGGTGTGAAATGGCAATCATAAGAAATTTAGTGTTACAAAATTTAGCTTGTTATCCGAAGCAGAATTAGTGATTTTCTATACACCCTATAAAACGCTGCCATGATTAAGATTTTTTTTTTTTTGCAGCTTCTCTCTCATTTAATACAGTCAGCTGTAGACTCCAGATTCCTGATATGATCTAAAAGCTGCTTCTTGTGTAAAATGTTGCAATGTATTGGAAAACACTACATATTAATATATATTTACCTATTAGGGGTTTATAACGATGCAGTGTTTGTGTGATTCTGTCATAATGAAAATAAAGCTGTGCATTAGAATGTAACAAAACATTGGCTGAAACGAGGCAACAAGCCCAGACACCTGGGTTTTTTATTAAGCCAGGATCACGTTTACATAAGGGAAGTAGGAAATTACTGAGAAATTTTCAGGCCAAAATACCTACAGATTTTCTCCAAACCCGAATC
Source organism: Parauchenoglanis punctatus (assembly GCA_030068025.1). Lineage (NCBI taxonomy): Eukaryota > Metazoa > Chordata > Actinopteri > Siluriformes > Auchenoglanididae > Parauchenoglanis > Parauchenoglanis punctatus. The sequence goes on from JAQQZU010000014.1 coordinate 3,374,622, forward strand.
ATTTTAGTTTCGTCTGAATGCACATGTCCATGATTTACTGCAGGTTTGACTGCTGCTAATAGCCAGATTAAGTCTCATAGTGTGCCTATCAGTGACCCTTCCGCAAATATTAAACACCTTCCGAGTTAATTGTTATATTGTATTTTCAAATTTGTCTGACTCACTGAAGCCCTAGCTGTGTTTTCCACTACTGAATATGATCTTCTCATCCGCCACAGTGAGTTCTTTAACCCAGGTTGAATCTGTGATGAAAGGTTGACTGAGAGGTTGCTGTGTGCGTGTGTATGTGTGCATTCATATTGGATATATGTAGACAAAAATTTGCAGAAAGCACAGAAAAATTTTTATTAGTGTCAGTATTTTTTCACATACAAAACGAATACTTAACGTTATTGGGTCATGCAGCATATTTTATGTGAAAATGGCGATTTTGTTTACGCCCCACACTTTAAAAAAATTCATGAGCAATTATGAAATAAAAATGCATAAAAAGCAATTACTAAATTATAAAATTAAATTCTTTCTATAAACGTTAAATAGAAATGTTTGAGTATATATTATTGTTGATCTGTCACTTAATGTGATTTTTTTTTGTCATAAATGTCCCACAGTTATACATCCTTACCATGACACTGGCCAAATGTCAAAGTTTTTTCAAAGCCACACAATCTAGCTTTCATGGAAACATAACATAATTTAGTGAAAGAGTACTGTGACAAAAGAGTGGGAAACCTAATCTAAGAGACGCTCTAATTCTGAATTCTGAAAAAAAACCAAGGTAAATGTATGACCGATGTGTTTCAAACTAGGCCTTTAAAACAATTTAACATGCATGTTCAATTCAAATATTAGAAGTTCTGTGCTAAAGCGAATGGAGCAGACCTGTGCAATATCTGTGATTTAAAAAAAGAGAAATAGTCATTTGTAGACGAATTGTTTATGGTTTCTTTTGTGCTGACTGGATAAATGATTGGATAAAAGCAGGTGTCCAAGTGTTCCTATTAAAGTGGTGTGTATGTGCACATGTAACATTTGCATGACATTTTGCCTAACTCTTCACAACACAAATGTGCAGCCTATATTTATAATAAGCAGACTATTAAACTGGAGAACTTTGCCAGGTGCACATACTGTCTAACAATAAGACAAGTTTAAAAGAAACCAAACAGTTAAGATTGAGCATTAATGGACCCTAATTAACACAGAGGAGGCCTGCAGTTGTTCTTCCTCTAAGACTCCTTCAGCCACAGGGGCTGTGAATAGATTTATATATAGTCAAATATACAACGGTTAGTTCTGATCCAGTAATTTGATTGGACGAGCAGTGTACCGAGAGTCCTGATGTTTAGTAGAACAGCACTGGAACATTTCACTGTTATCACTCTGCCTGCCCGTGATTACTACACTAATATCCAGTTCTAACATTAGTTTTTATGATGACACTGTTACTACACTTACTACAGTCTGTCAAGTCAGTCTGTCTGTTGGCATGGAAACACTCTGTCAGGCAGTCTGTTTGTTGCCATGGCAACACTCTATCTAGCTGTGGCATTTTTTGGGAACTATTTTTGTTGACGGAACAAAAATACCTATTTGGTCGTATTTTGTCTGAAAAGTCAGTTTAATTTCTTGTTTATAGAACAGTTGTATGATTTGTGTGATTTTTAAAAAAAATATAATGTCCAACAGTACAATGTGCTCGTGCCCCTGTGATTCAACAGCCCTGCTGGTGTTCTTGCTTGTGCAATATTGCTTAATTAGATATAAGGAAAAAGATAAAAGTACCTCCTCAGGAGGCATGACTTCAGAGGACACAACTAGACCTTGTTGTGATGATTCACTTCAAACTGCAGACTTCAGGGGGTTCCACCACATTGCCATGTTCAGATGTTCAAACACTTGTTGCTTTATCAAGATTCTGCGCTAATAAGCAGTACCTCCACTATGTATTACTTTGTTATAGACAAGAATGGAGCAGCACAGCCAGAGAAATCCTGATGTCCAATCATCTTCAGAAGAACTGAAAGCATCTACAGAGGACTCCGCTATTCTTCCAGGATCGGAGAGCTGTTCGTCTGCACCCAGCACACCACCTGTAGCGCCGACTAGGCCAAAGAGGCCCCAGAGATCCCCTCGTATAGAAGAATCCACTGACATATTAAAGCCTGAGGTCCCAGACTGTCATAAATTGAGCCAGGAGAAACCTGACTCTTCTGCTCCCTACAGTGCCAGCCAACCCTCAGGTCCAGCCCAGCAGCTCCATGGTGACAAACACTGTATAGCATCCACTTTGGCTGGACATTCTGCTGCAGCGAGGAGCCACATCTCAGTGAGAGCAGCCTCGCTTCCTCAGGCACCAGCCTACAAACCGCCACTCACAGATCCCACCGTTCACCCTCAGAGGGCGCTCTCTGTAGCCGGAACAGCTGATACGAAGCCTCAGACTGACGAGGATTTCAGGTAAAAACAAGCCACATTCTACTGTAATCAGCATATTAATATTATCATGTTCTTCCCGTGTCCACATGGGTTACCTTCTGCAAACTTGCCAGCAGATGGATTGGCTAAGATGAATCCTGAGGTGTGAATGAGTGTGTGAATGTGTGTGTACATGGTGACCTGTCATCCCATCCTGGGTGTATTCCCACCTCACTCCCAGTGTGGAGTCACTGGATGAAGTGTTTACTGAAAGTGAGCGAGTGTGATTAATGCTAGCTCAGATGGCATGACTGTTAGATGTTTGTGAATCAGACTGCTCTGAAAGTATGGAGGAAACTATACTAAATACAGTAATCTTGCGTTTACATCTTGTGATTGATGTAATCTAATAGACCCTGCCTTCTGTACTTTTTTCATACCTCAGCGCTGAACTGTAGCGAGCATGATGGTGATTGGTGTTGACGGTGTTGATTAATTAATTTTTTTTTTATAAAAGTGGCTACAAGCTTTACATAAATGCACTCTTCCTAATTCGTTAGCGTTCCTATAGTAACAGCATACACAGGGACACTCCAAAGAGTGTTTAATCTGTACCAGTTACTTTATCTTTTATTCATGACCCATTTTACTTTGCCCTCCATTAATAGCCTTGACATCAGATACACCGTGCCAACATGCACAACTCATTGTTTTTGTGTGTACTTTTTTTCATTACACGTTTAACAAACTATTTATAGTGTCTCATTGAATGTTTGCGTTATTTCTGGAACATTGTGTCTGTTGTATTTTCACGCCTATGAGCTCACACATATTGTATAGAATATAATGTTAGTGTTTCTCATTAAACCTTTATTTTTCAACGTCCATTAAGTCACAGCCTCCTGTAAACCAAGATGTGTCTCAGAGGAGCCCTGCAGAAAAGAGGAGATATTTATGGATCTTTCCATTTGTCTGTGCCTCTCCTCCATGTGCACACAACTCGCTCCCCCTTCCTTTCCTTCTTTCCTGCTCTCCACCGAAGTGTTTGAGAATGAGAGGACATCTCTAGCTGCTGATTAGTGATTATAGTTAATGGACTGAGAACATGCAGTGGGAAATCATGGAACAAAATTATAGACTATTAAAAGGGAAACTCGATCACCTCTAGAGCATTAACTGAAGGCATCAAGTGATGGGGTTTTGAAATAGACGACAAGTCTAAAGCTCACACACTCAAACACACACCGCCAATTATCTATTATGTAGCTGTCCTTTATTGTCTCCTGTTCTGTTGCTGTTTTTTTACTCCGATTTCTCACTTTGCCAACAGAGTGCACATAATCACATGGAACGTGGGCTCAGCCATGCCCCCCGATGACATCACTTCCTTGTTGGGGCTGAACATAGGCGATGGAAATACTGACATGTATATTGTAGGGTAAGAGCTGCTCTGCCAGATATTTTGAACTTGCTAATCTTGGGCATCAACTTGGTAAAGGTGAATAAGCAAATAATGCAAAGCACAATGCAAATAAGGAGGGTAAACTATTTTGATAGTCACACAGAGTTTATGAGTGGTTCATTGTATCCATGTATACTTTAAGGTAGTCTGTTGTGTCTTATGTGCTTGGCACAACAAATAAAAGAGATATAGTACTGTATATTAGATAACCCAACTATCACAACAACCTTGCTTTAAGAAAATCACTCATGCTACTCTCAGAATGTAACATCATGTTCTTAAGTGTGAGACCTGTATAAATAGTTTGAGTTGCATCATTACTGTCACAGTCATCAAAGAGTGTCTCTTAATTTACTTGTTTTTTTTCTCTTTCATGACTCCCTCTGTTCCTCATACCAGATTACAGGAAGTGAACTCCATGATCAATAAGCGCCTGAAGGATGTCCTTTTCACTGACCAGTGGAGTGAAGTCTGCATGGACACACTCAGCCGCTTTGGATACGTGTTGGTCAGCAACACACACACACACACACACACACACACACACACACACACACGTTGGCTACATTATGTGTCTATGGCTCTTACTGCTGTTTACACATCGTTGAAGCATTATAGATTAACAGACGACTTTTTGAGCAAAACATGAATGCAAGACAAGGTGGGCTCGAGTCATCACTGGGGAGGAAAGTGGGGAGAATATATGTTTATAACACTGGGTTTTGGATCAATCCCACTTTTAAAACAGGATAGATGTCCTTTCAGTCATGTTCTGTTAATGTTGTTTGACAAATTTCAGCATTAATCCTAGCCTTTAGATCAATGGCTGTGTGTGTGTGTGTGTGTGTGTGTGTGTGTGTATGTGTGCATGTTCATATTCTTTGAGGATATGGTAATAAGGAAATGGACTTTGATCTATTCCCCCCAATGGTCACACACCAAAAGAAATTCAGTTTATTGCCCAGCAGGGACAATTATGCAACCGATAATACATAGTTATTGATTAATTTTTTTCTTTCCCTTTCCTTCACCCTGAAGTGTATTTACTCTCATTTGCCTTTACAGAAAGCATTTCTTTCTATCACTGTGTGTGTGCAAGTCTGTGTGCAAGCTTTTATTTCACACACTGTAATTATAATTTCATACAAAGTAGTTTTTATATACCATCATGCCTTTAAATGGACGTAAATTGTAGAGGGTTTGATGGGACTGTTTCTGGCATGTTTATGAATAGCCTAGAAATAGATAACATTTGCAATAACAGGCTTTAGGCTGCGTAATCAGCCTGGGATGAAATGAAAGCAATTGTCACAGCTGGGCAAAATGTGAAGCTTCATGTTTTGTACAATAATATTGTCTAATAACGTAATAAACCATCAGCTTGGTTTATATCTTTATCCATCCATTGTCTATACCGGTCATCCATCAGGGTTGCAGGGAAGCTGGAGCCAGGACACCTAGGACAGGTCGCCAATCTATCAAAGGGACATGGGGCAAACAACCATTCACACTCACATTCACACCTATGGGCAATTTAAGTAGCCAGATGACTTAATCTGCATGTCTTTGGGCAGAAACCAGACACCCAGAGAAAGCCCACACAGGCACAGGGAGAACATGCAAACTCCACACAAATAGGCCCCAGCCGGCCAGCAGGTTCAAACCCAGAACCTTCCAGCTGTGAGGTGACAGCATTAAACACCTCACCACCTTGGTGCAAACATGTTGCAAATAATTACATTAGGAAATATAATTTTATGAACCCCTGACATTTCTTATTTTTAGTTACTGTTTATACCACTGTGTAATTTACATTTACAGTTTATTTGATTGGTCAGGTGGTGTCGATCAGCGTTATATAACAGTATGGGAGTTCTGACTGTAAGGCAAATCACAGGTTTATATTAACACATTCCTTCTAATACTGCATCTGTCGTGGTATCAGGTGAAAACATCAAGTGTAAAATGTATCTAGTATTTCTTGTTATAAGATTACAAATATAAGATTAGTAAAACTATTTGTATGTATTTTCCCTAACTTATAGCTTGAAACGGTCTTGTTCTAATGCTACTGATTTAGTTCTATAAAGAAGCAAAATGACCTGCCAATAGGTCAAGTCTGTTTAAAGATCGTTTTTATAGTAACAACCTGCACATTTAGCACTGTTGGGACGAGGCAAAGCTGTAACCAAGTTCTCCAACATGGGGAAGTCTTTAGAATGGAGGCCTTTGTGGTTTCCCTGTAACAAGAAACTGCATTTTGTTCTTATTAACGTCAAGAGAAAGAGAGTGAACGACTATTTATAGCTGCCGTGTCACACAGCACATACAAATGTAAGTATAAACTGAGACTATAATTAAACTATAAACCAAATGTAATGCCATTTGATAAAAAAAGTTATTGTTGGGAAATTAATGTGGAAAAGAAATAAAACTTTGAAATAACTTCAGTAGTAATGGCATTACATCGCCCTGTTTTATTCCTTACTTAAAGCACAATTAGTCTTACAGAAAATTAAAGAAGGAAGAATATTATGGAAGTGGGAAAAAAGTGCTCCATGAAGGACCTATTTATGAGCTTATTATCTCAGACTCTAATGGGACTCTAAACGAGTGTTTTATTAAAGGCAGGTGCACTTGGAAGGTGAAGCAGTTAAGCCTGTATATAAAAGACCCTGAGGCAGTGCTTGTCGAATTTGTGAGACACATTTGTTGTGTTGTAGTGCCTAATTAAAGTGATCAAGCGCTATGTGGCAAGAATCAGAGCATGAAGTGATGATCTGTGTGGAGTCTTTACAGGTTACAGTGTCCACTATCCTATAGTGACCCAGCAAGATCCTCTGTCTTCGTAAAATCATAGTCTATGACTAAAAACTTTGTGACCAATGACACATTCTCTTTAGATTTGAGAGTGTGTCAGACTTTAGTCATTTAAAAGTCTTATAAAAGTCTTTCCCATCTTCTACTGTATGGTTAGCGTAAGACATTTCCAATTAGTAATGATTTCCAGACATTTCTCAGATCCCTACATCAGCTCCTTACATCTATTCTCTCTTTTTAAACAATTCAAAGTCTTGGAGTTGAATAAAAAAATCCAAAATATATCCATTTTTTATATTAACTTAATTAATTCCTTTTTTGAACACAACTTCCAGTTACCTCACACACCTAGCACCTTTTATATGCATGAACACATATTTAGCACACTGTTTATGCAGTAAGTATACACAATAAGTAAATATAATAATATATATATTACTTGTATATATATATATATATATATATATATATATATATATATTTATATATTTATTTTCATTCTCTCCCTCCTATCACAAAAGAGCTACCAGTCAGGGAGGATGAAGTATTTTGTTTCCGCAAACTTTCACCGTGAAGAAATTCGCGATTAGGGCTTTAATCATTCTGGACTAGCTTACAGAATTATAGTGAGAGCATTTTGTTTATATTTTTATTCTTAGAGAGACATGATAGTGCAGCTGCCTGTTTCTGATTTGAGACAGAAGTGCATATAAAATTTTATGGAATTAACAAGTTCTGTGGATGGAGGATGTGAATGTGAGTAATTGACACAAATCAGTTAGCACTGAGTGAGTATACTGTATGTGCTGTAGTAGAGAGATGCAGTTTTTCTTCATATTTGTATTACATTAGTCTGTACACAGTGGCTTTCATAGCATCGATTTCAGTCCAGTGAATCTCCATCTAAACCAATGCTTCAGACACGCAAACTGTTTCCGGAGCATTCCTTTTTTGAGTAAGTCATGTCTTAGGCAGAATTACCATATTTTAAGAAAAGTTCTGCAACTATCATGATATACATCACAGTACATTTTCCTCCCTTTTTTCTGTTCACAGGTCACATCACAGAGAATGCAGGGTGTATTGCTGCTGGTGTTTGCGAAGTACTACCACCTGCCTTTTATCAGAGGCATTCAGACAGAAAACACACGCACCGGGCTGGGGGGAATCTGGGTACGTCACAGTGATACACCTACAACATCATGAATAAATTATGATATTATTAATTATATTGCTATGATAAATGGAAATGTACCTTGCCCCATGAATTGCACTTGGATTCCTCATGGCCAGAGACGGTACACGGCATAGATTAGATTGCCACCTCAGTTGTAGCTAATAACTGTATGGTATCCTTAAGTGGTTTATATTGTCCTGGAGTACGTCATGTTTATATTATATTGACCTGATATGTAGAATCCATATAAAACTGTGATCATATGCGGAGCATGTTGCCTTAATGAACTACCTGATTAAAACAATACCAGCTGCAGGTGATGTGTAAAAGTTAGATTGTTATAGTGAATGTGATGTCCTAAGTTTTTCCTGTCTTTGTCATAGCTTTTATGTTATTTACTTTCTCCTGTGTGAACTTGTCCACGTTCTTCCTTCCAGGGAAATAAGGGTGGAGTAAGTGCTCGGATGAATGTGTTTGGCCACGCAGTATGCTTCCTGAACTGCCACTTGCCAGCACACATGGAGAACTCGGAGAAGCGCATGGAGGATTTTGAGAGCATTCTGCAGCAGCAGCAGTTTGAAGGTCAAGCCGCCATGGGAGTCCTGGATCATGAGTGAGACACACACACACACACACACACACACACATAATGGCCCAAAGTTTAAATGATTCAGTCTTAATTGTGCTTTCCATTATACATTTGGCAACAAAGCTCAGTGTTAATATGAATGTGCACACTATTATACATTATTTGGATTCGTCTTTATAGGTGCAGTCATTATCCAACACACTTTTTGTCAAATTCAACAAATATCTCCTCACAGTCTGCTAGGTGTCCGTTTTGTGTGTGCACTGAAAAGAAATCCCGTGCCATTACACAGCCCTGGCTCTGTAAATGAGGAAACAAACAGTGTCTTGGACAACACTATTCCATATAACACTATTCTAGCCTATCAGTTACAGGGGTGTATTACAGCCAATCAATGGGCCGGGGGTGGGGTGGGGGGTGTTGATGTGGGTGTCATGAGCAGTGTCGTCAAATTGGGGCAATGTATGTCCATGAATTTGGGGGCGGAGCTTCTGAAGGAGCACTGAAGGGAGGTGTGCATTTTTTTTGCTGTTGAGTTCAAATATCAACAATCTTTCTCCAGAATCCATGACTCTACCTTTAAAGTCATTAAACTTTTAGAAGAAGTGAATTTTTTGAGGATGAAAATTTTGACTTTCTAAATTCAGTTTTAAATGTCAGTTTTCCTTATTACAGCGTTGTCTTCTGGTTTGGAGATCTGAACTTCCGTATTGAAGACTTGGAGATGCACGTGGTTAAGGCAGCAATTGATAATAACAAACTTTCCTTGCTGTGGGAAAAAGACCAGGTAAGAGACATTCAAGTAAAAATGAAAATTGCTCGCTTTTTTTCTCTCTTGGCGATATTCACAAGTTCTTTTTCCAACTCCCACAACATGATGGAGCTGACCTGACTTTTTAAAAGTGAAATTACAGTTGTAATTAATTAATTCATTCATTCATTCATCTTCAGTAACCACCTTATACTGGTCAGGGATTTTGTTATCTTAGAAACCCTGGGTGTGAGCACTGGTTATGAGAAAACAGAAGGCTTCACAAAGACCTGACCTCATGTACTACATTTAACTAAATGTTTCATTTATGTGTACCACTCAACAACTAGTAGCATTAATCAAGCAAACCTTTCTGATGAAAATAATCGTTAACCTACTTTTTGCTAAATATAGACATCATAATAATATCTGAAGTAAGGAATCAAACATGCAGCTTGTCGTGTTACAGAGAAAATCAAAAGCACAAAGCCGGCCTTCGTTTTTTCATGTAAGAAAGTGTAAATTACAGGTTTACCTCTGACTGTTACAAAAAAGCCCTGTCTCCTCACAAAAAAACCCTTCACCTATACAACGCACCATTAGGCACATTTTTTATGCAGACTTTCACCATACAAGTCCCTGTGTGAGTTGTTACTATAGAAACTGCTCTAGTATAATGCTGCTTTTTAATCTTTAGCAGCTCTCAGCTTGAAAAGCAGTGCATTAAGACACAAAGTAGACTGTAATGACAGAACAATAAAAAAAGGTTACTTTTTGATTTAGGTAAAGGTTTTATGGCAAGTTATGCCCATTAGTGCTACCATATATGCTTAATCTCACGGTAGAGGGATGTGCATGTGGATATGTTTACATTTTTAGCTTGTTTAATTTTTTGTGTCTTATAGCTGAACATGGCCAAAGACACTGAGACTGTACTGGAAGGCTTCCAGGAAGGACCTCTGAAATTCCCTCCTACTTACAAGTTTGATGTGGGAACTAACACGTATGATACCAGGTACAGATTATCAAATCTGTTAGAACAAATTATGAGCAAACTAAAAGAATCAAAACCAAAGAGTTGACGCGCCACTTAATTTTTCAGTGAACTGTTTGTTAAGCTGATTAACCTTAATGTTGTGCAGTGTTCCAATCTGTTCCAATCTTACGTAGTTCTACTTGAAATAAGACTGTATGGTCTAGGTCTCTTAGACTTAATAATGTAGAAGTATTATTGTCACGGCGTTCCTGCCGATAAGGCATGGCTGGACACAAATGGAGGATAGAAGACTTAGGTAAAAGCTGTAGTGTTTATTAACACACACCAGGCTGAGGTACAATGACAACAAGCAGAAAGAGTAGTCCAATAAACAGGCAGGGGTCGAACGATCAGCAAACAGAATATCACAGGTTAGGCAATGATCAGTAATCCAATATTCAGAAACAGAGAGTCCAAAAACCATAAATCAAACACGGGTAGTAAATGCTCTGCAGTAGCGTCACGGAGGCTAGACTAATGCTTCTACAAGCATGAGCGCATATGAGCATTCTTATAAAGCACGGCTAATTGTCCGTGGAGGAATGCTCACGGTAACTGTAGTCCGTGTGGGCTCCGTCAGAACGTGGAAGTGCTTCCGCTTTGAGCACGACGGAGATGAGGGAAACACCGCACGCACAGCCGAGTCCTCAAAGCGCGTTGTGTGTGTTGCGAGGAGCGGATCATGACAATTATTCAAATAACTTATATTTTTCACAATGTCTTGTGGCTTACTGTGTCCGTGGTTTGTAAATGAAAGATGGAAGAACATCCTAAAAATTAGCACTTCCCAAAAACAGTTTATGCCCACCTGGATAGTGTAGACTTGCACCTTCTAAGAACTGCTGCTGTAATCATAAACACTGTCCTGTGCTCATCCCAGGACTCTTATTCACAAAAGGTTCATACAGAACATCCTGTCAACACATTAAATACTATTTGACTGAAGAGTAATGATTTATACCATACTGTTGTCACCCAGAAGAGGATGATGGCTTTCCTTTTGAGTCTGTATTCCCTCAAGGTTTCTTCCTCATGTCATGTCAGGGAGTTTTTCCTTGTCACTGTCGCTGCTGGCTTGCTCATAAGTGATCAAGTTCTACATGCAGATTTCTGCTTTGTGAGGGTGTCTGTTCTTAAAAGCACTATACAAACAAAATTGGATTGAACTAAACAGAATTGTGCTCCACTGTTCTTGACTTGCTATCATTTTAGTTTTGTAGTTCTACACAAACCTCTTGTTTGACAAACAGGCTGCAAATATCTAAGAACCTTCCATCTTGGAAAATGTTCCAAGATTTTAGAAGTTTGCTTTGGTTGGCTCTGAAGGAGCACTTCAGATAAATGTGCAGGATATCAAATTAACCTATTTTATTTTTATGCATTTTATGCAGCTTCATACCTGAGTCATTTCTCCTGAAATCATCTTCTCATAAGTCCATCATTCATATTTATTTCTTAGTGGGAAAAAGCGTAAGCCAGCATGGACTGATCGCATTCTGTGGCGTATGAGGCCAATGGCTTCAGCTAGCAATGTGTCCAAGCGTAGCTCAATGTCAGGCCTCACCAGTGGCACTCGAGTAACACAGCACTCCTACTGCAGTCACATGGAGTACACTGTCAGCGACCACAAGCCCGTCTCCTCCATCTTCACTCTGCAGGTAAATCCATGGCTGAGGTCTATGGGTAAAGCTGGGGTTCAGAAATGTGTGTCACTGTATTATACACTTGTCTCCACAGTTCCCATATAAGGTGGACATCCCTTTGGTGATGCTCATTGTAGAGGATGAATGGAGGGAAGTGACTGATGCTGTGGCCAAATTTAAGGTGGCGCCCAATTACTCCAGAAGTTCCTGGGACTGGATTGGACTTTACAAGGTACTTTGTCTTAATAGGAAATTATTTCTCCATGCTTATATCAGTTTGTAAATAAAAAAAAGAGTCTTTTCTGTTTTTACACCTTTTTGAAGCTGCCCTAGGACAGACTTAACTGTGTAAATAGAGCTGAATTAGAAGTTAGAATGGCAAACACATACTTTATTATTTCCATGATTCCATTATGTGATAATATTATCTTGAGAATGCATCCTCAGCTTTAAACAAGATATTTTCCAGTTGGATATCAGTGACAACACATGGGAAGGCAAAATTAATGGCATAAGCCAACCAATCATAATTAAATTATGGTAAAGTAGGGTTTGGTAAATTGGCCAAATGGTTTGTAATGTAATGTTTATTATTCATCCAGTGAATAAGCAATGAAAAGTAAAATATAAGCAATCGATTGCATTTATTTGCATTGCTTTTTATGCAATCTATTTTTCCAGGTTGGATTTAAACATCATAAAGACTATGTGGGTTACACCTGGGCTAAACAGGAGGAATCAGATTACCTGAGACAGGAGCACCATGTAAGACTTGCAGCATTAAATGCATACCAACGTGAAGGAGATCTTAGTTTCAGTGAAGAATGAAGATGCAGCAATAACTGATCAAGTGTTTTAAATTCCTGCTGTGCAGGTTTCCTTTGCAGAGGAGGAGTTACCAAAGGAGTCTGGTGACTACATTTTGGGTTACTATAGCAACAATATGAACTCTGTTGTTGGTGTTACTGAGCCATTCCAGGTAACTATTCTTACTTAACACAAAACTGCTATTAAAAATCTTTTATGTAATTCTGATTTATAAAACATAGAAAATGAGATATCAATACGTTTAGTAAGTAGAAATGAGTTCTTTAAAAGCATTATGAACCGATGCCTCGTTATCATGGTGAAATTTCTGACATTCTGAAAACTGTATGTATCTGAACCAGAAATAAAGTTTTAATGTAAGGATTTTCAATCAAGTTTACCTCAAGTTTTAAAAAGGAGGAAGTTGCATTTAAAGATTTTACTCTGACTCCAGTGCAGGAGCGTTGTGGGCATTTTGGCACCTGGTATGTCATTACAGACTGAGTTGTTTAGGTTTATGTTTCTAGCGCTATTTAAAAACCTATTAAAAGAGGAAATCACACTTAGCTTTTTTTACCACTGGGTTTGTGAAACTAGTTTCTAGTCTAGCATAATCTTTGCAGGAAGTTAGGCTAGGCAAGATTAATGAATAAATAAAAACCTTTCCATATCTGTTTGGTCAAATATATTTATGGTTTCTTGACGTTGAAGTGTCAAAGTATATTGCAAGCAGAATTGGCTGTAGGCTGTTTGCTCCCACTGAGCCACAGCAACATGCAGTGGGTTTTTTCAGACTGCTTGCATACACTATAATGCCAAAAGTTTGTGGACACCTGACAGTCACACCCATATATGCTTGTTGAACACCCCAATTCAGATTTAGTCCTCCTTTCATGCTGTTTTATAATAACTTCCACTTTTATGAGAGGCTTTCCACTAGATTTTGGAGTGTGGACCGATGCTGGGTGAGGAGGACTGGGGTGCAGTCGGTTCATCCCAAAGGTGTTCAGTGGGGCTAAGGTTAGGACTCTGTGCAGGACACTCGAGTTCTTCCACTCCAATCTTGGCAAACCAGGTCTTCGTGGAGCTTGATTTGTGCAGAGGGACATTGTCATGCTGGAACAGGTTTGGGCCTCTTAGTTCCAGTGAAGGGAAACTGTAATGCTACAGCGTACAAAGACATTCTAGACAACTTCCAACTTTGCAGCAACAGATGGGGAAGAACTACATATAGGTGTGATGGTCAGGTGTCCATATGCTAACATCCTGTATAGTTAATTACTTATAAATAAGTCTTAAATTTTATTTATAATTAAATGTTGACTACATTTAGTTTCTGTTCAATTGTTGACTGTTTCATAATCTCACATGACAGTAACATAAATTATATAGAAGTCATCACCATTCATCTAAGAACTGAACTGGGCCATTTTGATAAATTTAGAAAATGATTATATCACCTTGACTTACCTTACTAGACTTTTAAAGTAACTTGGATAACTGAAAATCCTCACAGACAAACCTTACCATGGTGTTTTAATTTGCCCTTTTACTGCTTCTGCAGATTCAGTTACCCTCATCCAGCACAGCAGGTCTCAGTCCCTCTGACAGCTCAGATTTTACCTCCGAGGATGAGGTTAAGAAGGGCAGCAACAGCAGCAGCAGTAGCCGTAGCGCCACACCCACTGGCCAAGAGGGAAACTCCCGCAAACCCCGCTCCAGACACGACTCATCCCATTCAACTTCCAGCTCAAAAGGCGGCAGCCCCGTTAAAACGAATGACTCCTCGGATGATCGAGACTCAAACTCAGGGAAAAACAGTGGCACGCCACAAGTGCCATAAATGTGCACACTGAGATGCTGGAGCTGGTGCACTAGGAGCAGGAGGATTCTCACTCGTGCTGTATTGTGACACTGTTTATTACTTGGAGTCTTATACAGAGTTAGGCCTTTAGTAGATCTCTCCTAGGAGTTAGGAAGGTGAACTGAATTAAAGTGTTTGTCTGTTTCACAGTAACTTGAATTCATGCCATTTATCATTCATCACTTTTTCTTTTCCCCTATTTATTCAGCTACAAACAGAATGGTTAAATTCTGGGATTTTAAGAAACACCACAAAGCACAATAGTTCCATATTTTAAAATCATACATAATGAGGGTTTAGCCTGTGCTGTTTTCCAATGTAGGTACACACTCTGCAGTGGTGTATGTTGAGGGGATCCCAGTCTTTCCGAAGTCTTTGAGAAACTGCCAGGGTTGCAGGTTTCTTTTGCTGATTAAAATGCTTTGCTGACCACTGCACTAATGATAAGAGCTGCGATGGTAACACACATCAGCCAGTTCTTGAAATTTCTTTCTGTTTTCTATCACTAAACTGTCAGGACTCATCTGGGGCATTTGATTCTTGTATTTGCAAGTCATTTACTATCAGTCTAGGGACCTGCTTTTTCATCAGCTAAGCATCATATGCTACAGCAGTCTAGGGACCTGCTTTTTCATCAGCTAAGCATCATATGCTACAGCATATGCTGCTTAGCGGATGAAAAAGCAGGTCCCGAGACTGATAGTAA
>JAQQZU010000014.1:3399954-3428160 GCA_030068025.1 Parauchenoglanis punctatus
GTGTGTGTGTGTGTGTGTGTGTGTGTGTGTGTGTGTGTGTGTGTGTGTGTGTGTGTGTGTGTGTGTGTTGTTTTTCAGGGTCTGATGTTTGGCTATGCCACAGATGAAACAGAAGAGTGCATGCCCCTCACCATCATGCTGGCCCATAAACTCAATGCCAAATTGGCTGAACTGCGTCGCAGCGGCATCCTGCCCTGGCTTCGACCAGACTCTAAGACCCAGGTGAGCTCAGCTCCAACCTTTAGTGCCACAATCTTATCATTTCTTTGCTGCTGTATTAAAAGAAATGGTGGTGGTCTTCTCTGTGATTCTGTAATTTAGTAACGCTCCTAACATGTTCTAATTCTGAAGAACAGAACTGAAAAGATGAACAATATGGTGTCTGTTTAAAGATGAGTTTTTGACTGTGTTCGTCCCCGTCTAATCTGATCATAGTCGATCACAGTCCGTGAAAACACTTGTGATAATCAGCATTGTCTATTTTCCAGGAATTGAATTGCGAAGTCATCACTTTATGGTTAGCCTATAAAATGTCCCCAGTACCTTCCTTATGAACACTGTCCGAAATGGTCACACTGATCCTTTTTCTTCTCAGGTGACGGTGCAGTATAGGCAGGACCATGGTGCGATGCTGCCAGTGCGTGTGCACACTATAGTGATCTCGGTACAGCACGACGAGGACGTTTGCCTGGACGAAATGCGTGATGCCCTGAAGGAGAAGGTGGTTAAGGAGGTGGTGCCTTGTGCTTACTTGGACGATGACACCATTTACCACCTGCAGCCGAGTGGACGCTTCGTCATCGGCGGACCTCAGGTGACGTTTGTGTATTTATCTCTTAGCCTTTACGTACAGTACTTTTTTAGTAACTGGGAATATGTTTAGTTTGTAAGTATATCAAATCCCTTCTGTTAGCACAACACTGATGTGGTCATGTGTATAATGTTTTGACATGAAGTCACAATGATCGTAACCTTCTTTAAAACGGATAAAAATGGTAAAAATAATACTCTAATTTTCTAATTACTTAATTGTTATTCAAAATGTAGAACCACATGGTTTATTAGATTAATATCTATGTAATGCCTTGGATTTCGGTGCTTAAAATCAACATTAGATGCTATTAAATCTGTCCTAGCCATTAATTTATGTTTTGAAAATTCACACATATCTGCTTTTGTTAACAGCCCTAAGTTTTATATAGATAACCAATGAAATAAAATATTTTCCCTCTGACTGTGCTGACAGGGCGATGCGGGATTAACAGGTCGTAAGATTATCGTAGACACATACGGAGGTTGGGGTGCTCACGGCGGCGGTGCTTTCTCTGGGAAAGATTACACGAAAGTTGACCGCTCTGCTGCCTACGCTGCCCGCTGGGTGGCCAAGTCTCTGGTCAAGGCTGAACTCTGCAGACGTGTGCTTGTACAGGTAAGGGAAATCATTCGTATTTACATATACACTGAGAATTAAGACGATCAGGGCTGGGTCCTATACACGAGTATATGTCAAATAATGTACAGGAAAGATGAGTGCGATGAGCGGGCACGTCAGCAGAATGACCGTTGCAGCACATTGCAAAAATACACAGGATTATAGTCATAATAAATGGTTGCTACGGCTAGATTCAGTGTTTGTTGTAAAGGATTTCGCCGATGTCTTCCAGGTTTCCTACGCCATCGGAGTGGCTCATCCTCTGTCCATCTCTATTTTTCACTATGGCACTTCGAAGAAAAGCGAGAAGGAGCTGCTGGAGATTGTAAAAAATAACTTTGACCTTCGTCCAGGAGTCATTGTGAGGTAAAAAAACAAACAAGAATGCTGTATTGGCAGTGTGAGCGGATTTCCGATCCACACGCTCACCTGTGTAGTTTAGAGACATCCCGAATATTAAGAGCAGCGTCCGCTGTCAGTTTCCAAGTCGCACTTGGAATTCGATTTTCATCTTGGTGAGTTCTGTTCGTGTCTCATAAAACTTTCCACCATCTTCATGATCGTTGTCATTGAAAACCCTGACCTTATACGCAAGTATTCACTAATCTAAAAGACCTTTTGCTAGGTGTTAAAGTGACATAAGAGGTTATTTTTTACAATTCGGACACTAACTGTAACACTGGTCCTGTTTCATTGCTGATAATTTACATGTTCCTTTAATCTTTAAATTCAGTTCATAATGATTTCATGAAATTAAGTGTGGCTTTCTGAATGTGACTCGGTAACAGTTTCAAATGATATTACACAAAATAATTCATAAATCTTTGCAGTGATATCACCTTTTTCATTCAGTGGGTTTTTCCTCCGTGGGTTCTGAATCATGATTGGCTATGAATGTCTGAACTAACCCTAATTAGTGCTAGTTAGTAATAGTAAATAGTCTGCATCTTAGCTGACTCTGAGCTGTACTTCAGGTTTAGTCTGTCATGTGTATTGATCTGGTCTCTGACGGCTGCTGTACCGTGTGCGTGCGTGCGTGCGTGTGTGTGTGTTTTTCGTTTTCCAGGGAGCTGCAGCTGAACAACCCCATTTATCAGAGGACGGCTGCATATGGCCACTTTGGCCGGGACTCGTTCCCGTGGGAGATTCCCAAAAAGCTGCGGTACTAAACTGCTGCGAAACTTTTCCCCTGAGGCCTGCTGACGTAAACTACAGAGAAGTCTGCATGGCTCCAAGGGGCCTGGGAGAGTTAAAACATCATCCACACTACAGACGTCTTCACACATCTATTCAGATTGTCATTAATCACCAATTAAGAGTTGAGCAATTTTAACAGGCAACTTGGTGAAAATCGCCAGAAAGTGCTAAATTATAGATTCTTAAATATATCTAAACTATAGATCTTTTTTAGTCATGAACTATTCAAATGTGATGATTTTTAATTTCTCTTAAAGACAGGCTGCATGTGCTCACACACACAGAAACCTCCACACAAGGGTGTCTCGCTGTTCTTGTGTGCAAATCTTTCCATTGTTATAAATATGAAATAATAATATAGTAAAAAGTAAAGTAGAACGAAGTACAGATTATTGCTATACCTACATGTAAATCTAACCCTGCTGCACTTTTTGTATAATGCAGTTTTCCTTGTAGGAGTAGCCAAATGTCCCCGTAATGTCAAAACCATCAGATGATCCTATCTTTTGTAACACATGGACACAGACTCGAACATGAATTTCTTCCTTTCTTATTCTTCTGTTCTGGTTTTATGGCTTAGCTGGTTATTCCTCTACCTCTACCTGCAGATTGCTTTCTTTACAGTCGTTTTCTGGTGGACTGCAAAAGTTTCAGTGTGTTATAAAAGACATGGTGCTGATGTAACAAACACCGTAGTGCCACCTTTTTAAACTTGAGCATTTTCTCGGTGATGTTCACTTTCTTCTGCCTTGGTGAAATGGAAAACTGTGGCTAGTGTTTTACAGAGAAGCTAGCTTTGCAATCTCTCTCCTGTCCCAGAGGTGTTTACTTTTCCCACTTCTGTTTATTTATATCAGTTTACAATAAAAAATTTGCATTCTCCCAAGCGTTGTCAGTGTATTCATAAAAAAACACCAGACAATTCATGTATTCATCTTGAAGGATGAGTGATGGAGTACCAACAAACCAGCTTCAACTAAAACTGTAAGAACTGTAACTACCTCACCTTGCTTCAATGGATAAGATCTCAATACTTAGATTTGTAACTTCTAAGAACTGCTGCTGTAATCAGAAAGACAATGTTGTTCTCATCCCAGGACTTGTATTCAAAATCTGCTCATACTGAACGTCTCAGTTTATGTTTGCTGAAAACTTGCACACTGTGGAGAACATTAGAAATAAACTGATTTTAAATAACTGCAGAATTGAGATGTTAGGATAACTAAAATAATTTTATACAGACCATCAGTGCCTTAAACCATTCATTCAAATCGGCATAAAAAATACAGGTACTTAGCCGAGGCACATTTACAGTGAAAGAGCACGTGTGTTTTGATCCATCGAGAGCCATGTCTGCAGTTCAAATATCATGTTCAGACCTGATAATCTAATTCCTAATTATGTACACTGATTTGATGCCTATTTAACCAAGTGCTTCTGAATCTCTAATCAATCATACCAACAGTAGGATCAGAGCTTATGCCATGATTAATTGCACATTGGATGCTAGGCAGCATGCATGAAATAAGAGGGAGTCATGTTAAGATGCTGTTCCAGCCTGTTGCTATAAATAATCTGTGAGCTCAAGTAACTTGAGTGAACAGGGTCGTGGCTATCATTCTCTGAACTGAAAACTGTCCCTTCTCTGCATGGCCATCAGCTGGTTTTCTCATTCATCATACAGTAAAAAGTACAAGATCAGGCAGAGGCAGTTATAGAGACTGTGGGGCCCCAAACGTGTACGTAAGCAGGCTTGCGGCGTGACGGAATACACGGAACAGCGTTAAGATACAAAAAAAGTAACTGCATTCTGTTATAAAAACAAAACAAAAAAAGCTGTAATCAGGTTACTGATACTTTTAGTAAAAACAGGGATTACTTTCAGGAATTAAAATGCATAAGGGCTGCAACAACTAAACAAAATCAATACAAAATCAATAATAAATAGAATTGCCAATAATTCCATTATTAGTTGATCTGCGTTATGAAGCACACTGCGCACATCACTTCATATAAACATTTGAGTGAAATGGAGCAGAAACATCAGTGTGACTTTCAATACAGTGGGAAACACTTTACAGTACACTACCCTGCTGGCCTCATGACATAATCTGTGTTTTAATGTGGCGAACATTATCATTCGTTTGTGGGAATGTGAGAAGCGTGATGTTCCTGCTTGAATTGTCCAGAACAGCTGTTATATTTTGTTAAGCAGCAAGTAGCGAAGCTTTTGGAATCAATTAGCTTAAAAAAGTAAAAAGTTAGACTAGCCTATTTTTCCGACCCGGCCTTCGGTTCACAAGTCGACCCTGAAAAGAGATTCACTAATCTCAGTCCATGGAAACTAAGAATCAAATGCAAGTCTTTGGAATTGATTCCACACACTGAAAATGATTCACCTCGCACGGCGTTGCGGTCATTGACTGCAAATGATTTGCATCCAAGTATCAAAAATGATGCTTATTTTTATAATGATGATGGTTTTTCCTATTATGTTTGGATCTGTGAAAATGGAGGGACTAAATACAATTTTTTAAACCGCTTGAATTAAACTGAAAGTCTACACTTCAAACATCTCTTGACAGCTTCATTAAAAATCCACTGTGGTGGTGTCCAGAGGCAAAAATCCTAAAAAACTGTCACTGTCTCAATACTTATAGACCTGACTGTAGTGTTTTACCGTTAAATGCAGTGCAAGATCCTCTCCTCTGGCTGGTATTTCCAGCCCGTCCACCATCATCTACAACCTGGATGCCATATTTCATTTTAAGTACAGGAAAAAGGTTTTCCCGTTTATGCAAATTGATTTGCAAATCCATGACTTTGCCATTCCTTCTTCTAAACGCTGAGCTGCTGCATGATGTTACAGAATGAATGATATAGCAGCTGACTTCAAGACTTCGTGACATACTTGAGTGGAGGAACCACTGGGAAGAAAAAAATCTTCAGCTTGTGAGGACCAGACAAAGGACCAAAACAACATCTTGATTCTTGAGCATGCTTTATATGTTTTATCACAGAGAACATTATTACAAAAATAAAAAAATCTCTTCCAACAACCAAAAGAAGTCATAAACAAATTCGTTCCTGGTGAAAAGAAATCAATAAGACTCTCCTCGAACACAACGCGACCTGCATAAATAAACATTAATAAGACGTCGGAGTATGAAATATGCAGAAATGACCTCTTTAACGTCGCCCGTTGTGTCAGGTGTCATGTGGCAGGTTTTGTCATCTTCTCTGCTACAGCTTAAAAACTATGACTGTTCAGTTTCTGAAGTTTTTTCCAACTAATCCTGAGCTAAACATTACATAGTATTTTATACAATAAACCCTCAGACACCATGATAAGAGGTGCAGCTACTGCCTAAGATGAAACTCCGGATGTAAACGGATGAGAGCCGATCACTCGGAGTGTTTAATGGTTAATGTTGCTCATTCTGCTTCTTGTTTTTGAGTGCGCTTACATAACATCACCTGTACCGTCCTAACAATGGGATATAAATATCATTTCATATGAGATTATTTCTAGATCGTAGAAAGTGATGCTCATTTTGACTACGAAACTTCCCCGTTTCTCTTCATATCTGTGTACAGAGACGAAGAACATCTGTATGAACATCTGTTCTGTTGCTTTCTTAGTGTTCCTGGATTTCCTAGCAGTTTACATCAGACTTGGCAGTGGGTGTGAGATGTCTGTGTATCTCACACGCTACAACAGTCTTTATAGTTGTATAAAGCCATCCGTCAGTTTTCCTCTCGAACCTCAACGTTTGTCTCGCCGCTTATCCATTTCTCGGCTGATTCGTGCCAACAGTGCCGCCCTCATGGCCGTGTCCAGAACGTTCTCCTGCACCACCCGTTCTACTACACTTTCCGGCTCATCCTCCTGTAAAAATCAGCAAAAAAACAAAAAACAGTGTTAAATCAACTTCAGAGCTAATTTATCTATCGTGAACAAAAATGTTAAGATCCACCCGCCTTATAGACGAGGAAGGACGTGACTTGTCCGCTGTCGGCCTTGTAGTCGAGCCAGAAGAGCTCTGTGCCCATGTTGTCCTGCTCCGTGCTCGAGCTGCTCTCGTTCCACTCCTCCACCTCCCCTCCAGCTCCGACCTCTGAGCCGCCTGCGATTCAGTGTTTACACAGACAGGCATGAAAATATTTAAAATAATCTCCAAAAAATACCTGTTTCCAACACATAACTGCAGTGTTCTTCAGTAATAAGGGTAAAGTTTATAATCTAGTTCTTGTGTTACTGTTGGAACAGGAAGCTGTGGCTGGAAGTGATGCAATTAATCCACAAACCTGCCCCAGGAGCAGAGTCACGTGCAACACATTTAACATGGTACTAAATTACTATAACCCTGGACCTGATACTTGAACACAGTCCAAAACAACCTCTATATAAAAAAGAAGAGATTTCTTTCTTCCCTCGCACTGGCCAACTGTACACCTACAAAGTGCGCCACACAGCAGGTGCCATAATAAAGTGTCAGCTGACTGTTTCTGTATTAAGGACTGGATGTAGGTGAGGCGGTTACTGCGGTGGCGGGGATGATAAACCTCCCGGTCCGGTCTGCGGGGCCGCCGCGGGGCCGCCGTGTGTCTGCGCTTCTGCTGCTCTCTAGCCTGTTTAACCTCCCGGTCATAATCATCCCTTCAAAATAACACACACGCTGATTACAACATGCTCCAAAAACACAGGTACGGATTAACAACGTTTAATTGAAGTCATTAATTACGAATTAGAATGAATGATTCGCGTCCACACTTAATATCAGACCCACATACTGCAGTAAAAAGGCTATAAATCAGATTACGCTAAAGGTTAAGCTAAAAGCCTGATGAACCTCTTTAAGAAGGCTAGTGTTAGCCGTTAGCTAACTGCCTGTTTAGTTAACCTTACAGGCTCAGAAGTTACCTAGCAATCTGATTTCTCCGGATATGGTGCAGGAAACCGTGATTCATGTCCAAACGCCCCCCCGGCTTATATTTATGTGGTTCTCCCTCGGCATTTTGCAAAACTTCCATATCCCAAAACGTCAAACAAAAAGAAACTAACTGGGCAAAACACTCCAAAGCATCCTCAGTGACTGGGCTTAATGTGGTGGCCAGACAAAACACACTCGGAGTTTTATAAAGGAAAAAATCTAAGCAATAGCAAATATAATACCACTACTTAAATGTGACTTTTCCCCCTCACTATATCTACGTGACCTGATTAGACAGCTTAAGCAACAACATAAGAAGTCTAACTGTCAAAAAAGCTTTATATTAATAAATGGAGTTACATCAAATCCCGGGTAAGAGTACTATCGTCCATCTTCTTTTCTGTCTCCGGTGTAGCCGGGAAATTCTAGTGCATTCGAATTGACCGCTGTGCTAACGTTTATTCAACACCCGTATTCAAATAAATCCCGCCCCCTATGTTGGATTGGTCAGGCGATACTCTCAGCAGGTTCATCGATTGGACAGTGAATTTGATGTAAATTGCTAAGCCAACCGTAGAACGAAACACCGGATACTATCAGCCAATGCCAGCGCGGGAGGCAGATTTAGCGGAATATGGGTGGAAAAATCCGGCGTCGTTCCGGCGTCGTTCATAATTCAGTGTTTATTTGGTCGTGAAAAAAGGAGGAAAATGGCGAGCATTAAACGGGAGAGGGATATCGATAATGAAGAAGAGAAAGGTAATATACGTGGATGTGTGTTTTTATATGGGCCAATGTCAGGTTTCCAGTCAAGTAAATGTGACTAGCGTGCTAGCAAACAAGCATGCAAGCTGTTAGAGGCTGTAGCTGTGGCTAGTTTAAATACAACAATGTATAATGCCTTTTTAAAAAAATAAAAAGTTCTTTTTTTTAAATTAAAAAGTAAATAAATAAATAGCAACATTCAACACATGACTTCTCAATAATTTAGTGTTACATACCATTGTATACAAAATTAGGTGAAGGTAATATTAATTACACAAATTGTCCAGAATAGCATATACAATTGCGTATACAATAGCATTATGCCAACTAATTACATTAGCAAATTAATAATTATTATTGTTCTGTATCTTCTCATATAGATATAATGTTTACTAATTAGAGACAGTTAACGGCCATTCAGCTGTCTCAGTAATACAGTACTCTGTCCTCACTGTACTCCGAAATCTCCTTTCCTGTGGAGCTGAGACACTAAAACATGACACATCTGAATTAGTTAATGAATGATTTCAGAAATTGTTGTCTTTCAATGGAAGGTGGTGTCCCTGTCCCTGCGCCCGTCCCGTCCCCCTCCCTGCGCCCGTCCCATCCCCGTCCCTCTCCCTGTGCCCGTCCCTGCTGCTGCACTGCATATTGGAACCTTGAGTCCAACTTTTATCTCTGCTAAGTCTCTGCTGGATTTCTCTTTAATATAAAGAACTAAGCATGAAAACCGATAATTATCACATCTATTGAACCTAATTGTAGCTGTGTTAGCCACGATCAGTGCATCACACAGTCACTAACGTCACATGGACCGTATCAGCAAACAGACTGACAGCAGATTTGCTGAGCACATCACAAATATTTATTGTGCTCCAGCGTGAACTTCTCCTTTAAGCTGTTTAGTGAATACATCCATCCATCAAAACTAAAAACAGTGAGTAAATGCCATGACTGCAGTACTTGTGTCTGTGTTGTGATCGTCAGTGGTGCGAGTGAAAGTGGCCCGTTCTCATGTCACTGAAGACAAAAGAAGCCGACACTGTCCCTACCTCGACACAATCAACAGGTTTGAGTGGAAAACTTTTAATCATTAAATGCTAATATGAACACAATAGCCTTAATCTACATACAAATACTTCTTCCCCTCTCTGTTCATAGGAGTGTTTTGGATTTTGACTTTGAGAAACTGTGCTCAATCTCGCTCTCGCACATTAATGTCTACGCCTGTCTCATCTGTGGAAAATATTTCCAAGGTAAGAGCTTATGCATTATACAATGCAGTCATTGTGCCATTACTTGTCATTCTTATGATAAACTCTGCTTACAGTCACCAGTAGTGAGTGCAGAAGTCCAAAACAACTCTGGTCTCTCTGCACAAGTATCCATGAACTAAATAATCATGTGTGATGGTCTGGGCCACACAGTCAGAGCTGGAACCCAAGTGTGGAGGCTCGCGAACTTCAGCAGGGATGAAAACTAAAGTTGTTACAAACAGTGCTGCTTTATACATTTCACTTCTTTTCAGTTTTATTTATATAGCACTTTAAGCAATTGACATTGTCACCACGCAGCTTTACAGTAATCCAGGATGTAGAATTAGATCCTTTATTAGCAACTCGGGCAGCGTTGTCAAAGCCAATACACCCTGAGGACGACATGTAAGAGGTTGCATCCTCTTCTGAGTGACACAGAATGATTCATTACAGTATACAGGTGTAGAAGAGTAAAGACAGATTACGTGTGAAAGGATGTTCAGTGTGAGTATCCTAATTTTGAGATTCTCTGCTAAACAAAAGTATTGTCTATGGTAATGTGTTTCAGGGAGAGGCTTGAAGTCTCATGCCTACACCCACAGTGTTCAGTTCACACATCATGTCTTCTTAAATCTTCACACCCTTAAGTTCTACTGCCTCCCGGACAACTATGAGATCATTGACTCATCCCTTGAGGACATCACTGTGAGTAATAAGGAAAGCTGCAATAAGCAGTTATTTTGTGAATATAAAGACCTTCGTGCTAAGTTTCACTGCATATTAAAGTTAATTAACCGCTCCATTTGTCAAGTCTAATAGACTGTTAGCAGACATCATTTACCCCCCTCCAATTTTCTTCCTAATTTAGTCTCAGCCACCGATCAGGCGTCTCTCCCGATCACATGACTGCTGCTAACCAGGGAGGGTGAAGGCTATCATGTGTTTCCTCTGAGCTGAACATGACTTTTCTAGCTGCTGCTCATGCAACATCAGGGGTGGTGTGATCCTCTCAGAGGAAAGCATTATTCACACACTTCCTTCACAGACACCCCTGATTGGCTAGTGTTGCTGTGATTGATAGGGGAGAGAGAGTGTGCCACCCCTCCCTCCTCTCCTTCACTGAGAGCACGGCCACTTTCTCTCTCTTGATCTGCAGGCCACGGCTGGCTGTGCTGTCATCTGCATTTAAACCTGTGGCTGTTAGGGCGAACACTTTTCTGATGCACAACTTGGGTGCTGTAGACATCAAAATGTATGTATTTCATGTAAGCGTAGGCTACCGCAATCTAGCAGCCCCACTTCAGTGAGCCTGTACCTTCATTCTGCAACGTTCTGCAGTTCCACCTGCCCAGTTAACTCTGCTTTCAGTATTACAACTTGTATCTTTTGGGAGTGATTTTTTTAAGTGTTAACAAGCCTTTTCTCTTCGCAGTATGTACTGAAGCCAACATTCACCAAACAGCACATTGCTAATTTGGATAAGCAGGGGAAGCTGTACAGAGCCTACGATGGCACAACGTACCTGCCTGGTATTGTGGGCCTGAATAATATCAAGGCCAATGATTACGCCAATGTAGTTCTACAGGTAAGACCAATAAACAGCGTACGATTCAGACTTCATCAGCTCTGTCTGGTTAGGATCAGTGTTGCTGACGTCATGTCCCAACGGCATTTCATTTAATGCAGGAGGAATGAGCTTCAACTCAAACTATTTAAACACGTGGTCATATTGTCATGTTTATATATTTGGCAACATCTAAATTTAGATGATTAAGGAACTTACAGCACAATTAAATTGACCACACTGACAACACGAGGCCTGAACTCTCTTAAACATGGGCTTTATTTAATGTACCGATGTTACCTGGTCATGCCGTGAGTCCTGTAGTGTTTTGCCTTGTTCTTTATGCAGTGAAGAAATCTTACTTTGCCTCCTCGTTTTCCTAAAGGCTCTGTGCAACGTGCCTCCTCTCCGCAATTACTTCTTAGAGGAGGAGAACTACTGCGGGATCCGGCGCCCTCCCGGCGACATCATGTTCCTGCTGGTGCAGCGCTTTGGTGAGCTCATGCGCAAACTCTGGAACCCCCGCAACTTTAAGGCCCACGTCTCGCCACACGAAATGCTGCAGGCTGTGGTTCTTTGCAGTAAGAAGACCTTCCAGATCACCAAGCAAGGTACTACACTGCAGACCGATGTGCCGTGATGAGAGAGATGAGGGTGTAATGCTTTGCACTAGTACTTTCTGTTCACATGGGAAGGAAAGGAAGGAGGATTAGAAGCTCTCTGTAATGCTCTCTTTGTCCTGTAGGGGATGCTGTGGACTTTCTTTCTTGGTTCCTAAATGCACTGCATGGAGCTCTGGGTGGAACAAAGAAGAAACCATGTGAGTTTCACCACGAAACTCCTTATTGAAATTTGTAATGTAGATTTCTACTCTCTCAGTATTATTTAGTATGTAACAGAGATGTACAGTGGTTACAAAAAGTCTGCGCACTGAATGCTTTTGCAAGGAAGAGTGGCAGAGTTAAGATGTGCCTGTATATACACACACAGTCAGCCAGAAAAATGTACACACACTTATAAATATTTTAATACTAAATTTATTCAGACATCTCGAGATTAATACACGTTACCTTTGCCCTGTACAAGATGTGCTGAAAGTGGCGACCGTTAGCTTCCTGTCATTTATGTGTAGGAGTGTTCCTGAAGTGTCTATACATTTATTTGTCTGACTCTGTGTGTGTGTATATATATAATTTATGGGGAAAAGTGTATGTGTAGCAGCACTCTTATTTTCGCTTAATTCTGCACAATAAAACATGCTCCTACTATTTGATCCTTTCCAGCTATTCTCACCAAAGTCTTCCAGGGGTCCATGCGTATTTTCTCAAAGAAACTTCCTCACCCTGATTTGGTGAGTAACACTCGAACGGTATCTAAGCGCTGCAGTCAGGCGCTAAACGGCTTCCTATGTATAAGTGTTTAGTGCTTTCTCTCAAGTTTATCACCATTTTAAATAAACCAGTGTTCTATTTAGAAAACAGTTGACAGTTGCAGCGTTTAGAAAACTGGAATCAGGAACAGCTACAAGTTCCAGGCTGTTTGTACAACAACGGTCTGTATTTAAAAAGCCACATCCGTTCCTACACTCGGAGTCTGAACAGGTTTTATCCCTTAATTACTTAGTTAGTGCTGCACACTGCAAGATTCGATTTCATTTAAGATCAAATGCTGCAAATATTGTATTCTAACAATGTGTGAATGTTTAAAGAGGAAGCAACACAATGACAAACGGTTATTGGCTGTATACAAAACCATATAGTGCTGCACTAAATTAAAAATAAAAAATGAACAAATCTAAATGGCTAAGAAAATTAACCCAAGTACTGCTATGTCAAAAACTGACATTTTATTTGGTTTGGACATACCAATGCACAGATTAAAATGTGTAAGGCAAGCACTTTTTTGTAATATTCAGGCTTCACAGCTGACTTTACTGTAAAATCGAGGTTCAGATTTGCCAGGAACAAGGGAAAACTTTTTCAGTTTGCTGTAACACTGTTTCTCTGCGCTACAGCCTGCAGAAGAGAAAGAGGCGCTGATGCAGAAGGAGGAGTATCAGGAGGAGATGCTGGAATCCACTTTCCTGTACCTCACCCTTGACCTGCCTACAGCACCGCTGTACAAAGATGAGAAAGAGCAGCTGATCATCCCTCAGGTCCCTCTCTTCAACATTCTGGCAAAGTTCAATGGCAACACTGAAAAGGTACCGGCTAGTAGAGCGTCTGTTTAATGTTTGTATGTCAGTATGTACTATTATATACTCACCGTCAACAGGAACACCTGTACACCTGCTCATTTATGCAGTTATCCAATCAGCCAATCATGTAACTTATGCTGGCAGTGCATAAAATCATGCAGATACAGGTCAGGAGCTTCAGGTCATGTTCACATTAAACATCAGAATGGGGAAGAGTGTGACCTCTGTGACTTCCCCGAGGCATGGGTGTTGGCACCAGATGGGCTGCTTTGAGCATTTCAGAAACTGCTGATCTCCAGGGAATTTCACACACAACGAACATTTGGTGCCTGACATTTACTTCACTTTGTTTTGCATTTGATCGTTGAGGCAAACGCACAGCCTCCTACAAAAGTATTGGAGCAGCAAAGCCAATCCTTTAGTTTTTGCCATATACTGAATGTATTTGGGTTTGAGGTCAAAAGACAAATGAGAGAGTAGATTCAGCTTTCATTTCCTGATATTTACAACTAGATGTGTTAAACCACAGACCACTCAATTTTCAGGTGAGCAAAAGTATAGGAACCGTTAAGAATAGTCTAAAAGTAAATAAACTCTTAATATTTGGTTGCCTGTATCTTGCTTGCAATAACTGCAACCAACCATTGACTCGCTGGCATCAGCAACATTTTCCAGTCTTCTTTTGTGGTGCTTATCCAGGCTCGTACTGCAGCTTCTTCCAGTGATCGTTTTTGAAGTTTCTCCCTTCAGTCTCCTCTTCAGGAAGTGAAAAGCTGCTCAGTTGGGTTAAAGCTAAACTATGTAGGATTTCTCTTTTCTAGCGGTGAGGTTGCAGATTTGCAGCCCGCTGAATGCCCCCCACCCACCCCTCCCTTTTCAGGTGCGTATTAGAATTACAGTGGCCATAAGGTGCTCAGCATACAGTCAGAGTGCTTCCACAATGTCATCCATCACCTCATCATGTAGACAGTAAACTGATGAGGTTACTTTTAAATAAATATTTAGAAATTGTATTTAGTGATTAAGGCTGTAAAACTGTAGGTCAGAACTTCCATGGAAAGATGTAAGTGTTTCGTGTTTTGGCAGCGTTTTATTGCCAGTGTTAGGATACATTCAGGGTTTTTCTGAAATCTCCATTATTTATACATTATTTCATTGTATCGGTGTGTGCGATATGCACAACTCCAACAGAAGAGAAAGTGGTATTTACACAGCAGCTCTGCTTTACCTGTAGAGGTGGAGGTTACCTGTTTTTACCTGTACCCCTGCCCTGTGGAGGTGGTTGTTTTTTTTTTTTTGTTTTTTTTTGTCTCTCTCTTGTTTTTGGGTTTTTCCTCTCAGCGCTCACAAGGTTTCTGCCATCGACTGCTGCTGTTTTCCTTTGATGTCCTGTTCTAGGTCTGGTTGTTGGTACATCAGTGGTTCCTTTCTTTTTCAGGACATTCCAAATTGTAGTATTGGCTTGACATTTCTTGTGTAGGGCAGAGCAGGGGCGACACACAGACTTGGTGCAGGGGTGAACCAAATGAACTGGTAGCTGGGCTTGGAAGAGATCAAGCAGCAATGTGGTCCTTCACTTACGGTGCAGGTGCGCAGAGCCTGGATTTCTCATGAAGACTCTGGGGAGGCAGAACATAAACACAGAACCTTACTTACTTAAGTCACGAGCTCCCTGAGGGTAGATGGAGATTGGCTCCCAGCCGTGTGAGATTTCACAACCCCGCTTCTGGAATTTTCCTTAGCCACCAAAGCTGGGCTGGAGAAGTACTGCCGAAACCCAGACTCTGGTTTTGAGGATCGTACAGCGTGTGGGAGCAGCGTCGTATTCCAGCGCCGTCTGTGCAGCAGCGAGGGATGTTTACTCCTATCAGACGGCAGGGCTGGGCTGTCCTCACACTTGTGGAGTAATAATCCATCATGTTCCACAATTTTAAAAATAACTAAAAATTGATAAAATTATGATCTCTTTAATATATTTGATAATTTTAGCAAATTGCTGTAGTATAAGAGAAATAAAACACAATTATTATATTATATTGTAACACACCCATCATGTCTTATGAGTCTGTTTGGGTCAGGAGGAGAAATGTGACATTTTGCCACACCATTCATTTATTGTGTTTTTTTTTTATTTATTTATTTATTTTTATTATGTTTCCATCAGAAGAGGTGAATCATATTTGTATGTTTTCCTTTCTATTCTGTTGATTTAACCAGCCATGAGGCATTACTATTTTGCACTATCAGCACTGTAACAATATTACTTCCTCCATCTTATCTTCTTTACAGTCAGTCTGCTTGTGTTCTGTCTCTTTCTGTCACAGGAGTACAAAACGTACAAAGAAAACTTCCTGAAAAGGTTCCAGTTGACCCGACTTCCTCCATACCTCATCTTCTACATCAAGCGATTCACCAAGAATAACTTTTTCGTTGAAAAGAATCCCACCATCGTCAATTTCCCCATCACGTGAGCTTTCCTTTCTTGATGTTTGACCAAAAAAGCTTGAGCCTGTAGCTTGGCACCATTTCCTTAATTTGACTTAATTTGAGATTATCGTGAATTTGAGGGTGGGAATGTTTCCGCCATTGCTACCTTTGAGTGAACCCAATGTTGTGGTTGCGTATTATTTGATTTCTTACTTCTGCCTATTAGGAATGTTGACGTGCGTGAGTATCTAACCGAAGAGGCCCAGGCATCTGAGAAGAACACCACCTATGACTTGGTAGCCAACATAGTGCATGATGGGAAGCCATCGGAAGGATCATACAGAATTCACGTCCTGCATCACGTGAGTGCTGTACACATGTGTTACTGTACACAGTTTTTAAATGTAGAGGGAGTTTGTCTGAAATCCGGACACTGAACACTCACAGGGCACAGGGAAGTGGTACGAGCTCCAAGACCTGCAGGTAACGGATATCCTGCCTCAGATGATCACACTGTCCGAAGCGTACATACAGGTCAGTGTCGCCAAAAGTATATTGGAAACGTATGGGCATGTATTGATGAAGGTTAAACTTGTTTTAATGTTGCCGCTTATCAGATCTGGAAGAGACGAGAAACGGACGACAATGGAAACAGCCATACAGGAGCATGATGATACACCCTCAAAGACATGGTGACAAAGCAGAACTGGACCACATTTTCACTTCACTTTTCAGTAATATAAATCTAAACCCTTGCCCCAGTTAATTTGTATGTCTGTGCAGGTTTGTTGCATTGGTTTATTAAACATTTTAATAATACATGTGGAGTGTATTGCTATATTTCCATTCCAGTTCAGAAGGTAATGTAAGGAGAGAACAGTTTGGGGTGCAGCATAAATGTGCGGGTAATTCCCCCATCACACCAGAATATGCAAATAAATACCAGGCAGAAACAAACGCTACATAACATTCAGCACCTCCTACTAGGTAGCCTAAATACCTACATTTAATAGGGTTTTTGTTCAAAGTTTTATTCACAACAGACTTTATTCAAACATTACACAACTACTGCTGAGTCACAGAGGACAAGCAGTATGTTTTCCCTCTCTCTGTTGATCCAGTCACAGATGTGTGATTATAATATAGAAAGTCTGAGACTATGATGTATAATAAAAAACTAGACTACGCAATGACGGAATACGACAGGCGGGCATGGCCAACCAGTCACGGCAAAATATTGCACAGGAGTTTGCAAGATATGTAGATTTATCTAAAAACTAATACTTATTTGTTTATAGTTGTTGATTTTTTGCTGGTCCCTTAGATTGTACATCTAGGATCCAGAATATTTTTTTAAATCCCTGACGTCTGCTGATAACAACTGTCTTTTATAGCTGCTGTTCCTTTTGCTATTGTCCTGCTACTGTATAATATAACAATCAGATGTCAAATTTCCGTTCACTAAGAAACGAGGAAGGCCACTGTTCACATATAATCGAGTGACAGCAACCCATTTCTCAGCAGAAATACATATTAGTGCTGGGCTTTAGGTGATCCTAGCTGTACATCAGAAGAAAAAGAAATAATGCGGGAAAATGTTGAATGTCAGATATACTACAGTAAATACAGGTAAAGACACACTTTATCTTCATCAGGTTATTGAGTAAGTAGTATCACGTCATGATTAAATGTAATTCTAAGCAAACCAGCTATAGAAATTTAAAAATGTATAATTTTCACCCAATAACATTGTATTTGAGTGCCTGTGAACAAGCTGTTGGAATTGCTTGTCCCTCCGAAGGACTGAAAATAGACACAGATTATTAAGATAACTAATAAGTTTATTAGAAGTAAAGGTATTTACATAAATTTAACACAATCACTGATACTTGATTTTAGAAATATGTTTGAATAAAAATGTTTTTAGAAAGCCCCAGGTATTAGAAAGAACAGCAGTTTTCGATATTTTGGTAATTTATTGTGAATTTTGCTAGTAAACAAGTACTAACCACATCAATTCACTTGCTAAACTCATCAGCTCTGGAGCTGGAAGTACGTTGTGAAGAATCAATCACATTCCATCGGCACGTGGTCTAGTTTTTATTATATGTCACTGGTCTGAGCTCTTAAGTAGAAAGAGGTGAAAAAGGCAAAAATGTAGCTGCACAGGGAAAAGGCCTGTATTTACATTCGATCTAGCTACTGTAACTAACTAATGTAATTAAATGGTTACCACAAAAATTTTCTGATCTGCTGCAGTTTGCACTTTTAACAAGTTCACCCCAATCTGGCAACCCTAAATTCTACAACCACCTCTTGTAACCTTTTTTTTTTTGGTCTTGAATTAAAGAAATGTTGATTCCTCCATAGCAACATGCTGTGTAAATGTCAATCCTGATCTGAATGTGAATAGTGAAAATGGCTATATGGAGTAATGATGATAATGAGGAGGATAAGACTCCACAGGCCAGTGAGTGTCGATGCAAGGAAAGTTAGGCAATATAACTCCGTACAGATACTGTATGCGTAAAGTGTTTAAAAACTAAAATGCAGGTCTTGGAGTTCAGGATTTATTTTAAAAAAAGTGAAAGTGTGGTCATCCGCATACATAACCATTACAGAAAAAGAGCATTTCACAATTAGATGTTCGGCTACATGATTATTCTCATTATTATTATTATGTATGAAAAAACAAGGGTCTCTCGTTAGGCTGACATTCACGTTAGCCTAATTGAGTTGAATATTGTAAAACACAAGATGGTCAATTGAAGAGCAAATAAAAATGAGCTGGGGTCCGTCATGTTATTCATATCCCACGCAGAAGAACTTCTAATAAAGAAGAGAAGAAATTATGAGTAACAATAAATGAAGCCTCACCAAAAACCTTTTAAATTACAACATGTCTACAGTTCTGTTTTATATTGCAATCAGCATAGCTGGGGTAAAAGCAAGCTATTTTAATTTTAACATCTAGCGGATTTATTTTATCAAAGGGAACCAGTTCACTTTTAAATGTTTGTGTATCAAAATGAACCCTTAAAAAATTATTTTCAATCAGATGCTGTGATCAAAGACTATTCAAAAAACAAAAGTAATTTAGCTGATAAAGGAGATTATCGGCTTGCTTTGTTAAATTACCTTGCATGCATTTAAAGCTTCATTTTCTTTGCTCAGAATGTTCACTAGTGCCGTGGCATGACTCTGGATAAACAGCTCACACTAAAGGAACACGGAGAGAGAAATCAGATCAGAAATATTCCCTTAAACAATCAGCAGGTGTTCACATTGCAAAGATGAAATGCCACTGTTAGGACTGTTACCCCTGGAAGGGCATTCGGGTGAAGGTAACACGTCTTCCAGAGCAAAGAGGTCATCTGAGTCTCGCTGGTATTCAGGTCCTGGTGAGCCTGAGTCAGGATCATCAGAACTTGACAGGTTCTGCAGTCTGATGGCAGAGACGGCACTGAAAAGAGCAGGATGATTACACATGAGTGTGAACTGTCAATAAGCTGTCAATAAGATTTCACAGGTATAATTGGGCTAATACAGTTAAGTGCTTCCTCTTGTAAAGAAGACAAAAGATATGTATTAAACTACTAAATTATTAGATTTTTGCAAAATGATTGTAAATTAAGTA
Organism: Parauchenoglanis punctatus; assembly: GCA_030068025.1. NCBI lineage: Eukaryota > Metazoa > Chordata > Actinopteri > Siluriformes > Auchenoglanididae > Parauchenoglanis > Parauchenoglanis punctatus. Next base: position 3,419,364 of record JAQQZU010000014.1, read on the forward strand.
ATAAAAATGGTCAAACATTGTATTACATGCACCTACACTAATATAAAAAAAAAATAGTACAGCTCTTTCAATGTAAGGAACAGATTATTTTTGGTAATTACTTTGGTAAAGTAATTTATTCCTATTATTTGTACCACAGCAATTTGCTAAAGATTATAATAATTACGTAATCTTTTTTTTTTTACACAATGGTACATTATATTGTACAGATGTACTTTGTCACGGCTGCCATTGTAGAAAATATAACCTGCAATATAGCATTTATAGAGCTGTAGTATAAAGTGATATAAATATTCTGTCTTTAAGTAATTGAGTGCTCCATAACAATGAGACAGAGAAAGGTTAGATAACTTATTACTATGAAAGATGACATGCAGCTTTCGTTGATATCGTCTCTGTGTTCTTTATACGAAAGCTATTTTTACACTAAGGGGCCTGAACAAACAGACTACTACTACTACTCTTTATTCAGGGTCTGTGGTAGTCTAGAGAATGGACCGTTACTTGATTATTTTTGATAATTACCCAGAGCAGGTGTGTCCTGGCCAAAACACAAGTGCAGCAGCGTGCATATTGTGTGTGGAGTCGCAGAACTGAGCAGGAAGTCAATGATCTGCTTGCCGTACTTTTCCAGCATGTCATTGCACTGCTCTTTGTAGTGAGCAGGCAAGAGGTCGCAGATTTTCTCCAGAAGCTTCACCACACTCTCCTAAAACAGTTGTTACCATATTTTATAGTAGCCTACACGAGTACTAATTGAATTGGTTTTCCAAAAAGAGCTTGTGGAGGTCTTACTTCAGTTCTCTCCTTTGGCAACATGTCTTCCAGTTTCTTGATGAGGAAAAGGCAGAAGGTGCACTGCGGGCTGACTTGCAACTGCGGGGTCAGAAAGTTGCAGGGAGAGATGTTAAAATAGGATGATCAAAACACATGTATGAAATAAAAAAAGAACATACGTGCATGCATGTACGTGGGGAGGACCTCGTGACTGGTTCCTGTTGCAGGCTGAACTTGAATGAATCCGGCTTCCTGCAAACCAGCAGTGAGAAACTCTGGAGCTTTGTGTTCTGGCTGAGCAGCACACAGTCCGAGCAGCATGCATATTTGTCCTTCCTTATGTTCCTACAGAACAAATGTTTAATATTAACAATGGACCTTGATTTGGGCCAGAACATCTGAATTTAGAGCAGTACAATTGTAAGGTATTTAAATATACCCTAATATCTGTACTGGGCTGTGGACTTACAGTGGACGCAATGAATCTTTGTACGATTACTGGAAGATACTTTTTCACGAAATCCAAACAGTTATCGAGAACCTGGCCAACGGGGAGACGATGACAAAACTCGCTGAGAGCATCTCCGAGCAGGTCCTGTGAAAGAAAGTGTGAGGCTGACTTTAATATAATTCCTGTAAGTTACATAGTCTTAAAAATAATCACACTACTATTCACACTTCCTTAAAACCTAGAAGAAATGGCAATGACATTTTCACTTCTGCAAACATGCCACTGGTTGGGCAGAGTAGTCGGTCATGCACAGTTATCATAATCTCTCACACACACACACGCACACACGCACACACGCACACACACTTGTACATACCTGTGTTTCTGGATGGGACAGCATATCTGAAAAAAGCTCTATGATCTTCGTACAGTCAGTGCACATGTTTTTGGCCTACAAAGAGAGCTAAATATCAGTTGGTCCTAAATATACAACGACTTTATTACATACATCAGTCAGGTAAATAATAAACTGGCAACTCTGTGTCTACCGCGTTTTTTTTGTCCCAATATGTGCCAGTTTTCCGGTTTTTGGTAATAGTCACAGCGGTGTCACTAATAAACAGCCTATTCAGCTGGCAGAAATGTGCTAAGTGCCATCGGTATAATCGTTTTTACATCCATATCAGATGATTTGCTGTTAAGAACTGTCTGGATTTTTATGACTACCAATGGTCATGAAAAAATTCACAAGTGTGAAGAAGCAAGACTGGACCTGATTTCTTTATAGGCCAGACTTGTAGATTCCCGCAGCCTGTCAGTGATAGTTGTGTGAGGTGACTACACAGAGTGAAACACTCCCTAGGTTTGATCCCCGTTTGGGCTGATCACTGTAATGTAGGTGTTTCACTCTGAGTAAATGCAAATGTGTCATTAACAACTAGAAATACACTTGTACTCTTCAGTACATGTTTATAATAATAACAACCTTTGCAAGGTTTCACAACCTTTTTTCAGGTCCAGAAATAATGTAGAAGTGTGACAGCAGTGTAGCACGATTAAGGTTTCAGGTCTTCTTTACACGATTTTATTTCTCTGAGAAAATCAACACCAGTGTTTTTAATTCTTACATGTTAACACACATGAATTCAGTAACTTAACATTAAGTTACTAACACTAGTAACACTAATTTATTAACACTAAAATCATACTTTTCAAAGCCTTTTATTTCTGTTTTTACACACTCATCTGATGAATAGGTCATTTATACCATATGTTATTCAACAAACAGTGATTTATTTATTTTATTACTTATTTAAAGTAATATTCATTCATAGTCATATTACTAACAAGAGAGTTGAAACATCAAAAATCACTTACCGTTGAAAGGCTGGAGGTTTTCAGGGGTGGAGAGTATGGCCCGGCGATTCCTGCATGTCCTGTAATGAAACAAAAGTCAAAGGTTCCTCTGTGGTTCTTCAAGCATTCTTCAATGGATTATTCAGTCATGAAATAACTCGTGGGCAGCATTTAATAGTTTTTTTAGGCTGCATTAAGAAAGAAATCTGCATATCACCAGTGTATTTAAATTAAAGGCAAAAGTAAAATATGTGCATTCAACAAAAAGTAAGTAGGTGAATAATGGCAGGTTTACGTTAACCTCATTAAATGGAAACATGCACATTTACAAACTTTATATTTCACTCACATGATCTTAATGAGGAAAATTTTCTTTTAACATCTGTATATTATTATATATTATATCTGTATATAAACACAATAAAATAAATAAAATATTAAAGCTTGATGTTCAGTGCATCCTCCATCAGCATGGGAGGAGTCCAGAGAGGAATCAAATAACAAAGGAGAAAAGAAACTGAAGATCATCCGTTTAAAATGTATTTTTGGTGGAATAATTGCTGAGATTTTTACTTAACACTAATAGCTTCCAGCGCGTTTTCTTCACTAATTGTGTATAATTGTTCGGTATTTGGGTGTCACGCGCTAGTGTGATCACAACAACAGACCGTACGCAGAATGTCTTACCGGAGGCCAGCAGGAAGGCCAGGATGAAGAGGCAGACAGCAGGTGCTGCAGACATCATGCAGCCTTCAGCTTTGAGGCAGAGAGAGCGCGTGAGCGTTGCTGTGATCGCGGCAGTGTTCAGTGACAGCTGAGCCGGGCTGCGTCTCTCAGTGAGCGTGAACAGGGCGGAACCGGAAACAGCTGCTCACGGCTGCAGCAGCCAATCAGAGGCGTAAACAGATGTGTAAACAGACACTGTTACACATTAACATCGCAAACGCAATTTAAACCAATTTTGAATTGTTTTCTGTGCCTTTTTTTTAGTTTAACACTTTATCCCTACACACTAGCATTATCTGCTATTCTTTACTCTGTTTTTTATATAGGCTGAATTCAGGACAGTTTGTGAATCTCCTCTAAGCTTTCTTGCCATTGTTCTGTAAAGAATATAGTTGAGCTATATTAATGTTGTTTTACGGACCCATTTGGATGGGACACCGTTGCTACTTCCAGGTTCTTTGAGAGTAAAACATGTGAAAGTGATTCTGGTCTCCTTCTATTTCTTTTAGTTCATACTTACCTGATATTTACCCAGTGTAGTGATAACGTAACAGCCATAAAGAAACTAAAATTCCACAACACATAATAAATGATTATATTATTTTCTGAGGACAATAACAGAAATCCGTATTTATATTTCCATTGATTTGGGCCTTTGGTTTAATCCTCAATGATACGTTTACAACGTTATTTATTTGCAGTGACATGACATCATCATTTCACATTTTAGCAACAGAATTAAAAAAAATTCTTCAACATATTCTGTTATTGACTGAACAACAGATTATTAAATTTTCATTCTGTATTCTATATTCCGAGATACTTAAACTCCTCCACTTGGGGCAGGATCTCACCCCCGACCCTGAGAGGGCACTCCACCCTTTTCCGGCCGAGGACCATGGTCTCGGATTTGGAGGTACTGATTCCCATCCCAGCCGCTTCACACTCGGCTGTGAACCGATCCAGAGAGAGCTGAAGATCACGATCTGATGAAGCAAACAGGACAACATCATCTGCAAAAAGCAGTGACCCAATCCTGTGTCCACCAAACCGGACCCCCTCAACGCCCTGGCTGCGCCTAGAAATTCTGTCCATGAAAGTTATGAACAGAATCGGTGACAAAGGGCAGCCCTGGCGGAGTCCAACTCTCACTGGAAACGAGTTCGACTTACTACCGGCAATGCGAACCAAGCTCTGACATCGATTGTACAGGGACCGAACAGCCCTTATCAGGGGGTCCGGTACCCCATACTCTTGGCTGAGCCATAAAGCAAAGCTCTCAATTTACCAGTCGATCTATGTTCCTACCCTCACCTATGGTCATGAGCTAGGGGTAGTGACCGAAAGAACGAGATCGTGAATACAAGCAGCTGAAATGAGTTTTCTCCGCAGGGTGTCTGGGCTTTCCCTTAAAGATAGGGTGAGAAGCTCAGTCATCCGGGAGGGGCTCAGAGTAGAGCCACTGCTCCTCCGCATCGAGAGGAGTCAGATGAGGTCACTCGGGCATCTGATTAGGATGCCTCCTGGACGCCTCCCTGGTGAGGTGTTCCGGGCACGTCTAAGCGGGAGGAGGCCCCGGGGAAGACCCAGGACACGCTGGAGGGACTATGTCGCTCGACTGGCCTGGGAACGCCTCGGGATTCCCCCGGAAGAGCTAGAAGAAGTGGGAAGGGAGAAGAGGGAAGTCTGGGTTTCTCTGCTTAAGCTGCTGCCCCCGCAACCCAATCTCGGATAAGCGGAAGAGGATGGATGGATGGATGGATTCTATATTCCATTTATTACAGAAATAACAACAAACTCCATCATCTTTCCTAAAATTCACTAGAATTTTACAGATTAAGTAAAGGTCACTGTAGAAAACACCACTAAAAGGTCAGTTACATTTTATGATTTATTTCATGTAGTAGCAGCACCAATCTTTATAATTAGGCCTGTGTAAACACAGCACTAACTAAAGATCTGTGTATATAGAGTAATATAGATCTAAGCAAAGTACTATATTTCCAAGTCTGCCTTTTTTACCTGCTTCGTAAACACCATTTATGGACATAAAAACCATCAAGTCATAATGTAACCTGGATGGTGTTTCATGCATCCATTCATTATTTCCTTTCATGTTTTTCTCTCTCTACTGAGTGTCCCACATAAGCTGAACCACGCTGTCTCAAATGACCAAAACATTTATCAGTGTTGTAGGCGACATGATTTTAAGCATTTAGATAGATAGATAGATATAGATATATGCATCATAAACATATGGAATAAAATGATCATGACAATTTTATAACTTTATGAAAAACAAGAATATCCAAAGCATATGTCATTTTCTCATCTCAAGATATTTGGGGTCAACTTCCTGTTGACGCTGACTACATCCCCTTATATGATAGCAGATGAATTAATCCACTATTCTGTCAGACAGTTACACAGGGTTTAGTTAAACTGTCTTCATTTACCTGAGTTCACTCTATTTCCCCCCTTCATATGTACATTGTTAGAAATAAATCATGAGGGATTTTATTTTATTCTATAAAAAAACAACATATCTGAATTCACCCAATAGCTTCTTTGAACTTTGCATGCTAACTGTGCAGCAATTCGTCCGGTTTGTTTAATGACACTCGGGCTTGTTTTGGTAGCAGAATGGCTCTGCTTTGTCTTTGGGTGGCCGCGTTTCAAAGGGAGTCCTCACTGCGTCCAGCAGCGTCGGTGGAGCTCGCGCCTCGCGCATATTAAAGCCTGCGCGGTTTCGAGAGACAGTGAACTTGACAGCTCGTCTCTTGTTCCTCCTCAGATCTGCTTCAAGGATCAGAGGGATTCCTCGGATGTTGCAGGATGACAGGGGTCATCAAAGGCCACCTGGACCCTTTAAAAGCCCCGTGTAAGGCCTGGACTCCGCAGTGCTGAGAAGAGCTCGTCGCCGGTCTGTTCAGACAGCAGCAAACTTTCTCTCTGCAAAGAATCAGCTTATATAACACATTTCAACCATGCGACCACTTCCACTCGCTTTGGTACTTGTTCTAGCGAGCCTGAGCTGCCTGGGGATCAAACAGCACAGACTGCAAAGGGCGAGACCTCATGCAGAGCATCACAGTGAACACGGCTCCAGTGCTGGAGTGTACCATCCTCACAGATACCCACTGTACATGATGCAGCTCTACCGAGACTACAGAACAGTGGACGTGAGGAAGACAGCTGCCAGTGAGAACCGTGATGCCTTACATCAGACTGACTCCGTACTGAGTTTGGTGGCCAAAGGTAGGAAAGTGATTTTTTTTTCTACTTTCTTTTTTTTTTGGTAATAGGCTAATGCCATAGCACAAGATAGGACGTTACTCTGGATGCATTTATAGACTGCATGGAGACGTTTAAATCCAGTGCTGTATAAAAACCAGGGACATTGATTTAACACCTTCAGTGTTTTACTCAGTCTTGCACTGTTCCTTATATAGGTGCTGATTCAGCATTGGAGACTTTTCTTTGTTCATGAATTCAGACTCTCAGTATTTATTCAACTAAATCACAGGTTCTAAGCCAAAGCAGGCTTAAAATTAAAGTAATAAAATGATCAGGGCTGGGTTAATGTGAAATGAATGTGTGCTCGCAGTTAGGGATACTTTCAAGGCTATTAACCCTTTAGGTATCTGGTGGCCTAAAGCCTGTAGCAGAAACTTGTGGCGCGTATCGTGGAGCTCCTCGCTCACATGTTATCGGCTGTTGTCTGATCCTCCCCTTTTAACAACTCACTAGTGTCAGTGCTTATTCGACTTTAAAGAGTCGCTCTGTTTTATGTGCAAGGGTGTGTGTATTAGCCCATCAGACGTTCAATACACATCCCTCCCCGACTCTCCCTCCACCTTCCTTTGGTCACATTTGGCTGGCGCTTTGCTCCTGTTCAAGCTCTAGGCCATCAGCTGCACTTATGTTTATTGCACGTGCATCTTGCTTTCTCTGAGTTTCTGGTTTGATTGCTTTTTCTGACTTTAACGGCGGCTGCATGATTTTCCCCCACCAGATTGTCTTCAGGTCGGAGAGAGGTGGAAGGTCACTTTCGACATGTCCTCGCTTTTCGGCAGCCAAGAAATCCGGCTTTCCGAGCTCCGCTTGCGCGTGCCTGCCTTTTCCGCGTCCGTGGTGGAGCTCTATCACGCGCGTAACGGCGCAACCGAAGAACGCGTCTTCCTCGGCAGCATCAAGGTTACTCCGGGACTCGCCTCCTCCTCCTGGAGGGTGTTCAACGTAACTGATCTCCTAACGCACTGGCTGCGTCAAGGGGGCGAGGAGCAGTGGCCTGCAAACGAGTCAGCGGCCGAAAATGACATGCTGAGCGTTGTGGAAGAAGGCAGCGGTCATGCTGAGACTGAACCATCTCCACACCGCAAAATTCAACATCTCACCACAGATCGAGTGATGATTGTGGTGTTCCTGAACAGCGTGTCGACTCAGGGTCACCAGAGCAGCGCTACCTTAATGCAGACAGTACAGCACTCCAAATACGTGGTCCTGGATCGGCCTGCTAACGCAAGGAGACGCAAGAGGAACCGGATGGAGCCGGGACATGTTCGGGAGGTGGCGGGTGAAAATGTTACCATAACTGGGTCAGTCACAGAGTCCGAGCGGAGACCGCTGTGCAGGCGTGTGGACATGTGGGTGGATTTTGACCAGATTGGATGGAATGAGTGGATTGTGCATCCAAAACGCTACAATGCGTACAGATGTGAAGGAGAGTGTCCAGTTCCGCTGGACGAATCTTTCAAGCCAACGAATCATGCCTACATGCAGGTAAGACAGAGACTTACTCGTGGTCTGCTAATAATGCATTTGCACAAGAATTGGCACGAGCCTGCATGCATGACCAATTTGCAGTTCGTTAAGTGCACAGCAAAGAGACTTTTACTCAGTATTATATTAGTACGAAATTAAACGAAATCGTTCGCATGCATTAAAGTGGAAGGGGTCACTGAATGTTCAAATGTGACTTTTGTTGTTATTTTTTTGTGTAACAGAGTCTGCTGAAGTTTTACCAACCAGAGCGCGTTACCTGTGCGTCGTGCGCGCCCACGCGCCTCAGCTCGCTCTCCATGCTGTATTACGAAGGCGATGACGTGGTACTGCGTCACCACGAGGACATGATCGTAGAAGAGTGCGGCTGCCAGTGACGTGATTCCTGGATTATGAAGACACTTTTTCACTTACTCTTCAAACTTTGAACACTTTGGCCTTGATGACACAAATATACCTGTATTTGTGACGAGTAACTGAATGGAGTAAACCCGGTGATTCAGTGGCTCCGATGCCGAAAGCCACTAGTTTACTGAGAGAATTTAAATATTTAATATTTAAACAGAATGTTTAATATGTAATTTGGAAAGTAGAATCATTTCTAATAATTTCTATGTGTACAAAATGTATATATGAGTAGTTCACGCTTAAAAATATATTTTTAATACAAAATATTTGCTTTGTAAATGTGTTTTAATTTTTTAT
>JAQQZU010000014.1:3445259-3456294 GCA_030068025.1 Parauchenoglanis punctatus
GGTGACCATGACCATACCTAACAATCTGCTTTTTCTCTTCTCTCTCCCTCTCTGCCTTTCTGTCTGTCTGTCAAGCTGCACATGCTACTCCTGAGACTCCAGTGATCCTGACCTCTTCTGCTTTCCGGACCTGCCTGACCCATCCTGGTGTCCTACTCCTGGTTGGAGTCATCACTTGGGAACCACTTGCTCCTGTTAAATATTGCACCATATAAACCGCCTCAATATACAACTAGAACTGTGATGATGCCGTTGGACTAAACAACGCAATCTTTGTCTCATCTGACCATAAAGCTTTTCTTCAGAAGGCTTTTTCTTTGTCCATGTAGTCAGCTGCAAACTTTAGTCGAGCCTGAAGGTGTTGGTTTTGGAGCAGGGGCTTTTTTACAGAGCATCCAAGTATTGGCAGCCTCTTAGTCCATAGCAGTTCATGGTAGGCCTGTGCCTTAATGGTTCCTGTGTTGTTCCTGACCATCCAAAACATTTTCCTTTCAGCTGAAGGTCACGTTTAGGTCTTCTTCTAGACCTTGGCAAAATTGCTACAACTTCTGTTAACTTGTCAAACAAACATATTTGTGTTGTGTACAGAGAAGCCACCAGCTATAGTCAATCATGATCACTAACAGGAAGTTAAGATGCCTGGCAAGTTCAAGACATTTTTGAAACTTTTTATATTTGTATTATATTTGTATTGTTATATATTTTGTATATTTTTTTATTCTGTATTGATTTCAGAAAACCCAAAATAAATTAAAACTCTATTAAAGATGTATATTGTACAATCATTCTTCCACAGAAAATAAAAGCTGTTCAACGTAATCATTAAAAGCCCAAATCTGCCATGACATTCGTGTCCATGATGACTATATGTAAACTTATGACCACAACTGTAGATACCACATACATAATTTAAATATTTTTCAGAAACAATCCCATGTAATTATGCCACAGACCAGAAGAGATCAGTGGACCCCTGGTTAAGAAAAATTGTACTGATAAACTGCACTCCCTTGTGGCTAATCATTTCAGTAGTGTCCTGTAGAAATGTCCCTCAGTTTCTAAATCACACTGCTATACAGGAATATATATTAGAACATAAGACTTATAATTCTAACCGAGATGATGAAATCTACTCAAGACTTCACAATAATAGCGAGTTTAGTGTTTTTCAGTGGGTTTTCAGTGTCACACGTGTGGCTGAATGAGGTCTCAACACGACACCTGACACAATACCCCAGGAGAGAATGGGGCTTGAGTTGACACTTTTGTTTAATCTTATTTTATTGAGATGTTGGTTTGATTTCACTGTGGTTAATGGCTTCCTACAATGCCTGTTTTATTATTAATGTGACAATAAACGTTGTTGGGAATGGTGAGAGAGAAAAGAAACTTGAGCTAATAGAAAAAAAACGGATATTTATCACTTTGATCATTTAAAAAAAAAAATTAAATATCATTGCAACTGTCCTAGCAACTAGAAATGGTGTTAATGGTCATATATTACTGTATTAGTTGGTCCACATTTACTGTTAGCTGTTAGCTGATGTATTTCCTTTAGAATAGGCAATAAGTTCCACCTTTAACTAAAGCCTATCTGACACTTGCACCCAGTGATGGCACGAAGATACTCGCATTGTTGCGTGCCTATGAAGGAGCTCGTCGTGAAAGAGTGAGTAGAGCTTTGTGGGGCTTCATATCAAGTGTTTATGCTAGTGTGTGCCGGGATTTTTTTTTAACTTTCAAAAATTTGGCATAACAAAATTTCTGTGCCAGTGGCGTGGCTAATGCGCAACTCACGCACAACCTTGCAACAATTGTGCATCTGAGTGTCACTGCGTGCCATTGCGTGGGAATCTTTGACCATGTAACCACCTGCGGAAGGCAATGGTGTATATTGGCACGTATATGTTGAGCATAGTTTCCACACAAAACGCAGTGGCTAACCAAAGGTAGCACCATCATTTCAGTCAACAGCTGATCATATTGTCTATACTCATGTCACCTGGTCAACCAATCTCTGAGCCACACACTCCTTGGTTTGCTTGTTCTGCCTGGTACACTTTCTTCTCTCCTTCTTCTCTCTACCGCCTCTATTTTCTGCTGATGGTCAACAATCATAATGCCCATAGCCGAACGAACCCCATAGCATTCCAACGTATGGGCTGTCAAACCCCAAATTCCTGCATGATGACTTCACACATGCATAACTATAGCATGTAATGAGTGATTATGCATGCCACTGAGAGCACAGGCGTGGCCAGATTTGACATCATTGCAACTTATGCACAAATTCTTTGTGCCCTTGGCGCAACTATGGCATAATATTTATTGTCATTGCATACCACTTTGTGTCTCAGATGTGTCACCTGTTTGTGGCAGATGTGCACCTAGTTCATAACTTATGCGTGACCGATGGCACGACATGGTGCAAACTATGCTTAACTTTGTCGTAATGACAACAGTGCCTTGCCCCCTTTTTGGCCCGTGTTGGCACGCCACAATGCAGACCTGTTCTTGACCAAAATTCATGCAAGTGTCAGGCTGGCTTAACTCCTCCCCCCATCATTCCCCTCCACACACATTCTAGGATACCTTCAGAATAACTCTGCGGCGCACCACTCGAGTGGTTACGTTCTCCTCTTGGTCTGGCATGCTCTCATCCTCCCCCAACTCCCAGTCGAGCTGCGTGTGAATGTAGGTGAGCACTGACCTCACGGTGCCACTCGCAATGTGCAACACACTCTGGCAACTGAGCACCAGAAAAGCCAGCAGCACAAAGCTGAAGAGCAGCTCTGTAACCAAGGTCCACATCACGTCTTACACAATCACGAGCACATACACATGAAGTTGCTCAAGTCACACTGCTTCCGACCCCAGAGATGCCACAGGATTTGCTTAACTTTTCCTTTTCCTCATTACTGTTCTTATCTGAAGAGCTACTGTGGTCATTTGTCAGAGTCCAGTCCCTCTCTCCCTCCCAGTCGTCTAATGCCCCTCTCTTTTCCTCTGAACTCTCTCAGCTGGGTGGTGGGAAGTGTCTAACCAGTAACGAACAAATGATCTCTCTCTCTCTCTCTCTCTCTCTCTCTCTCTCTCTCCCAAAAACACCCAACTCCCTGTCTCCTGTTGCGCATGTGATCTGCAGCAGTCACACTTTTAATACGATGTCTGAATGGCTCAGTAAAACTGTTAATATGTTTAGGACATAATCAATAATTACATGTATATATCAAATTTACAATCTGGACTCCATAATAATGGCAAACATCAAATTCCCTCTTTTGACATGGTTGAAGCAAAGCCAGTTAGGACAAGGCCAGCGTTGTTCCATTATAATACATTTGGCTTTGTTCTGACTATTTGCAATGTTAATGTAGAATTATGACTATATGAGGTTTATACTCTCTTTGAATGTAACTGTATTCAATGACCTTGTTGTCCATTTATTCAAATCCAAATATATCTTACATAGTCCCTCCCCCAAAAGCAAAAGTAGCAGCAGTGGCCATAATGAGGGTGAGAGAGGGGAAAAACGACAGGTGCTATATCTGGCACCAACTGCTTGTGTCCTTCTTGGGTTTTGTGTGTGTGTGTGTATGTGTGTGTGTGTGTGTGTGTGTGTGTGTGTGTGTGTGTGTGTGTGTGTGGTTGGGTGAACAATCAGCTACAAATGGTTATCCATTTAAGAAAAGAACATCTTTAGATAAGGTGTTCTCAAACCTTTTCCAGCCAGGGACCAATTTAACTGTGAAAAAATTTTCACTGACCCCTTTAGTACAGGTTTATTTTGCAAACAAAAGCCAATTTCAAAATAATTTAAATATTAGGCTCATTATTCAAATAAGTCCAATAATATTTTATCTATTTATTACAGCCATATAGTTTTTTTTATTCCCTAACTTTCCATCGCCTAACACATTAGGTCCTGTATAGCACATACTTGTTTTTAAATTAGTGAGATTTGGATTAAACCCAGTCAATTCTAATGACCAGTCAAACTGGCTAATAACTTTAATAATAACATAAGAAAAATAATAACTTTGACAATGGTTGTAATTTAGACGGTGGTGCAGTGGTAAGCACTGCCGCAGGTAATGTGGTCAGGCTTCAATACTTATGCTGCATTCGAGGCTAGTTTGTTGCTAACACTACTCACTATTGTTGACTGTTGCTACTGAACTGCAATATCAGTTCAAAGTGTTGCATGAATGTTTGTTAAAGTGTGGTTAAAGTAACTTTTTATGTACTTTAAGTGCTCTGACAGAGCAAACAAAAGACATGCTTTTGTGTCCATGTTTTTCTCACTTTGCATATTGAACATGCCAAGGTGGGAACAAAACTATTGCAACTTGCAAAGTACCACTTACAAGGCACCATGAACGCAGCATTACACTACTACACCTCACTGTCAAACCAGTATTTAACAAAAGTCTCAATCACGACAATTCAAAACATGTATCCATGTGCTGTATGCTCTACTGACCACTGGAGTGCAACTTACTGGCTCAGGTAATGTAGCACAACATAATATTCCCTTCTTCCTTGGAAAGATTTTCTGATCTAACAAAACCCAAAAGGTTCAAATAAGCTGCCAAAGCACTTTATGCATATGGACCTTTGAAATTAATCAATATACTGGAAAGCTCCGCAAACCCTCTATTCTTATGTAAGTGATCTCTTCCCAGCAAATCCCCAGCTCTTACTTGTCCTCTGAGGCGCATATCTTCCCATCCTCGAAGGTCAGGTACTCTATGGGGGAAGCCTAGGCCCTTCTCAAAAGGCTGAGTTCCCCAAAAATGCCCACGCAGGATCTCTGAGTGCCCCATGTCTCGTACTGGTTGGAGCAAAGCTTCCTGGGACAGGTGGGACTGGTTCAAATCTCCATCCACTGCTGCCCTTACTGAAGACATCATGGACTCCTTGGCCTGTCTGAAATTGGCTGGCTGTGATGTTCCTGCCCAGTTCTGAGTGGGATCTGGTATGGGGTGCCATCCAGAGCCAGTCTGGTCTTGGAGGTAGGACAGGAATGAACTACCACTTGACCTGGGAGGGAAAATAAACAATTAATAAAAGAAATGATAAACGATCAATTGTTTTGGAACTGTCTGAAGAATTTAATTTGAAGTCTGAAATTGTTCTAATCATTATTTAATTATTTTTTTCTAGTCATTTTTGTTTTTCTCTTTTGCTAGGAACAATGTTGTCAGTTTGGAAGTGTCCCAACATGTAAGCCTTTTCAATATTAACAGAAAGAAAAAAAATCTTTAATATATTATAAAATCTATACCAGTGCCAACTCACCTGTCACCGTTGCGATCAGCCACTCGGCTAAGCCCAGGAGACTCACACATTCGAGCGTAAACTCTCTGTTGTCCTGCAATGACAGACAAGCCTTCCACTAAGCCTGTGTCATCTCTTACTCCCAAAACTCCATTGTCTCCTTCTGAAACATTCCTGCCTGCACCAACTGCAACCTCCACTGCTTTCTCATCCATCTCCAACCTTTGACCTCTGTCCAGCCCATTGATGTTGACCTTTGTTCCAGGAGTGGCTGCGCTGTGTTCTGAGTCTGCCCCAATGGACTGGTCCTCCAGCAGCTCAATGGATCCGCTCAGCCCAATGGGGCCACGTCCTGTACCTGGTGTGGCACTGCCTGGTCTGCCCACACTCCCATAGGACAGCCCCTCTGAGTCCTCAGCATTGCTACACTCAAGTGAGGAGTCCTCCACGGCCACCAGACATGGGCTTTTGCCTGATGGCCACACCTGCACCTCGGACATCTCCATAAGTGTATCTTCTTCAGTGGTGGCTATGGGAGCACCCTCCATGCTAGACACTTCCTGCCAGTAGGGCTCAAGACCCATTGGCGAGGCCAAGCTGTGCTGCACGGAGGCTGGTGAAACCAACACGTCCTGAACCACCAGTCCATAACCTGGAGTGACAAAGAGAGAGGCACACTGACATGCGCCTCCCCACCCTATACCCTCCTTAGGGCCCTAGGAGGGGTGTGCTCTGAACCAGGGAAGGGTGGGGTACGAAGGGTCACAAGGGGAGAAAGGTAAGGGCATCCTGGAGTCGTGAAAGGAAAGGATGGGAAGGTTCTTGCAAGCCATACCAGCCAACAGCAGGAGTACAGGCAGCAGGGGGACAGCATCCAATACACAAGTTACTATCTAATAAACACTGAGGCTGTTCCGCTGTCTGACACGTTACAGGTTACTGCCACCAGAAAAAAGGGCAGAGGATTAATTCTGTTAACAACCAGGAAACAAAGACACCCCTACAGACCTTTAGGATCTGGGACACACCACCTGCTGATAGACATACGTGCATAATGCTGTCATGCGCCTATTCTCCAAGTCATATACTTTGTAATTAATGTCAAGCTGCAGAGCATGCATGCAAGCAATTTGGTTTACTCAGGTTTACATGTCTGTTTTTTTCACACAATACAGTAAGTTAGAACTGTACAAATGCTGCACAAATTTAGGGACGTAAGTCTTTTTAATTTTCTTTAACCTTTTTTTTTGACAACTTCAGTGACAAAGAGCAACTAATGGTTATATGAAAGAAAAACCCACCATCATTAACTAACAAACAAAAATGCAAAAAAGAAAACTCAAATCTGACAGCTATTTACTAGCCTTTATCACTGAAGTTATATTCATTTGACATTTGATAGTACATTTAATAAGAAATATGAAAGCAATAATGATATTAACATTGAAATACATATGATTGATCAATATCTATCATAAGCAATATCTCTGAGGTCAGAGGTTTACATGCATTCATCATGGACATGAATTTCATGGCAATATTGGGCTTTCAGTGCTTTCTTCGAACTATCCTTTTTCTGGGGAAGAATGTACAACATACAATTTCAATGAAAAAAGAAAAACAAGAATTAGTGCACAAGTTTTAATTTATTTTGGGTTTTTTGAACCACTACTCTTGGCAGAATTGGTAGAGTTCAATTAACTCGACAGTGACCTGACTTTTAAGCACAGTATATATATTTTCAATAGGCTTGGGGTCAAGACTTGTTTTAAACTTAATGTTTTATTCTTAAAGCCTGCTTTATCCATTCCACAACCAGCACCAGTTCCACTGGCTGTAAAACAGCCCCAGAACATGATATCACCACCACCATGCATAACAGTTAGTACAGTGTTCCTACAGTGGAACTGGTGCATTGCAGAAAGTGGATGGAATAATGAAGATCCTCAGAATTCTTCAGCATATCCTCAAATCATCACCTAGATGGTTGAATCTTGCCACAATTGGTTGTTCTAACAGGACAATGACCCCAAACAAACATCAAATGTAATCAAATTTAATGCCTCTCTCTTTGTACCTATGGTCATTGTAGTCTATTAAATCTTTCCTGTAGAAGGTTTTTTCATTCATTCATTTCATTTTCATTATCTATTTGGTCAGTGGCGAACTTTAGTCAAGCTTGAAGGTGTGGATTTTGGAGATTTTCTTTCTTGCACAGCAGCTTCTCAGTCCATGGTGATGTAAATCTTGCTTGACTGTAGACCGTGTTCCAGCAGCTTGCAGTTCGTTTCAGGCCTGTGCCTTGATGTATCCTGGGTTGTTCCTGACCATCCAAACTATTTTCCTCTCAGCTGACGGTAACAGTTGGGGTCTTCTTCCAGACCTTGGCAAAACCGCTATCATTAACTACCATTAACTTGTACTAAACAACAAATGCTGTACACAGAGAACCTACCAGCTGTTGTCAATAATGTTGAATAACAGGAAGTTAAGAGGCCTTGGCAAGTTAAAAGACATTTCAGATATATCACCAATGAGGTAATAATCTAAGTGGGTGTATGTATATTTTTGACCCTTTATTTCTGAAGACCCTTTATGTCTTTGTTTCTGAAAACCCATAATAAGTGTGCACCAAGTTCTTGGGGTTTTTTTTTCTATTAAAGATGTTGTTGTTCTTCCCCCGAAAAAGAACAGTTCAAAGAAATTGCTGAAAGCCAAATACTGGCATGATATTCATGTCCATGATGACTGTTTGTAAACTTCTGACCTCAACTGCATTATGGCATTCATATTCTAAAGAAAAATCTCTTGGCTTTTCCTGCACTGAAATGAGCTGCACTACAGCAGATAAAATCTTTAATACTGTGAAATAAAACTCTGCTAAAGTCTTCACAATACAAAATAAATACAAAAATATTTTAGAATCCACATCCTAAAATAATTATACAAAGTGCATTTTGTATATTGGGTGACGCAATGTTGTTATCCTGAAGAAGCAATTGAAGTGTTTGACCAGTCTGTACCCCCCAACCTGTTTTACGGCCTTGCGCTGATAAAACTGTCCAATATACAACACAAGGTTTTGTACCACATGGCCCTGGAATGTGAATTCAGTGGAAGAGTACACTTCCTCACATGAGCTCAATGTGTAAACACAGTTACTGATGTATTTTGAAAGTGAATTTTATCAAGTGGCCTTTAGCAAAAAAAAAGCAGTATGATATAGTGGCATGAAAAACTGTTAACTGTAACGGATAATTCACCTGCTAAAAACACTTATGTTGGAATAAACTGAATGTGTGTGTGTGTTGAGGGATTTGGAGGTGGGGTGGGGGTAGGGGAGGGTGGTTAGGTCCGAAGGTGGATGACTGTATTTTTGTCCCTTAGTATCTGAAAGCAGAACATGAGTGTAATGCAGTTGGTAGTTAGGAATATGCTGAGTGTGCAGGGGATATCAGTGACACCAGCTGGCAACATTCTCACTCCAGAGACACTGCTGTACATGAGCTACACTGCGTTTGTCAGTCCTCTAGATTGTATCCTATAAAACAATAATTTTATGTTAATAGAATATTTTTTCAGGACCATTTGGTTTTTATAAATATTTCTCCAATGTCGATGCAAAATACTATTGTACGAAGATAATGTTAGTTTTTGTCTAACTGGAAATATAGTATGAACAACATTCTTATAATGTGTAATAAATGTTATGTAATGTCATATGTAGGACTGTAGTGACAGTGAGGACACACTTGGGCTTCTTGTGCATAAACAGATACACACGGACAGATACACACGCAAACATAAAGCAACATAAATAAATAGACTGGAATCCATTAAACACAGCCACAGAACTGCAAACACCCAGAAAGGTTCATTACTGAGCACAAACATATACACATATATAGAACAGACAGTTACTAATGCAAACAAAACAAACTGCTAATGGAGTAGCAATGATTAAAAACTAACAGAGATTTATTACTAACATGGAAACACAAAAGGACATAATTAAGGCTTTGGTGATGCTAAAGGACAGATAAAGGACAGACAAGAACTTCACAGTACAGTACAGTAACCAAAAAGCATTACTTAAATCCACAATGCCATTTTGTTTTCTAATCTACATGCAGTAACAGGAGAAGAAGGTCTTTGAGTCTGTATACTGCATGCCATGCTGGGCGAACTCCGCTCAGCCCTACATGCAAAACATACAGCATGCCAAAGTGCACATTATTTGAAGGGCAATCTCATGTTAATTTAGGAACAAACACATAGAGAGGACACAAAGAGCAGTTCTGAAGAGGACACAACACTCTTGTGAATGCTTGTGCACATGTCTACGTAGACTACACAGCAAACACTGCTCCATTGAAAATTAAAGTCAGACGGGTGACAAATTAAAGGAAGAACCAACAGAAAGTGTCTTTTCCTTACATATTACATTTATACATCAATGTCATGGCCACTGAATGTGTGAATTTTGACCTCAGTGTTCAGCCCTGCTTACTGATACATTGTGATCCAAATTCAGGATCAGCTGGGCATTTAGAGCATTTCATACATGCCACAAAGTATGTTATTACATTAATTACTTAATTGCATCATAAAATACACTTGGCTTGAAGCATCTGTATTCATTGTATTTCTGCACTTAGTTAGTCAGGCTTTTCTTTTCATTTGTCTCCAGTCTGCAGGCTTACATATAGTATTTACATAAGCCTTATGAGTGTCAAGCTTGTTGGAGTATGAGTAGTCTAAATGTGTCATTAAGTCCCCAGACGGAGCCCTTCAAAAATAATACAAAAACTGCAGAGGTTGGCCTTCAACCTCTACATGCACAAGCAGTGATGAAGTCAAAACAGCAATGGGCCTCAAGTGCATGCATACACGCATCAGGAAAGAAGAAAGGAGAGCAGGGGGTGTGTAGGTGGAAAAAAACAGAACAGGAAAATAGAAAGAGGGAGGACAGCAGAAAGTGACAGAGAGAGAGGAAACAGGAGACAGAGACAGAAGGTGACAGGGTCAGAAACACCTCCCTCCTGCAGGGGACACTGAGTGTACAGCTAATGAGAAGGGAATTTTGATCACAGAAAAAAAAAACCCAGAGAGACTGGTGGTGTTTTTGTGAAAAAGGAATAGGCAAAAATGCAGGCCTAAGGATAAAGAGGTGAGGGCCAGAGGTCAACATGATGTCTGTATGAGGTCAAAGGTCAGAGAGTTGTGGAGGAGGAGGAGGTGGAGGAGGAAAAGGCTAGGCTGCAGATGATATGTCCAGTGATCACAAAGAGAGGGGTCAAAGGAAAGAGGGATGACACATTGTCTGGACTCGTGGTATGCATTAACTTGGTGTGCCAGATTGTATGTTTTTCAATTTCTCAAAGCAAAATCTTACCATTTAATGTGTGATTTTTCCAACACAAGCTATTTGCATGCTTCTGAAATACTGTACTCATATAAAAATTAAGATTTTTTGGAACAAATAGCTTGCTTTGAGATTTCTCTTGCAAGGGAAGTTTATTGCAAAGGAAGAAACCAGAAGAAGCTTTATGCAACTCCGAATGCACATCAAGAGACAGTGAAGAAAACAGTATGCAAAACTGTTGTTCATGATTTATATGGTCATTTCTGTTTACTAGAAAAGTGGACATAGTAATTTACGGGACAGTAAATTGAGAGACAGTCATCTATGACTCAAAACTCCTCTTATATTAATTCCCCAGGTGAAGCTTAGTTATTATGTGTTTACTTATTT
>JAQQZU010000014.1:3462740-3473183 GCA_030068025.1 Parauchenoglanis punctatus
TGTTACGTCCCAGCCTAGGGGTACTGGTCATAGCATAAAAATTTGGCTTCCCCTTAGTTTCTCCCACTCTCAAGAACAACCAGTATGTCAACCCGCAGTCCAAAAGACTACTTTATTATAAAAACCCAGGGTAATCAGACATCAGGGTGAGCACAGCCAAAATGATAAACAAAACAGGCTATAATTATCCCCCCCTAACTACCCTGAAAGAAAAGAAAATGAAATACAAGTCACTTGCCTAACTCCCTAGCAAAACAAGGGGAAAAGGTACAAGAAAGAAAATGACTTCTCACCCCTACAATTACCTAGACTGCCATAAAGTTTGTCAAAGAGCAGTCAGTTCCACAATAAACAAAACAACTCCAGCATAAAATCAATTCAGCTTACAGATGCTTAAGCTCACTTCTAAACAAAGGTCTATCGTGAACTCTACATTCCCTCATCACTCTGCACAACATGGTCAGGTTGGGAGCTGGGAGAAGAAAGACGAAGCCCCCCTTCGCTCTGAGTCAGGGTAACACACCCATTGAGAACATTTGGTGCATCATAAAATGAAAAATATGACACAGAAGACCTAGCGCAGTTGAACAACTAGAATCCTGTATCAGACAAGAATGGGACAACATTCCTCTCCTAAAACTCGAGCAACTGATCTCCTCAGTCCCCAGACGTTTACAGACGGGTGTTAAAAGAAGAAGGGCTGCCACACAGTGATAAACATTGCTTTGTCCCAACTTTTTTGAGACATATTGCTGCCATGACATTCAAAATTACCTTATTTTTTCCTTAAAATGATACATTTTCTAAGTTTAAACATTTGATATGTTTTCTATGATCTGATGGGTTTGAGATTTCCATATCATTGTATTCTGTTTTATTTACAATTTGCCCAACTTACAAACTTTTTTGGAATTGGGGTTGTAGAATGCAGAAGGTTCCTAAGGATTATGTCTTTGTTTAAAGTATTCAGTTGACCTCACACATTTGGAGGGCAGTTACTGAACATCCAAGGGTGAATATTATACTTGCATCTTGTTACCATCATGAGACCAATAACCTGCTAAAGAGCCTGTACAAGGAACTCTTCTAGGATCTCCACAGTTATTGCCAAACCAACAGGGGCAGCTGTAATTGCCTTTTCTAGGACAAATGTGTCCATAACTCCTTATTTGACTTTTTTACTTTCACTTGTAGTGCATCATTGGTTACCAGCCAGCCTTGTCTCTGGTGGCAGATGGGTAGTTCAGATGCAGTGTGAGTTTGGGGCTTTGCCTACATACAATTTTAGTAAGAGTTATCAGCTCATCAACAAGCTGCAAGCTGATCACCACCACTGGAATACAGGTTGGTAGAGTGGTGTGGCTATCAACTTGTGATATCAGAATTCAACCTCCACTGATTTCTATGTGACATGATAACACTTATAAACCCTAACAAACAGACTCACATTGCTAAGCCTTTTGAGTGGTTTTGTTTAAACCATTGTCTCATGTTTATAGATATATATCCTGGTTTTGCTATTCCTATTCTTACTTGTCTGATTGTGTAAAGGCACCTTCCAATTCCTACTAAAATGCACAGCCCTTATTTCATGCACAATGTTATCTTACCGTGCAGACACATTGGTGGTGAAATTGGCACAGTCTTTGGCATATATAAGCTTGGTTGTGCCAGTGATATCCTCCCACTGTGCTGGGTCTGTGCCACCTAAGGAATGCAGAACAATTGATGTTAACTAAAATAATGTAGCATATTTGTGATGTCTTTTATGATGTTATTGTGTTATGCTGACTAGGCATGCACTAATAAACAGTTTAAGGTATACTATTATATTTGTCATGCAGTTGTTTGGACCTTTCAGAATAGCATCACCACCCTGACTTTCACTTCAAGATTATTATTATTATTATTATTATTATTATTATTATTATTATTATTATTATTATTATCATCATAATGAGTGTCAGTCAAATCAAAACCTTAAAAGTGTGATATAAAATAAAATATATAGAAAATATATATAAAATATATATAATAAAATTGAATTAATTTTTTTTTCTAGAGGAATTCAGAAACTTGCACACACATACACACACACACACACACATATCAAAATGTATATATATAAAATATATATGTATATATACACATGCATACACATTATATGGACAAATGCATTGGGATGGAAATACATAGACATTAATATGGAGTTTTCCCCCTTTGCAGCTATAACAGCTTCCACTCTTCTTGGAAGGCTTTCCACAAGATTTTGTAGTCTTTCTGTGGGAATTTGTGCCCATTCATTCTGTAGAGCATTTATAAGGTCAGGCACTGATGTTGGATGAGAAGACCTGGCTCACAATCTCTGTACCAGTTCATCCCAAAGGTGTTTGATGGGGTTGAGGTCAGGGCTCTGTGCGGGTCAGTCAAGTTTTTCCACACCGAACTCATCCAACCATGTCCTTATGAACCTTGCTTTGTACACTGGGGCACAGTCATGCTGGAATAGAAAAGGGCCTTCCCAAACTGTGTCCACAAAGTTGGAAGCATAGCGTTGTCCAAAATGGCTTGGTATGCTGAACCATTTAGGTTGCCCTTCACTGGAAGTAAGGGGCCCAAACCCTGAAAAGCAGCCCCACACCACACCATCAACGTTGTTGACCTTCATGGACCATGGACCTTAGTAGTCGTTGACCCCGCTCTGTGACTTTACGTGGTCTTCCACTTCATGGCTGAGTTGCTATTGTTCCTAAACGCTTCCACTTGCCAATAATACCACTTACAGTTGACTGTGTAATATCCAGCAGGGATGAAATTTCACAAACTGTCTTATTACAAAGGTGGCATTCTATCACAGTCCACCTTTGAAGTCACTGAGTTCTTCAGAACTACCCATTTTGTTTCACAAATGTTTGTAATTGGAGACTGCATGGCTAGGTGCTTGAATTTATACACCTATGGCAATGTGTCTGATTGAAACAATTAATAATTAAGAGATGTGGAGGTGTGTCCCAATACTTTTGTCCACATAGTGAATGTGTGTATATATATTACATTAACCCTTCTGAACCAAGTGTTTCTCTTTGAATAGTCTTGGCGTACCAATGACACTGCAGAGCAGGCGGAGGCTGGTAGTGTCACCCTCGCCAGAATCTCGCGGACTATCCTTCCAGGATGGAGGCAGAGGGATGCACAAGCCAATGGGCCGATGGAACTTACGGCGCCTCGGCTCCACAGTCACCACAGGGCTGAAGGTGGCCTGGTTCCCCAGCAGCTTGGCCACCAGCTCGTCAGGAACCGGCTGGGCCTGAGCACCAGGTATAGAAGTAAAAGGAAAGGGTGTATGGAACGATGTTCAGGGATGCGTGTAACAGATAAAAGAGAAAATATAAGGAGAAATATAATGTTGTGAAAGGAAAAGGAATGCAAATGGTAGCAAGAGAAGCAGAACATAAAGAAAGGATAAATGCAGAATGTGCGCAGGGTCATATTGAAAAATTAAGAAATTAATCGCACATTTTGAAGATGCAATAACAGATGAAATAATAATTGATGGGGAAGCCAGAATAAAGAAGAGAAATCAAATGGGACAAAATATGGGATGAAGCAGAGGGAAAAGACAGAGAAAATTTGAATATAATCTCAGCAGCAATTATAATTAAGATAATAACTGAACAGCAAACAAGACACAAATGAACTGGTCAGAAAGGAATATTTATTACAAAAAGAAATTGTTACAAAAAGTTTTCATTTTAAACAAACCTTATTATAACGGTTCATTCACATCACAGAAAGAAAGATATTACCCTGTTATATATGACCCTGTTTTTATTATAAAGAACTTAAAATATGAGTGTGTGTCATTTATTTACAAAGCACAGTTTTAAGTAGATTTGATTAAGCTGTATTGTTTTGGATAGTAACGTTTACAAATAAATGAAATAATGCAAAGTGCACAGTTCAATTGGTCATAAAAATGTATACACACTTTGGTATGAGCCTGTTATTACAGAATCAGGACAAGAGAATACATGCAATTAACCTAATCCTAACCCAGAATAACTATATACTTGTGAAAATTCTGACTCTTGTAAGAAATTAAAGACTCTGGGTATGGTACTTTTCATCTCTTTTAAAATAAAAAAAAATCTATGTTTATTGAGCATCAGTAATTTCAAAAGCTTAATCATGGTTATCACAAAGGCACATTCCAGTTATTCACCATACATATGAAAACCACCTTGGTCAATCTCTGGGCACTTACTCTTACTTTCCTCAGAAGCAATTCTGACATACTGATAAAAAATCATCCACCATTCAACTCGACAAGGCAATAAGGCAATAATGTGTAAATTTCTTCTAGTCCAGAAAAGCAGGAATAGTGGCCAATGGTTTGTGACCCCTGACACCTATATGTGGTTCTTCACCAAACTGTTGCCACAAAGTTGAAAGCACACAATTGTACAGAATGTCTTTTTATGCTGTAACATTACAATTTCCCTTCACTGGAACAAAGACACCCAAACCTGTTCCAGCATGACGATGTCTCTGTGTACAATGCCAGCTCCATGAAGACATTGCCAATGATGGAGTGGAATGAGATGTTCAAAAAGCACACGAGTCTGATGGTCAGATGTGCACAAACTTTTGGCTATATAGTTTTATTGCTTTTGATACAAAGGCTTAAAGTACTTGTTGATATATAAATATTTGCAATTCCAAATAGCTTCCCATCATTTCAGCATTTTATTACATCTTGCAGTGAATATAGTAATACCATTTAAGCCTTAGCAGAGCCAGATAGACATTACATGCAGTCAATGTCTGACACATTCACCATTCTTAAGTGCTGTATTCATGCCTTCTTTCATTTTGACATTCTTATTTAATTCAACCAATGTACTGTACTTATCATGGCACACCATACATACCAATATCCAACCTCTACAAAACCAGCCCGATGAAATAACTATGGTCATATTTCAGGTTTTAAAAATTCAAAGGTTAATTTTTTTCAACTCAGTATAATTTTATTTGCAAGAAGGAATGGTAGCATGTGACTGAATGACATAAAATGCCAACAAACATTGTGTTATGATGACAACAGTCCTAACTCTTCTTTATCCTCCTCATCCAAGCTCACCTGCAGTCCAAGGCGAACACGCTTGGTGACGGACGTCTCAGGGAAACTGGCCTGAACCAATGGCAGAATTTTGCTAGACAGACGCCCCCCCTCAGGGCCAATCAAGTCGCTCTCCTGTTGGATGCGAGAGACCACAGCAAAGTAGAGAGGGAAGTCAGTGGAGATGATGCGCCTGATACGCTTCTTCCCAAGCTCCTCCTGACTTTCTAAATCTAGAAAAAAATACAGAAAAGATGATTCACTAGTAGAATTATTTGAATAATTAATGATCCTTCCATAGATAGAGTAGGAAGCTGTTAACAAAGAACAATTGCCCCATTAAACCCAGTATTAAAATTACCATAACATTAGGTTGCAAACAAATTTACATGATATATAAACACAAAACTGAGTGCACACCTTCATCCATGCCATTGAGGATAGTCTCCAACACTTCATCACCGTAACGGTTCCGATGTTCCTTCCAGACAGAGCCATTCTCACTTCTTAAGACCACCAGTTCTCTGTCTCCCCGACCAAGTGCCGCAAAATGAGGGATCTCCACAATCACCGGTCTGGAAATCCAAAGTTTAGTAAGTTATATGATTGAGTTATTACATCACGGTTATAGCATTGTACACCTTTGTAAAGTAATAAGTCAGGTGTTACATTCTTTAAAATCTTTCTCTACTCATCTGAGGTGCTTCATCACTACAGAACTGATGTAGTGAGAATGCAAAATTCAAATTAATCTTGCTAGTAATTACAACCAATCTTAGTACTGTAACCAAATGCATTAAAAATGCCATTTCTCCACAAAATCTTTTGGGAAAGTTGGTCAGGATCCTTTACTCACCCCAAAAACTGCATGCTAGCTGGACCAAGTGAGATGATTCGGCTAGCTAAACCTTCACCCTCCACCAGAGGAGGTGGAGTGGAGAGCTTCTGGGGCTTCACCAGGCGGCAGGTGATGCGTGTTGGGGCGGCACATGTTCGTGGTGGTATTATAACACGCAGACCATTGTGTCTGCTTCCTCTCATTGAGCCACCTCGTGCATCAACCATGAAGCTAACCAAGAAGCTGCAAATCCACAAAATAAACTCTATTTATTATGGATTTGCAACACAAACCCTTCAAAACATATAAGCATTACAATATGTTTTTACTGGCCTCAAGATGACAACAGTGTGTCATTGCAATTGAATGAGCCACTGCATATGAAACATTACAAACTGTTAGGTTGGGGAGGCAGGTTTATAAACAAATACATCAGAAACATTCCACTTTTGAACATTAGAATTCCTACAAATTTTCCAAGGGAAAAACCCAAACCCGAACCCAAAGGGTTGAGAATAAAAAGCTGTAATGTCTCAACAACTCTGACTGTCGTTCCAGCTGTAAAGCACCTCACAGGTTTATATTAATGTGCTCGTTATAACATGGTATTGTTTCTATAGTAACAGCTAATCCACAGAAACTTGTATGATACACACTCCACATCAACTGAGGTAAAATAAAAGGGGATGTTTATTTAACATTAATAGAAGGAGTCTCTAGTGTCAGCACATCTAAAGGTAAAGCTTTAAGTTTTCTTTCACAGTAAAGTCTTCAAGACAAAGGACTTTGTACTTTTTGGATTCTCAGTAATATTTTTTGCTTGGAGGCTTTGGAGGAAACAATGTTTTATAGCTGATATAGCAAGAACTAATAAGGAACAGTACTTAATAGGCATTCCACAACATTAAGCTTAACCGTAAACAGTCAAAAAATGTATGTGTCATTTATTAATAGATTTAAAAAATTGTAAACATCAGTGGAAAAAGACAAATCTGCTGTGGTATAAGAGGAATAAACACTTTTGGGACAAACTTCCTTCAATTTTCATTTCCTACTCCTTATATAATGAATTCTATGAATATTATAATATATTATATAATATAATTATAATGAAATCTAATTGATAAAATGAAATCCATTAAGATGGTGAAATACACATGGAAATACACAGAAAAGGTAAGAAATGAACTATAAACACACCGTGGTGTGGGCGCTCTAGTTCGGTAGAGTGATTTTTTTTTGTACTTTCTAGATAACAGTATTCTAACGAATGTACCCTATTTGACAGATGCGCATTAGAAATCTGCACTTACCCAGTGTGGATGGGGCTGGCCACTGGGCTGACATTATCTGAGGTCTCTGTGGCTGGACTGCTGGGAATCAGAGAGTCATCATCATACTCTCTGGGCATCGGGATAGGAGTGTGTTGCTGTTATGGGGGAATAAGAAGAACTTTTGTAATTCTATTCTCAAGAAATAATATCTGATGTTTAAAAGTACAGAAACAATTGTGGACCGAAAGTATAATTAACTGCACCTGCTCCATGTCATGTTCTTTCAGCATGACAGTTTCAGGAGAGACACAGGGGATCCTTGGAATAGCAGGTGAGTAGTTTCTGTTGAGCAAAAAGTAGAAAATAATAGTAAGTATATTAAGGATCCACTGCTAAAAAAGGGGGTTTCTCTACTCTTTTTCCACTTGCCTATGAAGTGTGTCTTTGCAGCCAATCCTAGTTTTATAAACTAAAAACTAAACTAAAATTTAAAAATCAGGATATTAATTCAGCATCTGTTGTCTAACTTTTCCCAGTTCTCTGTTTATCTTCTGCTGTATTATGCCTGTGCCTGAACTATGTCCAACAATATAATTGCAGCCCTCTCTCTCATACTCTGTGACTGTCTTGGAGGAAAGGAAATCGTCATCAAGGTCCCTCATGCCGTCCATCCTCAAATACCTGGCAATCTCTGTTCCCAGTAGCTCCTCGCCTGCCGCATGGGAAAAGGAGGGAAAGAAAGAAAAACAATCCGTAATAATAGTATGAAATGTGGAAAAATGACAGGATAAACTAGGAGTCACCACATCTTGGTTAAGAAGAGTGAGTAAGAATGGGAGAAACTGTTAGAAGCAGAGAGAGGCATTGCAAGGTGAGGGACTGGAACACGACACAAACACGACACAAACAAAGTTGGCCTCATTCGTGAAAACCTCTTGAATATGTTAATTTGCTTGTACAAATGATCCTCATTACCATGCAATAATAATCACCATGGATTCATGCTCTTTGTCCTACACCAATGACCCAATTTATTAAACAGTGTTTTGTTATATTTGTAACAATTTTATATAGTGTTTTTATATTGACAGAATTATGTGTACAGAAAATTTACACAAAATGCATACAGACAATTGTCTACAAGTTAAATAAGGGTGTGTTTACAGACATACACATAGATCTTTTCTGCTTATATTTCATAAATGAGGCCTTATGTACCTAAACACAGGACAATGATGGAATGTTTTGTGACGTTTTAATTACAGATCCAGTCCTATGAAATGAGTGCGCCTCCATATAATGCACTTTATTTTGCATAATTGCAATATTTAGTAAATCATCCAACAATCCAATACTTAATCTCCAAAATGCTGGTGATTTTTTTCTTTTTAAAATCAGTGAACATTTACTACATATTAAGGTGAAGAAATATTTTTCCTCTTAGACATGGTAGCTGGAGAAAGACTTAAGCAGGAGACCTAGCAGGTTAGTGGTAGGTTAGTGCTATAGGTACTGACATGGTTATTGATGGACACATGCTGATGATATACCAAACTCCATGTCTCTTTTTAAAGAATGTGAGTGAGAACAAGTCTGGGAGAATGTCTGTGTGACTGAAAAGGTGCAAAGATTAATGGTCACTGTACACAGAACAGAGAGATTGCAGTCATTCATACCTAGCGTTAGTTGTGCAACTCCTAGGAAAGGCAAAAGGAGCACAATTTAGTGATTTTTTTGTAAATTGAACACTGAATGTTTTCTTGCCCTTCAATTCAAAGAAAACTTGTATTCCAGTAAAAAACATACTGAAAAGTTGTGTTTTACCTTCATCCTCAGACACATCCAGGATCTCGTCGACAGTCTCAGGAAAACTCATTCGATGTTTTTCAGTGATCGACTGAAAAGTAGATTTTTGCATTTGAAATATGAGATTAAACTTTGGATGCTTTTTTGATCATTCCTTTGCAAAAGTGTTAAAACATTTTGTGTGCTTTTTGGAAAATAAAAAAGCATCACCAAATTAAGCAAAAATTACAAACGTATATGACTGTTGGATGCATTAAATAGCCAGTAAATCAACAGTAAATCAGCATGAGTCATGGAAGCAGATGGATGAACGCAAGTTCAAATTTTGTTTTTTATTAAAAACAACCAGGACAAAGAAACCAATACTCAAAATGATGGCCAGTTGTCATACAATCAGCATACATGCATGAACGAGCGAGTGGAAGCAAACAGAGGTCGAAACAATCAGACAACTAGCCAGTGATCAGAAGCTTCTCAGATGCAGGGCCTAAGTGAGACTTTGCACAGAATTTTCATGATTGTACGTGATTGTGAAGAGATGTGTATGATCAGAAGTCTGGTGATTATGAACAAGGCGTTTGAGTGAGTGTCATGTGACATGCTTGCTGGATGAGGATTATGGGAATTGGAGCTTGCTTGATGGTTTACTGCAGACATGCACATAACACCTAAAACTGATTTCAGACTAGACATCAGCCTGGAATCCTTTTACTTCAGGTAACACTTTCCTCAAAATGAATGAATAGCCTACATTCAAATTTATTTTTGAATGTAGGCTATTTGCAGCTTGTCTACAATTTACTTATATAAAATATTGTATGTTCCCAAGTAAACTCAATATAAATTAGTTATATATTTTTTAAAAATAAAAAAATTTTCAGGCATGCATAGTAAAATGATTTTTGAGAAGGCTGAGAATTTTATCAAATGCAAGTACAGTCCTGCTTTAATATTTCTCCAACATCCTGAATCAACTGTGCACTAAACAAGCAACCGGTCACCCACCATGGTCGCTGTTTCTTCAGTAATCAGTTTGAGGACATCAATGACAGAAATATAGCCAAGACGTTTTGCAATGGCCAGTGCAGAAGTGCCATTCTGGTGGGGAAACAAAGCTTATCATTTGATCTTATAAATATCAAATATTAACAAAGTAGCTGTATTAAATACTGAGAAACCATGTGCCTGGGAAGAAGTCTCTGTTTTGTGCAAAACTGGGTTTGAATACTAATACTAATTTTTAAAAAAGTCATTTATTTCAAATACTTTCAACATAAAATCATTTAAAATACCAAATCTCTGTCTTTTTTCTATCTTCTTTGCCAGGTTTATCTGCTGTGAACAATCTATACCTGATCATCCATCCATCCATCCATTATCTATACCACTTTATCCGTCTGGGT
>JAQQZU010000014.1:3486814-3497524 GCA_030068025.1 Parauchenoglanis punctatus
TCTCCACCAGTAACACACACAAACACACACACACACACACACACACACACGCACACACACACACAGACACTTTCTCTCTCTCTCTCTCTCACCAACTAATCTCTAGCTCCCTCTCACTGTATGTCTTGCTCCTGATGCATTAAGATGCTCTACCATAAAGCTTGCCATCGTGAATGAGCTAAAGCTCTACTTCAGACATCACAGTATTTGTAATAAATGTGCTGCAGATCAATTCAGGAACCTCCTTTTTCCATGTTTCAATGTGTTTTTAAGGGCAACATTTAATATTTACTTCAGGCTAAATTCTGGATTAAGTAGATAGAAAAAACATGAAATTATGCCACTCAAGCACAGAATATTGGTTTGAATAGCATGCTTGTCGAGGCATGATTTGAGCTCTCCTTATTTGTGAAAGTTGAATTTGGGTGTTTGCTTACGTCAGTGCACGAGTGTGTTTGCTTGCTGTACAAGATAAGGCACCGTACACAGTCTTGCCCACCGCACCTAATGCTGTGCGTATGATTCCCAGAGCAAGTTCCTTACTTACACTGCAGCAGGAGATCTACTTTCAATCTCCCAAATTTATAGTCAATTATGCTACATTACTGCTTTATCAAGAACTCAAGATGTTGTCACTTGAATTACAACACCACAACTGGTTTTAACATGAATATTATGCCTATGAGGTATTCATTTTCATTTATGAATGATTTAAAGAGAGGTTTGCTGTCATTACTCTGCGTGCATTTATAATTGCCCAGCATACTGTGAAGATAATCATGAATTTTAATCAGTGCAGTAAAAATACAGATCTCCTCTGCTGTTAGTTGCCCGCTCAGATGATTCTCCTACAATCTCCACCTACAGATCATGTAACCTTAAACTAATAAACTAATCTTTTTTCTTATCATGTTCAGCCCCTTTGTTCTCGCTCTCTCTCTCTCTCTCTCTCTCTCTCTCCCTCTCTCTCTCTTTCTCTCTCTCTCTGTGCACCAGTGCTGCGGCAGACAGGATGACATCACCACTAAGACAGCAGCACACTGCAGTGTGTTTGTCTACTACAGGAGGAGTGCATGTGTCTGCTTGTGTATGCGAGAGGGTGTGTGTATGCATGCATGCTCTAAGTGTATGTATCGGTAACTGTGTATATGCATGTGGGATTGAATGAATGAGGGCAGGAAAGAGAAGCCAAGGCAAAAATATCAACAGACAGAGAGGGAGAGAGAGGACATATTGATCATGTAGTAATGAGGTGACACTGCAAACAGTGACAATACACAACGAACTATGCCTTTAACAAAAGAATAACAATAGTTTAGGATGATTAACAGAAACTAGCTTAATCTCAAAACTGTCTGAGCATCAAAAAGTGAGAGGTAGCAAAACAGGAAAACAGGAAAAGTAGAATAAAAGAGAAAAAAAAACAAACAAACATAGGGAATGTTAAGATAATCTGGCACCAAAACAATTCTGCTCTGACATGAGACATCTCAACATTCAAAAATAAGTGTCTTTTCTGAATTAACCAAAACTCTGCGGCATCCCCATCAAGTATCATGTTACAGAGGCTGGGTATTGATTCAGACTCCCTCCATGAGCTTGAGCATAGTGCTGACACGCAGCTAACGATTAGCCTGCACTGAGGAAGTGACTGCAGCAGCTTGCACCATGGAATAACCAAAAATACAGCCATATTCATATATAAATGAACCCCGGTATTTCTATCACATCAGCTCGGGCCTAGATCAACTACTGAAAAATCTCCGACAAGGGATTCGAGGTACATCAGTATTTTTTTCTGCTGACTCCGCTCCCTCCTTTTCCTGCAAGCTCCTCTCTTAGCTCACATTTCCTCACTTGTTTCTTCTCTTCCCCCATTCTATGAGTGAAGCGTTGCAGTAGAAGTTAAAGTAGTTAGATCATCTTTATCATTGGCAATATGTTCACAGAGCGCTGTAGAAAGACCAGACCAAGAACACTGTGCGCTGGCTTTGAGACTGATTTCAAACCAGCCTTCAGTCTTTAGTGTCATACACAGGGAGGCTTGTATAACAGCATGGGGAAAGACTTTAACAATACCCTGTTTTGTGTAATTATGTGGGGGTGGGTGGGGCAACTAAGTAACTAACTAATAGCTAGAAATTTGCCGGTTTAATCCCAACTGGGCTATAGGAAAAGCTAAACTTGTACCAGAGGGCCTCAGGTTTGTGTCTCTACACTGAGCTCTGCCACTGTGCCTTTGTTCCTGTTCCTCTACAGATGAGACAACAAACTGAAAAAAGAAAAGACTAAATGAAGAAATCCTGGAATATTATCTTAAAAGGAAATTAATGCAGGTATCCTTTAATACTCTTTTGTCTAGATATGTGTGAAAAATGACATGACCTTAGTCTTTATATGTAGTAATTATAGATATTCATTCCATCATATACTGTACAAAAAGCTAAAATGTTGGGGTTTTTTGGAAATAAAAAACAAAATAAAAAGCTTTTCAAATTGAACTGTAAAATATATATATGTACTCTAGATGTTGGACCAGAATGGGAAAAAATGAGATAATAATAATAACCTACAATATCCTTCATTATTCAGAGGAAAAACGAGCTTTAACTTAATCTTAGCCGTATTAGAACTTTATACCACACAACTGATATGTGTGGCATTAAGTAAAATATCTTTCTTACAGATTTGTTTATTTGTTTATTATTTGTTTCATTTGTCTCTATCTGGTACTTTTGTATCCATAGTAACCCAGAAGCATCTAACCCATATAATGGGTAACCATATAACCCAATAATTCCTTATTGTTTCCACTCACCTTTTCATTTTGTGTAAATTGTGGCGCATTTTACTTCCTGTTCTTAACATATCATGGCTCGGCTATACATACTTTAAGGTAAGTCTTAAATTCTGTCGTGATAAAAGTTTACCTTTCACAAAAGTGATGGGGTCAAAAGAGAAATGGCGAGTGAGGTTAAAAATGCAGTGTTAGTCTTACTGCACATAAAATAAAGAGCAGATTTAATTAAAATTAAAAAAGAAAGCACAAAAGCCATTACTCACTCCCCAAGTGATCTTGCTTGGCATGCCTAGTCACCTGCTTCCTCTCTCCAGTTTTGTCTCTTCGTTTCTCTCTTGTCCCACGGCTGTGCTGTGATGCACTGAATATTTGGGTGCAAGGGTCTGGGTATGGGCTGTGGGTCCACCCCAACACACACACACACACACACACACACACACACACGCACACACACACGACTAAGCAGTTCTTGTGAGAGGTGGGTGGGGTTGGGGGATATTGTGGGGCCAAAGGGTTTATCTCTAGCAGAAAGCTGTGTATATCAACACATTTTCACCAAACCACTTGCGCGCTCTCTCTCTCTTTCTCTCTCTCTCCATGACTTTTTTCCTCTCTGTGTTGTCTATTCCCTAATGTCAATAACATCTCCTCAGACCTGCTCTATGCATTCTGACAAGCGAAGGAGCTACACTGAATGGCGTGGAGAAAGTGTCTGTGGGAAAAAAAAGAGAAAGTAGTGGGTGTGTGCACATTTCTAGGGTTCTGCCCGATTTCACTCTGCACTTGGAGTTACAGTGAGAAAGCTCACAGCAGGGGGGTTTGGGGAGGCACTTCAGCAACAGCAAGCCTGGTGACAATGGAGCAGACGTGGATAAGGAGGGTGTGTGTGTGTGTGTGTGTGTGTGTGTGTGTGTGTGTGTGTGTGTGTGTGTAAGGGGCCCAGCCTCTTTTAATAAAAGATCCGTCACTCCTTGGTTGAAAAGGCCCCCTTGCTTTCTCTCTCCTGGCCAATGCTGGGAAAAGCACATCCCTGCCAAAGGCATGCACCCAAATAAATGTGTTTTATAGAAGGAGAGATGAGGAAGAGTTGAGGATTGTGGCTCAGGGACACTAGACAATGGGAAGCGTAAAACTGTACATATGAAGAGGAGACATTTCTGTGCATGTTTCTGAAGAAGTCATTAAGGTCATGGAAGGACAATAGCTAGTCAGTAGAGAAAATATGGAAAGTGCCCTGGTGATTTTAATCCTTTCTATAGGAGAAAATATAATGCCAGCTATGTAAAATTAAATTACATGTCATTTTTAACTTTTAGGAGTTTTGGGGAAATCCCAACATGTAATACAAAGGTTTTCACAGTGTGAATCACTTTTAGATTTTGTTTTAAATTTCATAAATAACCTGCATTCTTAATTAAGCTGATGAGACCCGAATGCAAACTACTTGATATGTGACGTCATGGAGATTTTGATTGTCTATTTTGATTTTCATATAATTAAATAACATTTTTGATTTTCTATTTACTTAAAAAGAACTTAGTATTTAGAATAAAAGTTCTGTGATTTTGTCCTGTTTCACTTTGTTCAGTAAAATAGAAACACTGGAAAAATTGACTTTTGTGGCAAACCTGTTTAATACAGTGTGTGATCACAATAAGCCACCCAAGGTCCCTGACCAGAAGCTTGAAAAACTCACACAAACAACATATAGAGTGTCTCACTTCCACACCCTTTATCTCACCATCACTTAGCATCTTCACAATAGCACTAACTCTCCTCTCCCATGTTATCACATTTGAGGATAAACTGGCTCTACCAGAGGAGTTTGATGCTCACACAGTCAGATTTAATGCGTTATGTTGCCATGTTCTCTGTATTTTAATTATCACTATTCAGGACCATTACAGATTTCAAAATCACTGCAGTTATGTCAGGGTTAACAGGTAGTATGACAGAGTGGGAAACATGAGATAAGGGTTGGGACTTATGAAGGATTTCTTTCTTAACCTTTTTAAAATCATTGCTCTACTGAGGGACAGGAGTGAGGGAAGAGACTGCTGCATGCCGCATAAGGCCCATCCTCTTATTATGCACTAAAACTGATGCTGCTTGCTGTGATTGTGGTTGTATTGAAACTGTTCTAGCCATGGAAATTTATAAAGCCATCTCCTTATTCTGCCAATTATTTCTCCTAGACAGTTTAAGTCTCCTGTTTCACTCGCTCATTCTCCCTAAACCACAAAGTCCTTAAAGGACTAATTATGAGGAAATACTCAGCTTCCTGGGTCTTACTTAAGATTAGACAGAGTTTCACCCACTGCTGATCCAACATGGATTCACTATAAGACCTGAGTAAACTCTAAGTCCCAGTGAATGTCCGTTTTGGGACAGAATTAATAATAATTTTAGTTGTACACATTTAGCCTGATATATATCATATTTAGTAATAAAAATACAGACAGGATAATTAAAAATAACAAAAACTTAAATTCAACAATGTATAAATGTACAAATTCAACAATGTATGAGACAAAGAATCTTCATAATGAAACCCACTTCAAAAAGAAAGTTTACTAAAAGGGAAAATGGTATAATGGTAATCAATATAAAATAAATTCTCATTCCAAGCCAAATGAAAGATTTCACTTCTTGTTTAAGCTGATGATAGAAGGTTTCTGAGTTTGTGATCAAGGCTGTGATGGCATATTTCTCTCTTCATTTGTCTATTTATAACACTGTTACAGAGCAGCATTTCCTTGTAAGAGTTGTGAGTTGCCTTATAAGAGTTAGATATTTGTACTATTGTGCCAAGTCCTTCTGTATTGTTATCATAATCAATTTACTTCAACCGAAATAACTCTGTATTGCTTGTTTTTTCTTTGTAATATGAGGATGTGGTACTCATCAACGTACTGGGTAATTCATCTGAGTACAAATACGGTAAGTACCAATACAGCTTCAGTAGATTGTAATAGAATATCTGACAGACGAAAAGGACATGATAAAATACTTCAACTAGAAAGTTGTTTGGAATAACTAGCTGATAAACAGCAAAAAAAGGAAGCATACATAAATATATTCATGTATATTTTAAGTATGTAAAAAAAATTAAAAGTACATTTTTCATTTCATATACAGTACTGTGCAAATACCTTAGGCACATGCAAAGGAATATGAAATATAAAGTAAATATGACTTCAAAAACACAGTTCACAGATCATCTTCTGGAGACTTTGACTGTCACACCTGCTTCTTTTTTGCAGCAAAACCCGGGCGGCTTCATTGTGTTTTTTTCTCTGACAAATGGTCTCTCATGTAATACGTTGCTTTTTTTAAAAAACATACAAACATTTTTCGAATGCAAATCATTTTTTATAGAAGTAATGTTTGGAAACCTAAAATGTTTTTGTACTGACTCAATAATGCAGACTTCATCAAATATATAGCTATAACAGCAAGGTACCTAAGATAAGATGTTTGCACAGTTCTGTATTTTCTTGAAATATAACTAAAATATGTTAAACTTGATAGCTTTTAAATGATCCTTAAGCAAGTTGTGAGGAACTTCACCTGAATAAATGTATTTCTGAACATACTGAATCCTACTTCAGCACATTTATATTTATCTGTCCTTCCAATTTCAGTAAGCATTTTATTAAAAGCGTATACTTTAAAACAATAAAGTATGCTTTAATATAACTTAATCAGTACACATAAGTAAATGTTTTTGTTACATGAAAAATACTTTAAAAAAACCTTAAAAAAATACTTAAAATACTTAAAGAAGAATACTGAAAAAAATGTATATATAATTGTCTTTTCAATGTAAGTGTTTTATTGCAAAATATTTAAAGAGCACTTCAATTATGTTTAGTACATCAGACAGGTTTCAATTACTTTATTTCTCAACACACTAAGCATACTTCAACAGGAGTGTATTTTATGGTCACATCAACTTCAGGGTAGTATTAAAAACAGCAAGAGAATATACTTATATTGTATGCATCCTTTATTTTACATTCAATAAATATACTTTAGTGAAAATTATTTTTTAACATACTTCAATAAAAATATGCATAGTCGTCACAACAAAGGTTGTTTTATAAAGGCAAAGGACACTAATTCATGCTTTAATAAACTTGTTCTTTATAAGAGGGTTTCTGTTATTTGACTTGGATTGAGTGGATTAATTTAAATCAACTCGTTTGATGGACATTCACATATTACTCCATATTTATATATCAGATCTGTCCTAAATGTGTTTAGATATTATTACTGTGACACATATGTAAATATCAACATTTAAGGTGCAATATAGCTCAAACCAATTAAAAAGTTAGTGTAGCAAATGTATTCATCAGTACACCCTTAGGTTCTAGTCTGAACAGAAAAGCACACTTGGGCATTATTGTGTTCAGTTGTACAGCCAGTAATATTATTTACAACGAACTTCAAGTTCAATGCCACGTGTGTCTACAAACTATATGCTTAAATCTACTTGGGTGCAACATTCAAGTTCAAGGAGGCACAACTAAATGCATTTAAAATGTACTCAAACATATCTTAATTACAATTTAAATACACTTTAGCGGTCAAAGATTGTTCCAATAAAACACATTTGCTATGTAGTTAAATACGTCTCAAGTGTTAACACTGAAAGTATGTACTTTTCATATTAATTATCCTTTTTAAAAAGTAGATACACTTTTTGCTGCTTTTTATGCTTAATAATGTTTTATTGGTTGCAGTGAATAGTCACAACACTTACAAAACATGAATCTGCATAAAGGGATTGCTTTCTAAAAGCTATGATAATAATAATGATCACTGCCTTTATAATCATAACAAATAATATTATTATTGATAAATGAACAGTAAATAATAACTGAAATTAAAGCAAAAATAAATCTAATTTCAAAAGTATTGGTATTGCAAGAGCCTCTTATCATAATAGCTCTGCAGCAGGAGGTAATAAAATGTTTTGAGTAATATTTCTATAATTTTTGTATTAGGGTTTTACAAGACAGATAACCGCTTGCTTGCTTCCAGTTTACAGTACAATTTTAATTTCACATTTCTGCTTGTGGCATTATGAGTGAAATTTAGAGTAGATATATTTCATGTATCACTTTGTTTCATGTATCACACTAAGTGTGATTCTGCATACTTACCTGCTTAATAGTTTGAACCTGTCTGACATATTAGTGTGACTTTATTATAATGTCTTGATACCATCTTGTAAATAACAGTTTTCACCCAGTACTTTGGAGGTTTTGTATACAGTGGATATAAAAAGTCTACACACCCCTGTAAAAATGGCAGGTTTTTGTGAAGAAAAAGAATGACACTAAAATAAATTATGTCAAATATTTTTCCAGCTTTAATGTGAAATTGCAAAGTGAACAAATAAATTGGAAGAACAATCAGAAACTATTTTTAGGGGAAAAAAAGAAAAATAAATGTTACAATAACTTGGTTGCATAAGTGTGCACACCCCTAAATTAATACTCTGTTGAAGCCCCTTTTGATTTTATTATACCACTTGGTCTTTTTGTACCATGTCTAACAGCATGGCACATCTTGACTTAACAGTATCCTCCCACTATTTTTTCCAAGAACATTCTAGAGACAAATTGTGAGGTAATTTCCTGTGCGTAGCCTGCCTCAGGTCATCTGAAAGATTTTTACTTGGATTCAGGTCTGCGCTCTGGCTCAGCCACTTAAAAACATTGACCTGCTTCAGGTTAAGCCATTCCATTGTTGATTTGGATGTGTGTTTTAGGACATTGTTGTTTTGAAAGGTGAAATTACTTTTCATCTTCAGCTTACTAGCAGTTTTTTTTTAACTAAAATAAACTTGAATCTACTACTTGAAGCTACTCATGAATCCCTCCACCTTGATAAAAGCCCCAGTTCAGGCTGAAGAAAAGCAGCCCTAAAGCCTGATGCTGCCACCATCATGCTTCACCTTGGGTATGGTGTTCTTTGAATGTGCTTTTTGAGCAAAACATATCTTTTTGAATTATGGATTATAGCTTTTGAGATTGTTCTCATCAGACCATAACGCATTTTGCTACTAATAGTTTAGGGTGATTTAGTCAGATTTGGATGTTTTTTGTGACGAAGGGCTTCTGTATAGCCACCCTAACACCACAGCCCAGAGATGTGAAGAATATAAGAGATTGCTGTCACATGCAGATGGTAGTCATTTCTTGTCAGATGTTCCTGCAACTCCTTTAATGTTGCTAAAAGTCTCCTGGCAGCCTGCATGGTAAGGTTTTTTCTTGTTCTTTCGTAAAATTTTGGAGGTACGTCCTGTTCTTGGTTATGTCACTGTGGTGTTCCATTTTGTCCACTTGTTGATAACGGCCTTCACGGTGTTCCATAATGTTTTGGCAATTCTTTTAAACCCACCTCCCGATTACCATCTTTAAACATGTGAGATAATGTACAGGCTTTGTAAACTCATAGAGGACCGTGGCTTCAGCAGTTAGATTAAATGAAGAAGATGTCAAGAAAATCCTATTATTTGGAGTTAATCAGAATAATTGAATTGATGACAGCTGTATGATAATTACTTTTGAACATGAGATTGAATGAGATTGGTTCATTCTGAACACAGCCACATCCCCAATTATAAGATGGTATGCACATTTACGCAACCTGGTTATTGTATCTTTTTTTATTTACTTTCCCTAAAATGTTTCTGAGTTTTTTTCACTTAATTTTTATATGTTGAAATTTCATATTGAGGGTGGAAAAGGTTCTGGCATGATTTATCTTGGTTTCATTTTTATTACTTCACAAAGCGGGCATTTTAACAGGGGTGTTTAGACTTTTTATATTCACTGTATGCAGCAACATAGCTATGCGGATGACACACAGCTGTATATTTTACCCAAAACATCAGATATCAGCTCTATAAAGTTGAAGAATAATGTAAAGGAAATTGTCCACTGGATGATGAATAGCTTTCTCATACTTAATTCTGACAAGACAGAAGTTATTCCTAGGGTCGCAAGCAGATAGAAATAAGATTTCTGAATATGTACAGACTCATCATGTGTATCAGTATTAAAAGACCTTGGTATGATTATTGTTACCAGTCTTTCATCTAAAGCTTAAGTCTGTCAAACTGTACATGATGCTGGCACCAGATCTTGACATACTTGCTCTTCTTGTGCTCCACACCTGCCTGATTCATCCTGATGCTCTACTTCTGCATGTTTATCTGGAACTTTATGCACTCCTTCCTGCTCCAGTGGACAATATTACATGGATAGTATACACTTGCACCTCTTAGCTACTGTTGCTGTAATCATAAACACTACCTCATGGTCATCCAAGAGCTCTTCACAATGTCATCATACCCAAGTCTATATCCTGTTCATGTCAACACATTTAGTGCTGTTTGCCTTTTCCCTGCTGTATACTTAAATGCTTTATAATTGCACTCTCCGTGTCACTCTGAAAACGATGGGTTCCCTTTTGAATCTAGTTCCTCTAATGGTTTCTTCCTCGTGTCGTCTCATGGAGCTTCTTCCCTCTAGATTACTCATCAGGGATGAGATTTACTGGATCTCCATAAAGCTGCTTTCTGAGAATGTCTACTGTTAAAAAGCTACACAAGATAATCAAAATGAAATTCAATGAAATCTCTAGAACTTAGATTTTTTGGTAACACTTTGCAATACTGTTCAGTAACACATCTATGGTTTCTTTGGCTTGGTAGTTTGTTATAAATTGAGCAATAAATACAGTAGAGTCTTATTAGAGTCTTTTTTTTTGTTTCTCATGGAGAACTACCTGCTAACTTCTGATTAATGTTCAAAGCCCAGCACCGCCAAGCTGCCACTGCTGGGCCCTTGAGCAAGGCCCTTAACCTTCACTGCTCACTTGTATAAAATAAG
>JAQQZU010000014.1:3497937-3511746 GCA_030068025.1 Parauchenoglanis punctatus
AAAACTTTCTGTCACTTAGACACACAGACACAGACACACACACACACACACACACACACACACACACACACACACACACACACACACACATACAATTTAGTTAAAGTCTGTAAATGAGGATGATTTTTGCCGTAGCCCAATGCACTTAAATGACTGGATAGGAGAATCAGTGTACACCTATCCCTGACCCTTTCCACGCAGTGTTGTAATGAGTAACGCATGGAGAGGGAGCCAGCTGAGTGCATTCTGGCAGGCTTAGTTTTCATTTCTGAGAGAGGTAGTATTATAAAATTTAGAAAACTTGTATTTGTTCATTTGCATTCGAAAGTATTTTCTTATATATGTGTGTTCATATCTTTAGGTAGTTGGGTTATTTTCTGTTCACATAACCCAGTGTTGAAGCGACACCTGACAAACTGCTGCAAACACTTTCAGCAAAGTTCCACACTTACCACAATTGGTGACTGACAAAGCACTACAAGTTTTTTTACAGCTTAATTGAAGACTAAATATCAACAATAAAAACATGTGAAACAGACAAAACACCACACACATACACACACACAATATGGAATGAAAACGTAATGAGTGAATCACTAATAAAGAACATCACATGAAACTGAACCTCACTCACCACTCAGATTCAGCTCTTTCTAGGCACAAACACAGCACGAAGGAATATGGATGGTGTATGAACAACAACACACACATCAGTGCATGCATCAGTGTTTAGAACCACTTATACTCACACAAACAATGTGTTTGTTGCACTACGTTAAAGTGTGTTAGCACTGTGTGAAGACAGCACATCGGAAAGATGAAGAACCCACAGGAAAAATAAGTAAATGATATAGTAACTTATTCTAAAGGTCATAAGCTGTATTTGTCATATTATTTCATACACTGATGTAAGCGGAAACTGTACTAAAGTTAAGGTTAATATTTTGCCCGTGGACTCTTTCTTTTGCTGTGTGATGATGTATATATACATTTTTTTTAAACATGAGAAAAATGACACACAGTCACATCAAAAATCAAAATTAAATCTCAACAAAATCAGATAACTGAATTTGTTCCACAAATATGATCAAGTAAAACATACAAAATTACAAAAAAGTTTCTGGCTTGAAACCACAACCACATCTAAAGTTAGTAAATCAGTCAGCCCAGTAGCACACTAGCAACACAGAACTTCCAAAGAAAACTACAGCTACACACATCAACTGCACAAAAAGCAACCAAAGGGCAGATGACATTTTAAAAATCACACACACACAAACAAAAACACTAACAATGGCAAAGGCGTATCTAGAGGCAGATACGTAATGGGCATAGATATATGTACATAGAAAAAAAATTAAGAAGAAGGAAAAAAAGATATACGTGTTGCAGATATTTACTGTTTCATCATAGTGCCACACTCCCTGGCCATCCGGCGGCTCAGAGTTCACACTATTGTCCTGATCGATTAGCCAGCGGTGAACAGCGTGGGCCTAAAAGGACACACGACATAAAAACAGGAGGGCCGTTAAATCTTAACAGGTTACAGGGACAATAGAGTGGGAAAGAAGGGGCAGGGCCTCAACCATGATAAACAGCTTACCAGCTTTCTTCCTTCACTGTCACAGTTTTTCTCATTCCTACTTATTTTAGCATGTGGACTGTGTGAAAAGCTAGCTTGTTAAATAGTTAAAAATATCATGAAAAATTACCAAGAGTTTTAATATGTGATGCTATTGTAACAGTTTTCAAATGTTAGAAAGAAGAGAAAAAGTAAAGAGAAAGGACAGAGACACAGAGGATCATAACGACAAGGAAAGAAAATGTCTGTAGCAGAAAAAACAGACAAGCAGAGTCTCACTGTCTTTCTCCTTCTTGCTGCAATTGAGATAAAATGTTAGTTTTAGATCATTCACAGCAACAAGGTTTGGTCATCCCTCGGCACAAGCCACCAACGGTTGAGGGCAACCTTTCGAGATATCAATACCAAATCCCAGGTCATGTCAGACTCAGTGAGCTGTGCCAGACAGACGCTTGATTTCTACCTCATACAATATTAAGAAAAAATGATCCCAATACAAATTGGCCAAATAAATATGACTATTAAAGTTTAATTTCCCAAAAGGCAGGTACAAATTAAATGAAATATCATGAACTTGATTAAGAGAAAACTTATAAACCTCTCATATTCACATACAGTACACAAAGGAAATGAGTATTCTAAGGAAACTACTATACATCCACATCCACTGTCCATCTAATATTGTCATGGCCTAATATTAAAAGCTAAATATTTCTAATCTGCTTATTTTTACTGGTAATGATAAAGCAAAAAAACAAAACAAACAAAACATAAAAACTCTAGCAACACTGCAGTGAAAGGTGAAGAGCCCAACTGACTGTATAAGCATAAGGACATATGGTCTGTTTAAAGCAATCACCCACAATATTAACAATATTAGAAAGAGAGAGAATCAAAAAGAGCGCGCGTGTGTATGTGTGTGTGTGTGTGTGTGTGTGTGTGTGTGTGTGTGTGTGTGATGGTGCACAGAGACACAGACTGCATCTTGCTGCAGTGTTTGGGTGATTTGTAAAGCGTGTCAGATTGTGACTGTAACTGGATTATAGAATCGTCTGGCAGAAGCTTTGTGTGTGAAAGAAGTGGGGGAGACTATGCAGGTGTCGATCCAGTAAAGAAAAGAAAGGGCTCATTTTGGGAAAACAGCGATGCAAAAAATAATGCATGACCTACAATAGAGCTTAATACGCAAGAGTGGATCCACTAGCACAACAGCCTGAATAGGCAGAAAAATTATGATTTAAAAAAGGGTGCATTTCATTTAATTACTTTTGGTAACTAGATCATCAATCTTGTCGAGGAGTGTTTAGTATTGCCTTTCTAATACTGAGAACCTCAACAAAAGTATTTACATCGAAGGTGCCGCATCTTGCCCAATGCCTATTCTCCAGTGTCCCTTGAGACGTTTGTAGCTGCGCTTGGGAAATAATCAGCCAGTAATTCTGCTTAAAGCTGTCTGTATGGAGGAACACCTGCGTGAGTATACAGTATGTAGACAGGATTCTCACATTTATAAACTTCATCAATCACCACAGTGAACATATTATACATAATGATGTAAATGTTCGGTTAGTCTGATTCCATCTGCACATCATGTGAGTGAATATCTGACGGGATTCATTGAGTTTATTAGTGTTCCCACATGGAAAAGAAAGAAAAGGCTCTGTTTTTCATACGCAAAATTTCATTCTATTAGCAACTGTATATTAAAATAGTTTTAGATGTTTTAGATGCATGTTTCTTAAGTAATATCATACAAGCAAGAGTACTGGTTGTGAATATAAGTATCATTAATAAATTAATATTGAGTTACTAACTTTTCAGACACAGCATAAACAAATAGATAGTTTATTTTTACT
Organism: Parauchenoglanis punctatus; assembly: GCA_030068025.1. Lineage (NCBI taxonomy): Eukaryota > Metazoa > Chordata > Actinopteri > Siluriformes > Auchenoglanididae > Parauchenoglanis > Parauchenoglanis punctatus. The sequence goes on from JAQQZU010000014.1 coordinate 3,501,376, forward strand.
CAGTCAAAGAAAATAGTTCCCAAAGAAGCCACAGCTGTATAGAGCACTGTGCACAGACCGACCGGCAGTTTGTACTACTGTTTCAATGTAATGACCTTTTGCTAGAATTGGAATTTTATGAAGCGAACACAGACAGGTAAAGTGATACAAACAGTGAAATGTACCAGATATCAACACAAACATCAAAACTCTTGAAAAGCTGTTTGTCTAGTCAAATTACTGTACCAAAACTATCTGTTGCAAATTACGTTTTCTTCATGATACTTATTATTTTGCTCATTATACTATAATAAATTTTTAATCTTATCTATCTTATTTGTTTTACATGTTCATGAAACTTAATTATGACAAACTATAGAACGAATTAATGTCGAGAACCTTTATGAGTACCTATATGAAGCTTTATGAATAATTGCGAAAGGTTAATTATAAATGAAATTAATTGATTAAATATGTAATCTTTTTAAAATAAAAAATGATAGGTCAACAATACAAAGATATATGATTTAAATTTGCTCCACTCAAAAAAAATATCTCCAATGTCTTCTTATATCTCAAACAAAGACACAGAACACTTTCTAAAGGTATAGAGAGGGGGTGGTGTTTTCAGAGTTCTTATTAGTCTGAATTTACAGCGCTTTGAGTAATCCTTTTTCAGTCATGTGAATCTGTTTGATTAGCAGACAAGTGCAGTAATGAGAGAGTTTACAAAATAGTGAAAATTGAAACTTGTAAAATATTACAGTAACTTACTGTCAACACAGTTACAATGAAAATAGTAAATTCCAAGAACATATTGTTATGACTTACATTAAAGCAATGTAATTTTACAGCTCGATATATGCTCCACAATAGTGTACAATTACATTGTCCTGTATTACAATTACAGCAATATTTTTTTATTCCTTTATATTTATAGGTTTTGCAAATGAGGACTTCCCTCATCAATTCAGACCACTGGTTTTCAGTAGGGTAAATTCCAGAGACTGAAATGCTCATTGCAAACCACAGATTTCAACCATTTCTGTGTTGATTCCGATTTACATTTGAGGTGGTTAACATCCTGTCTGCAGCAAACAAACTTTGGGCTAAATTGTCTTGGTAATTTGAGGAATTCATCATCACAAGAGCCCCTGAAGCAACAGCTTCACAACACCGCCAAAAAAATCTTAACAACCCCAAGAATTAATGGTGCATTTTGCAAAATTGTGGTCTTAAGGTTTTTCCATCATTCTCTTTGTGACACAGGGGAGCAGGCTTACATGTCCTCTTTCTGATCATTTAAAACTGTTCCAGACTTTTACAACTTTGTTATTATAGCCCAGATTGTGCTTAATGGGATTTTAAACACATTACCTGACCAGTGTTGGTCAACAGCCATTTGTCTTTTTTATGTTGAATGCTCTTTGGGTTTCTCTCTGGTGATGGATAAGAAAGGGTTATTACATATGTGTATTTATCACCCAGGGAAATAAGGAAATTGGTTTTAGGATTCCCTTGGGTTAGAGCTAATTACTCACACAGCTGCTAGGGTAAGATACAGTAACACAAGTTCCACATGGTCTCAAGCTATTTCAAGCAACAGACAAACAAAGCACTCCTGTAAACTTCATTTATTCATCCTCTTGTCCTGTCTCTGATCTGGTGTAGGGTAGATTATTAAGTGCTGAGTATCTATGCTCACTATACCTCTTCCAGTAGTTCCTCCACCATTGGAATCATTCATTAAAAAACTCAGGAGCACTTACATTATAATTTGTTTAGGATCAGGGATGAAGCAGAAGACTGCATACAGTAGGAACTTTAACTGCTTTAAAGCCGGGCTAATACACTATCCATATTCCAATCTTTTGAGTGTTTGTGGGATACCTCACATAGGGAACATCCTTATTAAATGTATCAAGAAAAATGTTCATTGTGTGCAGAGTGTTCTGCTCAGATTCAAAATATACATTCTCCAAACACCAAAATTGATACCAGGTTTTGTAGGACTTGCCAGTTGCTACAGTTAGAGAAATTTAAGCAGTGTTTCAGCAGCACTAACAGCCTGAAGGTCTGAAAGCTAAATTAATGCATTATTTCAAAAGTATCAGACCCCTCTGAGATCCCTCTGACCCATTTGCTGTAAGCTTAAACATGGGCAACTATGAAGTGGGCCTATCCACTTACCATTCTACAAACTGCAGCAATATCTCACTGTGTTTCGTGCCGACAGAAAAGCAGCTCTGTGCAGTAAGACTCATGGTGGTGGCTTGTGTGTCTATATCAACAAGGAATGGTACAAGATCTCTGTGCTAGTTTCTAGTTACTGCTCATTGCTGGTGGAGTTTTTGACTGTTAGATGCAGACCATTTTATTTGCCACGGGAATTCACCACCATGCTCATTGTCGGAGTGTACACTCCTCCAGCGCTAATGTTAAAGAGGCGCTCTGTGAGCTGTACAGGGCTATTAGCAGAATGCACATCCTGATAGACTATTGTCGTCAGAGATTTCAACCACGCAAATCTCAAGTCAATGCTCCAGAATTTCCATCAGTATGCTGACTTTGCAACGAGAGGGACAAACGTGCTGGATCTTGTTTACACAAACATGTTCACACAAACTTGTTATCAAAAACATTCCCAGATACCCGTTCTCACTGAGCAGAACCCTGCCCCCGCCTTGGCTACACAGACCACATCTCGATTATGCTAATCCCAGCATACAGACCACTTGTCAGACGCTCCAAAACGGGTTCTGAAGCAGGTGAGAACCTAGCCAGCAGGAGCCATCTCTGCTCTTCAAGACTGTTTTGAGCACACTGACTGGCATATGTTCAGGGAGGCTGCAACCAATGGCGATGACACCAACTTGGAGAAGTACACATCATCAGTGACCAGCTACATAAGCAAGTGTATAGATGACGCCACTGTTTCCAACACCGTGACTCCGCCTTTAGAATAGATGACAAGGTGGCCCTAAGAACAGCGAGGTCCAAATGGTGGACTACAGACAGTGTGTCTACACATGGTTTGACACACAAAACCATGAGGTGTAACAATGAGGAATTACTACCCGTTCTCACAATGACCAGGTGTTGCACAGCTGATGTGAGGAAAGCTCTTCGCAAAGTTAACCCACAGAAGGCTGCTGGACCTGATAACAAGCAATGTGCAGACCAACTGGCAGATGTTCTCAGCTGACATCTTCAACATCTCCCTGAGCACCACCATCGTTCCAAAGTGCTTCAAAGCCAGCACCATTGTTCCAGTGTCCTGCCTCAATGACTTTTGACTCATATCATATCATATGATGGAGTGTTTCGAGAGGCTCGTCATGACCCTCACTAGACCTCCTTTAGTTCATCTATTTATTCTACAGATGACGCCATTGCCACCACCCTACATCTGGCCCTCACACACCTGGACAACAAGGACACTTATGTACGAATGCTGTTCATAGACATGCATTCAACACAATCATTCCACAGCACCATTTACATTTACATTTATGTCATTTGGCAGATGCCCTTATCCAGAGCATATACATACACATATATCTCATTTATACAACTGAGCAGTTGAGGGTTAAGGGCCTTGCTCAAGGGCCCATCAGCGATAGCTTGGCAGTGCTGGGATTTGAACTCATGACCTTCCTATCACTAGTCCAATGTCTTACCATTGAGCTACCACTGCACCAGATTGGGAAGCTGAGCATGCTGGGCCTGAACACCTTTCTCTGCAACTGGATCCTGGACTTCCTGACTGAGAGACTTCAGTCATTCTAGATTGGGAACAGTATCTCCAGCACCACCACACTGAGCACTGGGGCCCCCCCAGTGCTGTGTGCTCAGTCTACTACTGTTCACTCTGCTGACTCATGACTGTGCAGCAAAGCATAGCTTAAACTCATTATCAAGTGGTCAAATTATCATTTGATATCAAGATATCAAATTATCATTATCATTATAATTCCTTGGTGTTCACCTGGTGGAGAATCTCTCCTGATCCCTCATTAGCAGCTCCATAGCCAAGAAAGCCCAGCAGCATCTCCATCTAAAGCCCATCTATCTATCAATAAGCCCATCTTCAAGCATTCTGAGCAGCTGCATCACTGCCTGGTATGGAAACTGCACCATATCAGACCGCAAGACCCTACAGCTGATAGTGAGAACAGATGAGAAGATTATCAGAGTCTCTCTGCCCTCCATCACAGACATTCAAAATCACAGACAAACATCACAGACATGACAGACAAACCACAAAGCCAGCAACATTGTGGATGTTAGAGGTACCGAAGCATTCGGGCCCTCACTGTCAGACTGTGCTATAGTTTCTTTCCAAAAGCCATCAGACTCCTGAACACTCAGGGACTGGACTGACACACACACACACACACAAACACACACACACACACACAAATAAATACATTCAACTACCTCTGCAATTTTTGTGTATCACTGACTAGGATTTTATAGGACTTGCACGACTTGGATTAGCGCTGTACTGTCTTGTCTTGTGATGTCTGCACTGTCTGCAGTGTTTGCACATGTGCACTTTGTTGTCTTCTGTTGCACACATGTACTTTTGTAATTCTGTGTTGTCTTATATGTAGCACCTTGGTCCTGGAGGAAGGTTGTCTTGTTTCACTCCGTACTGTATCATATGTATATGGCTGAAATGACAATAAAGGCCACTTGACTTGACTTGATCTGTGCATTGTAAAAACAATTCAACCCAAGACAAGCCAGGTAGAGACTTTTTCTTCTAGAATATTCAGATAGAAATTCTCCCTAGAAATGGTACAGCTATTTTGTCAATGTTCCATGGCAGAGACCCCATCAAGCCCATAATAAATATTTTGCCATTATCCAAGGACAAGATCCTTGGTGGATAGTTTAAGATCATTGTCAGTGTACATTCCAAAGCCACACAATCTACCACACAGAAGATGAATGGAACAAACAGAAGCTGGCTTTTTTTTTTTACATTTAGTAGGCCAGACCACCAGGAAAAATGGTCATAATTTGTCTCACCAAAGGCATAAGACTTAGATACCTCTGCTCTTGCAGGATTCCTATTTTGCCATTGATGATAGATGCTGTGAACCTGAACAAATATGGGCTGATGACAATGGCAACCTGTAAATTATTTCTCTGCTACAGAGGGCTTCTTGTAATGCACAAGAGAATCAACTGGGTGAATTATAAGGTAAAAGCTACAGTTGTATCAAATTATTGTCTCATAGAGCTTCCACATCTCCTTTATCAAGTGGATACTTCTAGCACCATTCCAGTAGGCGAACCCCAAAGCAGGTCCACTTCTGGATGTGGACGAATACCTAGACTTTGCATCACGTTCTCATGCTCTCTATCTCTGTCTGGTTGAGCTAATGTCTACTTGGGATGTCAACTTGTTTTTTAGCCTCTGCAATTTAGACCTTTTTTAGGTTTGAAAATGGCCTACACTAAATACTTTTTTTTTATTAAAATAGGACATGCGGACAGCAAGGCATTAAAGTGGGAGGTGTTGCCACCTCAAAGCTCTGAGGTCTTTGGTTCAATTCTAAGCTGGTGTTACTGTCTGTGTGTAATTTTTAGTGTTCTGCCCTTGCCCATATGAGTTCCTCCTGGTTCCTACCATTGTCGAAAAACATGCCAGTAAGTGTATTGTTGGCTCTAAATTGCACCTAGGATGGAACAAGTGTATGAATGTGTATGTGTGTGAAATGTGATGCCCTGTGATGGACTAGTGTCCCATCCATGGTGTTGTCTATCCCTATGCACAGTGTTCAGTGATCTGCCGTGACCCTGGCCAGAAAAAAAGCACTTACTAAAGATTAATTAATAAACAAAAACCAGAAACAAGAGCTGTATATCTATTAAATAATAATAAAATTTTTACATTGCACTATTATATTTGCACTATTAACATTATAATAACATTGCACTATTATATTTGAACAGGGTATCACTACACACCAAACAGTAAGGGACGGTTACATCCCCCATTCAATTTGGAGGACACAGATCATTGTGCTTCTTTAACCAATAAATGCTTTTTTGTTTGTTTGTTTTTAATATATTAAAACATTATCTGTATTTAATATAGCTCTGATCCCTCATCAGGATCGTCAGATTTTCCAGTCGTATAGCAACTGCAATCATTAGCAAATGAAAAAGGCAGAGTTGCTCTTTGTATCTCATTTTTCCTTTCATTCCCATTATTACTGTACATTTGTAGGAGGCACTTTTACGAAGTAATTTAGCACAAAGTAAATTTTGCTACAGAAGCTAGTTACAGTGGATTACTCATAATTTTACAGTATATTAATAAACCCCATGATGCACAACTTCAAAGAATTTGAAGTTGAAAATTATTGGAGTAGTCTTTTTAATGCTGATGCAGTTGTCTTCAGAGTAAGTTAAAAGATGAGGTTAAAAATAACCAAAAAGTTTTGTATGGACTACAACAAGGACTCCACTTTCCATAATTATCCCAAGAGACCTTTACGGAGCAAGTCAGCAGCACCTGTGTCTGCAGAGGACAACAGCAATACAATTTTGCTCTTGCATGTCTCTGCACTGCAACAAGGGGCCCTTTATGCAACATCTGAAATGAGTTTGTGGAAAACTTTTAAAAGTTGCAAGGATATCTTAATTTATGTGCACAGTATAAAACGTTCACAGTAGTTGTCAGTGTCACCCTCAATTATAAATCTGTTTATGGGTTTTTTTTTATTCTTTCTTGGTTACATATCAGGAAACTTCATCTCTTCTAGTATGTCTTATATAACCATATATTTAACAAATGCTCATTACCATGCATGCAAAATAAAAGTATTTTGAATGTGGTAACATGCAAAATTCCAGGTATGCAGTTATCCCTAAGAATGGAGTTGTATTTACAAAATACACTTTTGTAGCTCTTGTAGTGGGCACTAGAGAATAAGGATGTCATCAGAATGTTTTTTATTCACTCACCTTCATTAAAAGCTCCATCCTGGTCATTGTCATTGTTGATCCAGATCCTGGAAAAATTGGGTGCAAGGTGACAATAACCACCCTCATTGGGATGCCAATCCATCACAAGGCACCATGAACACACAATTGAATGTTTTTTGTGAGGTTGGAGAATGTGGACACAGGGAGAACATGCAAATTTCCTATACAGCTAGTATATTACAATAAGTTTTTTGTGTCAATCATTCATTTTCACCGAGAAGAGTAGAGCAGAAGAGGGGTGAAATTTATAACAGGCACTCTAAAATAACAAATATTGAGGAAAAATTCAATGACCCCATGTTACATGATTGACGATATTCCCATGTTGCATAATGAGGTGTATAAAACCAGTCCAAACTGGCTAGGCGAGTGAACTTCAGGAACAGCCTGGGTGACTACCACAGATGGCAACAGCAGGAGAGACAGCAGATAGTACGGAGAAACAGCAACTGGGGTAGTAATGGTTAGAACTCCAAACTGCAGCAACAAACACCCACAACAATGCTATGGAAAACCCCATGAGGAGTGAGCACCCCAACTGGAGTACAAGTACAGTAAGAGTATGTGACAAAGTCTGGAAAAAAAAGTTGCATTGCCTTAAGATCCACCAGGCCACAATGAGGGAGCAAGTCATGCAACCTACGGTCCAACATCTTGTGAAATGCAGGAGGAGCCAGGTGCAGAATCACCCCACCAGCCTACAGCAGAGTGCCATACATGGAGACTTATCTGTTGTGTGGCTGGACCTCACTAATGTCTACACTTCAATCCAGGTTGGTGGAAACTGCAATGGTTCACCATCAAGTTCCAGGTAAGATCAGGGATTGTCACAGCTGCTTTAATCTGAGAGTCCCTGGTTGTTCCATTTCAGTTACATTGTTCAAGTCAGTGGAAGTGGAGTTTGGAGGCCCCCTGTCCAAATCTGGTGTTCAGCAGCCACCCAACCAGGCATTCATGGATGATCTGATGGTGGCAACAACATCAATGCCTGGATGCAGATGAATCTTCAAAGGGCCTGGATAAGTAACTGTCAAGTTCCTTCCCTTTTCAAGTTTCCTTTTCATACCTGGGCAAGAGAGGTGCTTCGGTACAGAGGCTGTCCTCCGTAGCTCATTCAACTTCTTCAGCTGGAGCTTGGCAATCACCCCACCATGCTCACTGTGCCAGAACAGAGGAACCCTGGAGCTATTGCCTGAAGGCCGTGGGTGAGGGATGCTAATGCAGGCACAATGAACAGGTGCTAAGGGTCATAACAAATGCTATCTGAAGAAATCACTTGCAGCAAACCAGGCAGACACCTTACTATGGCAAAGTACTGGCAGCTGAAGATCGACCTAGGGAGATTTCATAAACACGCACACAGTAACAACACTCAGGCCAGACACTGTCTTGATGTTAGAAACCACAAAACAAATAAGGTCAAAGTTCCTGGGAATATTGGATATAAGAAGAGGAGAAAGAGATATATGAAAGGAGAAGGGCAAAGTATGAGGGCCTGGTAGGTGAGTGCCAGAGCCAGGCATGGAGTGCTCAATGTGAGTCAATCAGAGTTGCCTGAAGAGGCTTCGCTGGCCAGTCCCTGTACAGGGCTCTCAAGTACCTTGGCATCACAGTGCTGCACATTAGGAAAGCTATCAAAACACCAGAGAGGCTACAGAAAATGCATCAAAATGGCTGTGGATTAAGTGGGGTGATCTGTGGAATACATAAGTTATTCAGATGCAAACCCTGTTAAGTGAGCTGGCCACATTAACCCTATTGTATTTTAGATAGGGGTGAGATGTGTGTTTGTGTCATTCGCTAATGCATGTAAGATTCTGGTTATGTTAGGTAAATATGTTATTAGGTGTATAGTGAGGAATTCATAATGAACCAATGGCACTGAGCATGTATTAACAGTTCCAGTAGAGCTTGCTACAGCCTTAGCCACTGGGGAGGTCTATATGACTCTGGCAGTGTTAGGAGGACATGTTTGTGAAGTGTTACATGTAATGAGAAATCTGTACAGAACCAGTGTCACTGAGCATACATTAACAGTGCCAGTGGGGCTTGCTACAGACTAATGGTTGCATTAGACATGTTTGCAATGCTGAAGGACAAGCGGTGTAATTTATGGAAACATAAGCTGTTTGGACACAAGCCAGGACCAGATTACCCCCAGTTGGGTCACCTGGGCGAGGGTGTCCGATGCTGAAAGACCGAAAAACCTGATGACCCCAGGTTACATCACTGATTATGTGTCCAAGTTGCATCGTAAGGTGCATGATAAAACCAACTAGAGAGCAAACCAGTGCAACATTGCATAGGTTTAAAGGTAGCTTCATTGAGGCTTTCTTTAGTTAGTCATTTTTAGTAAAACAATAAAATTCTTTGTTAACACTGTAGAATCCATTTCTTACCTGACTACTGCAATAAGACATTTCATAATGTAAATGTGATGTCATGAGTAAAACATAAACTGGGAACTTCTGCCTTTTTGTGTGATTATCTGATGTACATGAAAATGTTAAAGCTACCATGTAACATCGGTGACAAGGTGCATCTACTTTGATTACTAAAGGAAGCTGAAGACTTATTCCGATTGTATGTAGCTGGGAGCTGTTTCATTGGGCAGCATCACTTCCAGCTGATCAGCAAAAAATTATATTTGATTAACTCACTACAACTCACAAGACTGTGTATTTTGCCAGCAGGACAGCTTTGCGCTGCACTTTATTTAGCAGTTTTGTCAGTGTTTCCACATATCGTTCACATAGCATTCTTTGTGGCAATTTTATATTTCCAGGTGTGTTAGTAAAATTCCACTCTGAACACACTGAAGAAGCCAACAAGGACAAAAAGTTAACAGATTTTGCCATATCTAAAGTTACGGGCGAAGTGGACTGATGTGAAAGCTTAACTAAAGCTTAACTTAAAATGATTTTACAGAACTCAAAAATGTACTCAACCAAGACTGTAAACTTTGAGAGATGGACTACTACTAAGCAGTCCTTGCAAGGTTTTCAAAAGTTAGCTTTATTTTCTGTTAAAAAACCACTACAATTCCACTCAAACAAAAGTAATTCCTGAACATAGTCTATGTCTTTGGTTCCACTGTAACCCATCAGCCAGGAAATGTTTTTATTATTCCCCATTACACAGATTGTAATTGAGATTACATGCTCATCTCACCCATAGTGCTCCATTCTCCTAATGAGGTGGATATGATTAAGAATATCAGACACCTCTGTCGGAATCCCCATCCATCCATCCATTATCTATACCGCTTTATCCATCTGGGTCGTGGGGAAGCTGGAGCCAATCCCAGCAACTTCGGGCGAGAGGCGGGGTACACCCTGGGCAGGTTGCCAGTCCACCACAGGGCCAACACAGACAAACAGCCACACA
>JAQQZU010000014.1:3521221-3531493 GCA_030068025.1 Parauchenoglanis punctatus
GGATTTAGCGCATTAAAATTATCCTAGATCAGCTATAAAAAGTTAGACCTTTTTTTCACTGTTGACCAGTGTAATTGTTCTTTTTCTGAAAGAATGTATAGTTCTGTTTTTGAGATTGATTATTATGAGCTGCACAGCAGTGTGGAATTTTGCGTAACTGATCCTTCACTTTTTAGAAACTCAAATTGTGAAAATAACAGAGACCTTGCATCCCCAGTGATATACATAGTAAAATTTGTGGACCTAAGAGCTGTGTTGTTTCAAGTTGGCTGGAGGCCTCAGGCTACGCTTTGTGTAGATTGCCCAACCCACATGTTTAGTACAAAAGATTACTACTACTGAGTCGAGCAGTATATGACGCAGTGCACACCAGGGACACACACATACTTAGGGAACTGCAGTAGTAGTATTATAACCCATGCTGCTTTATCAATAACAGCATCATTTCACAGACTAAGTTCAAAGGAAACCTGCCATGAAAATATAGTTTTTTCTTGTTGTTTTTGAAATAAAGTATGTCGATGTGACTTGGGGACATACTAGGACTTTCAAAGTGGGCTGTTACTTTCATAGTCTGTAATGGCCATAGAAAGAAAATAGGCAGAGAGAACGGGCGAATTAGAAAAGCTTTTTGTTAGTACGTAGCACAGTGCACGCAGCCCCCTCCATTAACAATCGCAATCTTAACATAGCAATCTGAATCAAGAAAATGGAGTGGAGTCATCAATACTTAGTTATTCAGCAATCAACAAGCAGAGAAGTTGGGGAAAAAGTGTAAGTGTGCTCTTACAGGATGCAAAACAAAAAACCAGAGACAAAAATATTTCGGGTCTGTGATAGCTCAGTTGTTATGACGTTGGACTAGTGATCGGAAGGTTGTGAGTTCAAATCCCAGCACCGCCAAGCTACCACTGATGGGCCCTTGAGCAAGGCCCTTAAACTTCACTACTCACTTGTATAAAATAAGATGTATGTAAGTTGCTCTGGATAAGGGCATCTGCCAAATGATGTAAATGTAAATTTCAATTTGGAAAGTCCCTTAAGATTTCCCGAACCATGCCGCGCGGGGGGAACGCAGCCTAGCTAATGCCTCGCCACCCAGCGCAGCTCTGATCCAGCCAGTGGCCTGGCTCCTAAGCTAAAACTTCAGGGATCTGTCCCCTTGATTTTCACAGAACTGTGGCTAACCGAGGATATCCCAGACTCAGTTATTCATCTGCAAAGTCATTCCATACAAAACAGCAGACATCTGAATATGATAAGAGCAGGTATAGCAGAATTAGCAAAACTTGTATTTACAAATCTTTTATATTGAAAGATGGAGCTGTGCCAGTCCACAAACAGTAAACTGTTCAAAATTTCCAATAATTTCCCAAATTTCCTTAATGTCTATATTGAATATTGTAGTAAATTTCTCCGTACCTTAGTGAGCTTGCATGACCAAAGAGGTAATATTAGCTGGCCAGCTAGCGTTAACATTCATGATGTTATATTTTGATTTTTAAAAAATATCGTTTGTGGTGATGGTCTGGGGTGTCACTAATGAACTCTGCTGAATGAGACCAGTAAGGAACCTCAGTGAATCCCAACCGAGGCTTCGTTTCTCATCAGTCACGTGGTTTTCTGCTTAAACACCTGGAAGCAGGGCTTCCTCTGACACGCCCCCTTATACTGACACGCGCTTCAGAGTTTCGTTTGGCCATCACTAGTAGTTTGAAAAATGTGTTTTGCTGAGCTACATCATCTGAATTGGCCATGATATTGGATTGATAAGTAAATCCCTCACATCAGGCAGTAAGCTGCTGCTAGTTCGGTTAGGCTTGACTGTCAATGATGTGACAATTCACACAAGCTGTGCAATTATATGTATTTAATTATATGTATATTGTTAATGTTTCTGGAATTATGTTTTAAAGTGTACAATCACGACTATGTTCACTATTACACTAATATCTAGTATAGTTTTTAACTTTTTATAGCCTATGTTAGCCCTGCAACGAGTAGCATAGGCCTGTCACTAAAACATATTATTTAAAAGTAAGTTTAAAATTACTATACTTGAAACTACCAGCTGTAGTCTTGGTTACTGAACTGGTGATTCAGTGTCCGCTACTTCATTTTTATTTTCAAACTTGAGTTCATTCATAAAAAAAACTTAAATCCTCGTGCAGAAGCCTTCGTTTAACACTCGGAGCTCAGCTGCAGTTTCTCAGGTGTGTTCAGAGTGGGTGTGGCTAACAAGGCTCTCCTTTCATCCGGTTAGCGAATCAGAGCGAGGCAACTTACATATTTGCTAAGGCACGCCCCCAAAATTTAAAGGCACGTCCCCAAACTCAGCCTGTTTTGTTCTAAGGGGTTTAATACTATGCTAAAACGGCACAAGAAAAAGGAACCATGACGGCTTTTTTTTTTAAACTTTTCATACTTAAATACAAAAGCATATCAGTGAATATTATAAAATACATAAAAAGTGTGTGGCAGGTCCGCTTTCAAAGAAAGTGCTACGATGGAATGGAATAAATGCAACCAAATATATATTTATAAAATTGATGCCCCACAATTAATTTTACATTTAACAATTTACACAGTAACCCTCATGACATAATTTCAAATCAATTCAACAGTCGTACTGGGTGTGAGTACACAAATGATTCACAGCCAATCAGCAAATTTACATCAGAGTTCATCTGCACAGCAGCTGAAACCTCCCATCCACAACAAAACCAGCAAGTGTAGCATCAGAGACTACTTAACGCTATTACAGCCAATAGACTTTAATGAACCAATAACATGGCTATGAATGTATTATAGGACAGATAGCCTGATAAAAGACACTTAATAAATAAAATGGCAGTGCATAACAACAAACAACATGTTCTTACCTGTAGTAGGTTTTCTTTCCTGTTTTCCTGGCAGCAGATTCTTTCTGCACAGGATATCCCTTTTATGAACAAAATCAGCTGATTTAGCCTCTTCTGATCCATTGTTGACCTAAGCCTATTTTAACCAGTTCCAGATGGGAAAAAAGAGTGCTCCCTGTTCACATTGGTAACTGGCAAAGTCCAGAACAATCGCAGAGCAATATCAACATTTGGAAATACTGACTGCAATTTTCTCCTCCTTATTTGTCGTTTTTCTTGGCCTTGATAATGTGTTCTCATTTCTTTTGATAAATTCCTTCATTTGCAAATTTGCTGTCCAAATCACAAACATATTCCTGCTGGATATTGGTTGATGATACAAAGTAGTTCCATACTGGGTATATTCTGTCCTCAGTGATCCTAGTATAGATGCTTGCCGATAGCAATATCGGACATATCTCTGCTGAGAAAGAGGGACAGCACACTTCATTTTAATCTGTTTTGGCGCCTTCAGCATTGAATTATCAGTCATGAGGAGGTGAATGTTTTTATGAGAGAGAGAGAGGAATATTCACTGTTTAACTCTTTAGTAGTTAATCGTTTAAGCCAAACTCAAATCCCCTACTGAAAAGCACACCCCCTCTCAGACTAACAGATCAAATCTCTATTTACTAATTACTAGAACATTTTTCCTAAAAAAGTCCTAAAGAGGGTGTTAACACAACAGACTAAATGGAAAGCAGCTAACAACCAAAAGAAAGGGAAGGAAGAAGGGTTACTTTGCTCCAACTCTCTACTCATTAATAAGCTTGTTTGTTCATAGCAGTCTGCCACATCTAGTTACAAAGATGTTCACCAACAATGTGATGAGACGGTGGCAAAATGAATAAATTGTATGTGTTTTGTGTTTAAAATGAGTGTGAGTGTACAAACACTTTGCTGTGAAGCTAGAGGTTGCACAATCATATCTTTGTAGATTCAGATATTTTTTAAATGAACAGCATATAGACTCCGCATTTTTTGTAATTTGGACTTTGCTGTTACTCACGGGCATCAGTGAACATTTTATTTTGCACTTATTTAATGCTTTATGTTTTCCTGGTTCAAACAGTGGCCTTGAAAAATGCACTTAGATTAATAGGCTCACACTTTATAACTCTATATCTAGCTGATTTTAATTGAAGTGCATTAGTTATTTCGGATGGAGAAGGGCTTACAGCATGAAGGAGCATGTAACTCCTCTTATGGATGTTTATGATCGTCTAATGGCATGTGAACACAAATTGTACACAGACATGTGCAAGTTGTTTCAGATTTTTGTTATTTGATACATATTTTATACAGATACATATTTATGGTAAATCAACTGATCTTAATAAACTCAAAAACCTGGCCAAATTGCAAACTTGAGAAAACTGTCAAAACTTCAGTCCATCTTAGAATTAATCAGTTTATTCCCAGTTACTTACAATACCACACCTGGCTCAGTTTAAGTTTGCACATTGCTTGGCTATGTCAATTCCAAACTGGCCTGAGCCATGTACAGTTTAATCATCAGACAGGTGAAGTATTTTGAAGACCTTGCAATGAGGTGCAGGGGGACACTGGCTCAGAAGATAATACTATTGGTAAGTTAATCTTCATTCACTCTCTTGCAGTAGCTGTCTGTGCTGTTTTCAAACAAGATGATTCAAAGTGGTGGTCTCTCATCTATGTCATAGTATAATAATGCTGACCTTGTGCAGATGTAGAAGAATGATCCTCCCATCAATCAAGTCATCTGTCTGATGGAAGCTGAAGACTGCTAATGTTCACATGTTAAATCAGACTAACAAGATTTCCAACTGAATTTAAGGTGCTGAAACATAAACCCAGTGCTGGCTGCTACTTTCCGAGGTCCTCTGGCTATCTGGGTTTCAGAATTGGCATGAGATGTTAAAGAGAAATGTGTCAAGAGAAAAGTAAAGATTTGTGAGAGATGTGTCCATGCTCAGACCAGCAGCCTAAATGAAATTAGAGTTCCTCTCAATATAGCCAGTCACTAAAGATATTCTTGTCACAACCAGTAATCACTTTACTAATGCCATAGTAACACCAATAAGAGATCAAATGCAAGTCATGTTGCAAGATGCCTGTGGGAACATCATTAGTGCATTATGGTTTCCTGAGAAAACTTATGACAAGAGAAGAAATTTTGAATCATACAGCATTAATGAACTGTACAGAAATCTGAAAAGCCATGCTGAACAACTTACCAGATAGCAATTGAGAATGCTTGAAAGTATTCAGAAGGCTTTCAGTGAACCAGTTTGGGTTTAGACGACTGGAGCTTGGCACTGCCTTAGAAACAAGCACCAGTTTTCAGATTGCTTTTTGCCTGATATTTATATTGTCACCAATATATCTACCTGCCAAGTCATGCCATTTCATAGACCTTGGCAGTATATGGCAAAGCTCAAAGCATGACCATTTTTCTATTTCCCTGAAGTTATGAGTGGTATGACTGCCTTAAAGCCACACTTTATCCATTTTAAAACTTTTGAAGGTTGCACTAGGTCTTGCTCATCTTATCATGATATCCAGATGGCTGAGGTACAGAAGTAAAAAAAACATAAAGGACCTTAGTGTGGTTTTGAAATGGCAGATTTCTTCTCAGATTTTATCTATGGAGTAAAGGCACACAATTACACCTATAATTTGGAAAAAATATTCACATTTCATCTGTTGATGAAAACTCCCATTGAAATCCATCCATATAATAATAATAATAATAATAATAATAATAATAATAATAATAATTATTATTATTATTATTATTATTATTATTATTATTATTATTAATGCCTTTCAACAACAACAACAAAAAAAAGCCTCAGCAGATGACCCAACCCTGGACAACAGAAAGTCTAATATAATTTATAGTGTTGTGGTCACAACCATCAAGATTTTGAAGGTCTTTGTGTCCAGTTTTGCAGTGATCTGTTGAACATTTCCACACAATGAGTTTTCAGAGCCATTATAGTCTGATTGAAAAAAAAAGTTCCCAATTTTTTTAAAGTTATTAGAATGTTTTATTTGAGGCAGATAGTGGTGATTAAACAAGGTAATCTTGTGTATATGCAGATGGGCTATGATCAAACGTCGGTGGTTGATCGTCTGTCATGAAAGTCTCTCTATTCAATATTAAAATTCTGGGTTGCTAAACTAACGAGAAAATTATTGCACAATTGACCAAATTAGCTCATTGCTTTGGTTTCAAAATGAACTGTTATATATGACCTGCATACAACAGGCTGTTTATGGAGGCTGCATGAATGCAGCCCCACACATAATGCAGCACCTAAACACCACCAAGGGTGAACAGAACTATGATTAAAATTCTGTGTTGTGTTCAGATTAACCTAAAATTGACCTTGACTGTGCACACCATTAGTGGGTTTAAATATGGTGATGGTTCATTGACACTTTGGACGTCTTTGCATTGGTGCTCTATGGGATCTTGTGAAGAATGAATTCTGCTAAGTAACAAAATATTTGAGCCCAAAATCTAAACGATAACCCCAAATCAACACAGAAATGGTTTTGCAGTGGACAGTCTCTGGGTTTAAACCATGTTAAAAACCTGTCTGAATAGAAGAGAGCAGTTGTAATTAAAGTGGAAGCCACACCTGAGAATGTGTAAAGGTTTCAGTCTGACTGAAATGGCAGCCATTAGAGGTGAGCAGCAGATTGATGTGGATGGATCTAATCAAGATGTTATCAACAAAGATACCATGCTGCACTTGATCACCAAAACTGCATACAAACTAGTGAAAAAAATAGCAAATAATAAGAGCAAAACATAGGTACTATATATTCTAAATAGGATATCCTCTCTTCAACAACACCACTACACCGTTACTGGCCAGTTCTTTGTATAAGTTCATTTTAAAGTGCAACAAAGGACCAAAGACAATAGTAGAGAAGACAAATATATGATGAATTTTTTTCCCCTGAGAGAGACACCAAGCCATAACTCTTCATCCCATAGCACATAAATCATGCTCCTAAGTAGTAGGCAGGAAGAGACTTAGAGAGTGCTGGCTCAGCACCAAGGGGACCAAGAGCAACGCAGAGCCTGTTTTGGCTTAACACTGAATATATTTGTGTTTGTGAATACTATACACATTGCTCATTAAAATATTTCAGATGGTCATGTAACCACAAAAAACACCTTTCTTATTATAGCAATTCCGTTTTCATGATTTCGCATAAATAAAGTCATAAGATGTTGAACCAGTAAACCAGTCTCTATACCTAACTATTGTTTACAGCTTGTGGTGTAAATCATTTTGGATTAATCTACAACAATCACAACAATAAACACAGATAAATACAGAGTCAATAAAATCATAAGAGTTTATGATTTGAGATTACAATATTTGTAGATTTGTAGCAAACTTGAGGGCCAAGATGAAAGCCTCTAAGCATATAAAATATACAATCCAAAGTGTGTGTATCTGAAACTTTGTGGTATATTACTTGAACACCCATCCATTATCTATACTGCTTATCTGTCAGGGTTACTGGGAAGCAGGAGCCAATCCCTGCTGACTTTGGGCAAGAGTCAGAGTACACTCTGGGCAGGTTGCCAGTCTATCACAGGGCTAACACAAAGTCGAGCAGCCATTCACACCTATGGGCAATTTAAAGTAGCCACTAACCCAATATGCATGTCTTTGGGGTGAGGGATGAAACCAGAGCACCCAGAGGAAACCTACACAGGCATGAGGAGAACATGCAAACTCTACTCAGGAAGACCCCCCAGCTGGCCAGCATGTTCAAACCCAGGACCTTCTTGCTGTGAGGGGATAGTGCTAACCACTGCACCACCGTGCCATCTATTATTTGAGCGTTTACCTTGAAATGAATAACTATTTGCATTGTCCACATGCAAACTTAAACTGTCTTTTTTGGCATTAGTTTCATAAGCCAATAGATAGATAGACAGGAAGACAGACAGTTAGGAAGACAGAAGGCAGACACATAGGAAGATAAGCAGGTCACATGGACAAATAGAATAAAATCACCAAATAATTCTACCTTTAAAGGAAAACAGCAAAGAGAGTCTTGAAACAGCATGAGAATACAGGTATGACTGTAGACATGAAAGCAATTATCACCAAACATCTTTTCAGGCTTTTATTCAACAACAAGTGTTTTTCATTGTTTGCTTGTTTTTGGTCATATATTGAAACAATCACCCAATGGAGGGAGAGAGGGAGAGAGAGAGAGAAATTATTTATGTCTGTCCCACCACAGACACAGGCACACAGACACTCTTACAGTGAGCTGCACTAATATAACACTCTGCAGTGCTCCAGAGGAAAGGAGAATCACAGCTTGCATTGCATTGACTGTCAGCATGACAAGCAGAAACCAATTGTGCTAGATACAATTCATGATCAGTCTCATTCCCATGTAGAGTAGATGTGTTGTATATTTATAGAGGAACCTGTAGATGCCATAATGTCTAGTCTGCTATGTGCTCAAGGCTTGCACTGCACTCTGTGCACTGTCTACATTCCTTACTGTTCCTCCTCATGTCTCATGAGTGGCTCAGTATGTATATGTCTGGGATCGTGTTTGCTGCAGACATGTTTCCCATATTGCACCACTACTGTCCCAACACCTATCTAAAAATGATCTGCATCCAGTCTTTTCTCATTCTCCCACTGCTTTTCCCTTCCCTTCCCATTGCTCCCTCGTTCCCTCTTCCCCCGGTTCCATCTGTCTACCCCCTTACCTTGCGCTTTTTGTCCCGTGAGCGACTCCTCTTCTTCACTCTCTCTTCCTCCTTTTCTTTCTTCTCTTGCTCAGCAAGAGCCTCTAAATCCTTGTTCTTACGCAGGTGTTTGGCGGCTTGTGCCATGGCCGGTGGTCCAGGACTCGGCTGCTGGGTCTGTGCTGGTGCGAGTGTGTGCCACCGGAGAGTGCTGCGTTGCTTCTGCTACGCAGCCCCGCAGCGGCCAAATGAGCCTGCCCACCCTCCTTTGTCAGTTCTGTATCTCACACTCTCTTACTCTCTATCTCCTCCTTTCTCTCTCTCTCTCTCTCTCTCTCTCTCTCTCTCACTCTCTCTCTCTCTCTCTCGTTTGTGCTGCAGGGGTTGTCAGGCAGGCTGAGCCACAAACCGTTTAGTGAGCGTAATGCTGCCGCAGCACAATGCACTTCTCTCTCTCTATGTCTCAAACCCTTGCTCATTCATACCCTACTGTATTTCCTGCAGGTCCCTCTCTCTCTCTTACTCTCTCTGTCTCTCTCTTGTATCTGTTTCATATTGCGCAGAAGAGCAACAGTAAGTGTGAAGATATTAGACAACCAGTGCAGAGTTCTCTTGCATTTTCTCTCTTACTTTGCTGCTTTACTCTGCTGACTTTCCCTCCACACGTCTCTGCTGTTACTGTTAGCATGTCGGTTCAACCTTACAGAAGCAATAGGCACTAAACATTTAGAGATTAATGGGAATTTGACACCCTTAAGGAAGTATCAGTGGACCCAATCTGTTATTACCTATCTCTCTGGAGATCCTTCTATACTGCTCATTACAGGATGCAGCACACAGTTTTCTGAGAACACGGGAGGCATAGGGGGAGGGGTGGAGGTGGCACGACCGTAATCTTGCCTCCCTCCATCCTGAGGTTGTTTCAGTCCCCCACCCAATACACAACTCTATCTACCTCAGATGCAGTGATAAGGACCCATAAGGTCTGTATGTCCATGGAGTCCATGGATGTGTGTCTGTATATGGATTAGGGGAGCAGGGAGATGATCTCTGACCTCTGATCTCTGACCTATCTCTCTCTCTCTCTCTCTCTCTTGCCATATTTCCATTCAAAAATTGCTCTATGAAAATGACAAATATAATATGTTTGGTATTGTATTGTATTGCCAAAACTTGGATACATAAATAGATACAAATATTCAAAATCAGTCAAAAAGATGAAACACTTTTATACTATGGACAATGAGAATTAAACAAAATACAAAATAGAAATATTAGGTGTGTGCGTGTGTGTGTGTGTGTGTGTGCGTGTGCGTGTGCGTGTGTGTGTGTGTGTGTGTGTGAACACACCCCTCTTTCCCTCTCCTTTTTTTCTGCATAATGATTCCTTCAGGACAGTCGAGAGAAATAGAGACAGCTTCATTTGTTGTCCATCTCAGTCTTCCTCTGCTGGGTGTACGAAGCAAATAGAGTCTGCACTTCTTTTTGTGTATATTTAGCCTTTATTGCTATATACACTACCAGTCAAAAGTTTGGACACACCTTCTAATTCAATGTTTTTTTTCTTTATTTTGATTACTTAAAAGATACTTCATGTCTTAAAGTAATGATGGACTGTTGTTTCTCTTTACTTAGTTGAGCGGTTGT
>JAQQZU010000014.1:3548327-3570323 GCA_030068025.1 Parauchenoglanis punctatus
TATGTTGTCTTCTGTTGCACACGTGCACCTTTTGTACTTCTGTTGTCTTATATGTAGCATCTTGATCCTTGAGAAACCTTGTTTCATTTCACTGTACACTGTACCACATGTATATGTGAAATGACAATAAAAGCCACTTAAACTTGAACTTGAAGTCAACATTCCTCAGGCATACCAGGCATTTCGGGATATGTTCAGTAAACCCAAGGCCTGTAGTCTACCACCACACTGGCCCTATGACTGCACCATTGACTTCCTCCCTGGTACCATGCCACCCCGCAATCATACCTACCCTCTCTCCTGTGCTGAGCAGAAAGCTATGGAGCTATTTTGCGACGCATTAGTCTGCTCCTTTGTGTCTGCTATTGCCAAGCCTTATTTCTCTGTGATTGATGTTCTGGTTTTTGACTCCCTTTCTGATTTTTTGTATTTTGCCTATGTCTGACCTTCCTGTGTTGTTTGCCGATCACCTGAACTTTTTTCTGGCTTTTGCGTTCTTATTCTGCTTGCCAACTTTGTACCTTTGCCTGTAGTTTTAATAAACACTGAACTGTGAATGCATCCTGTGACTTATGGCCTACATGACAGTTTAGTTTCTGGGCATAAATGATTGAGCAGTTGTATCGCTGTCAGTTCCTTAACCATATAAAGTCACATGCTGCTAAATAATTAAATAAAGTTGGAAGTGATCCAACAATATTCTATATCTTCAAACTAATGTTAATGCATATAAAACAATATATGACAGCATATCATAATAAAACAGCATATGTGATGCAAATGTGGGGGATCGTGTGAAAAACACCATAGGGAAAAACTCATTGTCTATAATGTAAAAGTCTCAAAAATGCCTCAAACCCATCATTTGAACATCATTTTAAAAAGAGAACAAAAAAATGCACCGCACAGCAGCACAGGCTGCCATTTGTATACAAATTTATCTGGCTGTATAATGCCAGAATAAAGTAAATAAAGTAATTTTGCTGCTTCCTACTTTGCCCAGTGTCTCTAGTTTGATGGGAAAATGCATATCTCACTTAAATAATAGATAAGCAATGTACAATATAATTAGCAATAACAGTTTTACAATTATTCTGCAATATGATTTATCCTAGGTTAAATGCCATGAAATGCACCTGAGTGTTAGTGAATACCTTAATATTCAGTACAGATTTAGGGAGTACTCACACTAGGTTTGATTGCCTCATACCACACCTGAGAGCAATCGTCCCCCTCCCAAATCCCCCCACTGGCCCATGATCACACTGTGCTTCTGTTCCACTCCCAAGTGCACTTACTCCATTACGATGCAACTTTTTGTATTGAAGAAAAGCACTCTCACTTATCATGCTGGAGCATGGTGATACACAACCCTCTCACATGCTGTATATCTGAACCTGTATGGACACGTCCCATGTTTTTAAGATGGTTATCTACGAACAGTGATGGAAATAATACAAAACACAATGACTTCAGTAAAAATTCTGCTCCTGTAGTAATAATTCAGCTGAGTAAATGTAGTGATTAAGAAAATTACTGCTAACCATACACTAGAAGACTTTAAAAAGACTTTGAAAAGATTTTTAAAAGACTAAAATCTGACACTTTTTGACATCTAATACATTAATCTAATACATCTAATGTCATTAATCACAGATTTATACCAATTGTGTCACTGGTTGCCCTTACACATTATCCTGAATGTTAGCTATAGGCTGAATAATAATAATAATAATAATAATAATAATAATAATAATAATAATAATACATTTTAATACATTAATCACAACAAGCATTCTCTACTGAGTATTGAAGTGATATCTTAAGTTTTATACAGAGCTTTCATGCTATAAAATATCAAAAGATCTGGCTAGTCTAGCTTATTGAGCATGCTAATGGTTTATCTGTAGGTCTTACATGAATGGTGCAAAATGTGAATATGGGTTTTGGCTTGCATAGTCTGCAGATCATTATCACACTGTTTCCTTTCAAGCATTTAAAACTAATGATGATGTCTGATAAATTGGGTCAGGGACATCTGTAATCTCATCTGTCTCACTGCGTCAATGCTGTTACTAAGCAGTTGGCACTTGAAGTGTAAACATTTGGCAGGAAACTGCTTTATTTTGATTTGGTCTTGAAACTAAATTGCTTATAATAGGCACATACTATTTAATTGGCTGTTTTTATGCTGTAACATGATTAAATACAATATTACAATTACAATATTTTATTTTTAAAAAACCTCAAGTAAAAGTACTATGATTTAATCATACTTAAACTTATATTTAATTATAATTTAATTACTGATACAGTGAACCAGGCACTCAAGTTAAAAGTAGACTTCATTACTTTCCACTGATGCCTAGAATGCACGTTTGAACAAGGCCCAGAAGTTTGTGGTGCAGCTGGAGAGATGAACAAAAAAAACATTTGTATTAAAAAATAGATTTCCTCCCTTGAATAACTTTGAGCTGAAAGCTCAGGTGTTTTCATGGAAAGAAGAAGCATAGCTAATAAAAGGCTGGGTCAGTTTATGTTTTAAATATATTTACACAAGGTTGCATTAGCCTCAAAGAGACTCAGTGAAACAACAGAGAAACAACATAGATCCACATAGACATAAATTTCATGATGTTCAAAAATAAAGTAGAGGTTGTTTTAAGTAAGGAAATGAAACCGCTGCTAATGCTGCAAAGTGCACAGAAACACCTATCTAACAAAGTTTAAAAACTGAACAAACCATCTGATAATGAAGTTTCAAGTGGAAGGAGAATATTGTCTATGAGCAGAATTGTACTGTACTTTGGTTCCTGGGAGAAGATTCTTTGGTGCTCTTGTGGTTTGCGGTTCAGGTCAAAGGAGAGGATGCGTTCACAGGTGCACATCCTCTTAGACTTCAAGCTCTGTGGTTTGAGCAAAGCAAATACACACAGCTGTGTATCCTCTGCCAGTAAAGCGAAAAGACCTGAGACAGCTGCAAGCATGTGCTGGTGAAGAACTTCTTTTTCATTTGTTTTGTCCCATGTGAGATGATTAATGTCTCCATGTCAGTGACATAATTTGGCCATAATTGTATATTATCACATAGATAACATATGGTTAAACACATTTTCAGCTTAATACCACCTTTTAAGGCCACAGACACCATTATCTAGGCTTCTAAATGCCTCCATTTTACAGTTTATTAGCATGTAAATGATCCTCTTAACAACTTTAGAGTTCAAAGGTCAAGCAGCTTGGACTGTTTGCCTTAAAACTCATTTCACAAAAAATTGTCAGAAAGTAAACATAATGAGAAAAGATTTATGAATATCTTATAGATGGTAAAGACTGGCTTTCAGGATGATGACTTTTTTGAGGTCTAGCTACCCATAAATCCTCTTTTAACACTAGAAGGTCTTAAACACGCGAAAATCTTCGCAGCCCCCGCTGCGTCTGGGTCACTGGGTCAGGAGTTTGACCTGGACCTCCAATATCCATGCCTGCTCCTTCTACAAAAATACAATAATAAGCTGCCAGTCATGCACAATACATATCCGATTACTCTTATTTACCAAATTCTTTTTACTGTCATGGAATAGCTTTGTGTTCTTCTTTCTCTGGGGGAAGATTGTGTGAATATGCACCCATTATATCTCTTTAGGTATATGCAACAATAAATAAATAAATAAATAAATAAATAAATAAATAAATAAATAAATAAATAAATAAATGAATAAATAAATCCAGTTCATAACCTGAAGAGCGTGAAAACTATATTCCTCAGTCATGTTGTAATAAAGTCTATGATGTAACAAGTGTTTAAGAGAGTCATGCTTAATATTGCATCAAGAAGTCACTTTGCACTACCAAAAAGCTGCAGTGTTGCATGAACATTTGGGGTTGATTAGCTGCATAATCTCAAAAACTCTGTGAGTGTGTGTGTGTGTGTGTGTGTGTGTGTGTGTGTGTGTGTGTGTGTGTGTGTGTGTGAGTGTGTGTGTGTGTTAATTTTGTGAATAAAAGAAGCTCTACAAAGCAAAATGAGATTGTGCTTGACCGTAAGACTTGGTCAGTGTGAATACTGTTGGGGGACAGAGAGTGTTGATCGTGTGAAACAACAATGAGCCACTTCATCATCCAATCATGTGCATGCCAAGCAGGTCACATGAGAGACAGTCAGGCCAGACTAGGCGTCAAGTGGTGGACATTGTGGGAGTATATGCTTGTTATCCATCATTCATTCTCTAATATGGAAGGAGCACAATAGGTGACTATAGTGAGCACTTTGGGGAATGAACAGACGCTATGGACATGTCCCTGAGCCCACATGTCACATTGTCGTATGATAAACCACAAGTCACATGCTTCATTGTTGAAAAAAAGAGATTAACACAGGGGCCAGGATGTCAGGGTGTGTGTGCGTGTGTGTGTGTGTGTGTGTGTCCTTTCATCCAACGCACATGACTACAGATGAAGTGTTACATTTACATTTATTCATTTGACACGTTCATGCAAACAACTTACAAGTGAGACAGAAAACAATTCAAGTTAAAAGAGCCAAGCAGTAAGTGCTGCAAATTTACACCAGCTGACCAGAAACAGGATGTAAACACTGGTGTGGATAGGAGATAAACTGCATATGCCTAAGCTGCTTTAGTCTCTGGCCATTTTCTCTCAGAATTATTTGTGTCCTTCACTGATACATTACAGACAGCTTTGCAAAACCTGCATAAAACCTATAATAATAAGGGCATAATAATAGAGGACACAGTAATATTGTCTGTATCTGTATCTGTTTAGTATTAGTATTCAAACTATCCATATCTGTATCTATTTTCAAATCTAAACCCAAAGAAGCATGACCTAAAAGGTTTTTTTTTCACCCTTGGAAACACTGGGGAAAACCCAAAAACCCAGATATAGAAATGCAGCCCTATCAGCACGGTGACATGTAACATCAGCTACATTGCTTGAGTTCAGCTGGTCTCAACTAGAGATTTTTTTATAAATGCACATACAGCTTTTTTTACCTGCCTGCAATATTCCCTAATGAGACGTATATGTATTATCAACATATAAGTAAATTAGTGGCCTAATCTACCATAATAAACCAAGATATATAATATTTATAATAAACCAATGTGACCCTGACCAGGCTGTTACTAAGGATGCTGTAAATGCATTGTGCAGGTTTGTTTGTCCCTCAAGTTCCATACACTATATAACTATGTGTATAACTAAGTATGTTGATTCCTGCCTAATCACACCAGAATGTGCGTTTTGATCCATGTGCATTCCAGATTTAGTCCCTCTTTTGTTGTCATAATAGTCTCCACTCTTCCGGGAACACGTTCCACTAGATTTTGGAGTATGGCTGTGAGGGTATGTGCCCATTCAGCTAGAAGAACATTAATGAAGCATTGGATGTTGAGCTAGAAGGTCAGCATTTCAGTCTATCCCAAAAGTGATCAATTCTGCTCTGTGCAGGCCACTCAACTTCTTCTGCCTGAAGAAGCTTGGCAAACTATGTCTTTATAAATCTCACTTTGTGACATTCTACACAATTTTGTGTTTCCAACTACAACCCGAATTCCAGAAAAGTTGGGACATTCTTTAACTAAAAGTCTTTCAAATCACATGAGCCAATGTCTTATTCACAACAGAACATAGATAACAAAACAAATGTTTAAACTGAGAAATTTTACAATTTTATGGGCAAAATGAGCTCATATCAAATTTGATGCTTACTGCAGGCCTCAAAATAGTTGGGACAGGGGCATGTTTACCATGGTGTAGCATCTCCTCTTCTTTTCAAAACAGTTTGAAGACGTTTGGGCATCGAGGTTATGAGTTTCTGGAGTTTTTGTGTTGGAATTTGGTCCCATTCTTGCCTGATATAGGGTTCTGCTGCTGAAGAGTTCATGGTTGTCTTTGACGTATTTTTCGTTTAATGATGTGCCAAATGTTCTCTATAGGTGAAAGATCTGGACTGCAGGCAGGTAAATTCTGCACCCGAACTCTTCTCCAAGGAAGCCACGCTGTAATAATGGCTGCAGTATGTGGTTTTGCATTGTCCTGCTGAAATACACAAGGCATTCCCTGAAATAGACATCATATGTTGCTCTAAACTTTTATGTTGTATACTAAAATATATAGTTGTATACTTTATGTTGCTCGAGGGTGTGTGAGTGGGGAAGCAGTGAGAGTCAGGAGAGCCAGCCGGAGCACAAAGGCGGAAATAAATCGCGTACACAAAAGACAAAAATTAAACTGAACGTAATAACATACGATAACACAAAGGGTGGTCCGGGAAATCTGACACGGAATAATCCAAAAAGACGCTTCTAGCAAAGCGGGGCGATAGCATAAACGGTTACCAAGTTCACGAATCCGCAGCGCGTAGTCCGAGACTTCCGTATTTATCTCCAGTGATCCGGAATCAAGGCTTTGGCCCAGGATGTGGTTGCGAGCGCGTCTGCTAGCGCTGCTATGGCAATCGGGTGCGTGTCTGCTCGTGTGGTCGTAGTGACAGCAGGAGGCGCGACAGAGTCCCCCCTCGAAGGGCCGGCTCCTGACGGCCCAGCCTCATCAGGCCTGGAGTCGTAGAATTCCTGGATTAGGTTAGGATCCAGAATGTCACGGTGAGGGACCCAGGACCGTTCCTCAGGTCCATGACCCTCCCTATCTACGAGGAACTCGTAGCCCCTCCCACGACGACGGACGTCTAGCAGATTCCTGACTGTGTAGACCGGTTCACCGCCAACATCCCGAGGGGGTGGGGGTCCAGTGGCGGGTGTGGACAACGGGGAGAAAAAGGCCTTACAAAGGAGGGAGACATGGGCTGGTGCGAAGGGTGCGAGGGATGGCCAGCTGATAAGCGACGGAGTTGACCCGACGGACCACTTTGAACGGACCCACATAACCAGAGCCCAGCTTGCGATTCTCCGTAGTCCCAGGAAGCCCCTTAGCAGACACGTATACTCGGTCCCCGGGGTGGTACACCAAGGCAATCCTGCGGCGACGATCGGCACGGCGCTTGGTGGCCATCCTCGAGGCCCTGAAGTTGCACCGGACTCATCTCCAAATCCTGTGGAGACGATTGACGGCAGTGTTGATAGAAGGGATGGGACCGGGGATCCAGTCGTCGGGGAACCAGGAAGGAACAACACCGGTGGTGGCCTCGAAAGGGTCCTGGAAGAGGTGAGTAATTGGTTGTGAGCCAATTCAGCCAAGAGAAGATGCTTGGACCATGTGGAGGGGTGCGAGGAACAGTAGCACCTGAGATATTTAACCAGCTCCTGATTGACCCGTTCTGTTTGACCATTAGACTGAGGATGATAACCGGACGTGAGACTAACGTCCACCCCCAGCTGCCTCCAGAATTGTCGCCAGAACCGGGCAATGAACTGGGGTCCTCGGTCAGTTAATAGATCCATGGGAGGTCCATAGTACCTTACTACTTCCCTGATGATCCAGTTGACAGTCTGCTGAGCTGTGGGATACGTTGGGAGGGCAATGAACCGAGCAGTCTTGGTGAAATGGTCCTCTAGCACCAAGATGATAGTGTGGCCCTGGGAACGGGAAAGGCCAGATATGAAGTCCAGGGAGATATGAGACCAAGGGCGTCGCAGGATAGGGAGAGGATGAAGGAGGCCCTGAGGGTGTCGGTTCTCCGGCTTGTTAAGGGCGCAGACGGGGCAGGCTTGGACGTAGTCTAGCACATCTTCTTTGATGGAGGGCCACCAGAAGTGACGTCTTATCAGTTCCAGAGTGCATAGGCACCCCGGGTGGCCGGCCAGTCTCTCGTTGTGACCCCATCGGAGGGTACAGGGCCGGCGAGAGGTAGGTACGAATGTGGTATTAGGTGGCGTGTCGTCTGGGGGTGGCTCGGAGTCATTAGCTTGACGAATCTCCTCCAGGAGGGGCCATTGAACCTGACCCACTATGCACTGTCTATCTAAGATGGTAGATGGGGATGCAAGATTGTCGTCCGGCGAGTGAAGGCGGGAGAGAGCATCAGGTTTGACGTTCTTGGATCCTGGCCGGTAAGAAATGGTAAATCTAAATCTGGTGAAAAACAAAGCCCACCGGGCTTGGCGAGGGTTGAGGCGTCGGGCTTCGCGGAGGTATTCAAGGTTCTTATGGTCCGTCCAAATGAGAAAAGGGTGGTTCGCCCCTTCCAGCCAATGTCGCCACTCTTCCAGGGCCAACTTGATGGCTAATAGTTCCCGATCTCCCACGTCGTATCTCTGTTCCGTGGGACTGAGCTTTTGAGAGAAGTAGGCACAGGGGTGGAGTTTGTTGTCAGTGACAGACATTTGAGACAGGATGGCTCAAACTCCACTGCATGAGGCGTCCACCTCTACGACAAAGGGTCTCTTGGGGTCAGGATGAGTCAGGATGGGGGCCGTAGTAAAGCGAGTCTTGAGATCATTGAATGCCTCCTGGGCGTCCTTGGACCAGCGTAGCGTACCCGGTTTGCCACGGAGCAGGGACGTGAGGCCTCGGGCTATCGAGCTGTAGTTTTTAATGAAGCGTTGATAGAAGTTGGCAAAGCCCAGAAAACGTTGGAGCTGCTTAATAGTTCTGGGAACGGGCCATTGGACGATGACGGTGGTTTTAATGCGGTCCATGGATATCCCTCGGGGAGTGTTGATGAATCCCAGTAAGGTAGTAGCAGTAGTGTGGAATACACTCTTCTCTAGTTTGACAAATAGCTGGTGTTGAAGAAGGCACTGGAGGACCTGGCGAACATGTTGGCGATGAGTCATGAGATCGGGGGAGAAGATAAGGATGTCATCCAGGTAGACAAACACAAAGTGGCCCAAGAATTCCCGCAGGACATCGTTGACCAGGGCTTGAAAGGTGGCCGGGCTGTTACAAAGACCGAATGGCATGACCAGGTATTCATAGTGACCGCTGGGCGTGATGAATCCCGTCTTCCACTCGTCGCCCTCCCGTATGCGGACCAGATGGTAGGCGTTGTGAAGGTCGAGTTTGGAGAAGATGGTAGTGCCGGTGAGCCGTTCAAAGGCAGAGTCCATCAGAGGTAACGGGTACTTGTTCTTGACGGTGATCTGGTTTAAGTTTCAGTAGTTAATACAGAGACGGAGTGAGCCGTCCTTCTTCCCGACGAAAAAGAAGAGAGCGGCAGCAGGCGAGGTGGAGGCCCTGAGCAAGGGCCTCAGTGATGTATTTCTCCATCGCACGGGTCTCAGGTATGGATAGGGAGTAGAGGCGTCCCCTGGGGGGGCTACTGCCCGGTAAGAGTTCATTGGCGAGATCATATTCTCTGTGGGGAGGTAGAGCGGCGGCTCGGCTCTTGCTGAACACCAGAGCCAGGTCGTGGTATTCGGGTGGTATCAGGGCCATGTCGGGGGGGTCCTTCACCACGTATCAGCAAGCCCTAAGGGTGGAATCAGGTTCCGGTGTGGAGAGGGGCGAGTACTGGGGTTCCTCCCAGAGATGATGGGAGCAGGATGGTCCCCACTTGGACAGCTTACCTTTGGCCCAATCGAACTGGGGTTGGTGGGCGGCCAGCCAGGGGTAACCCATTACTATGGGTTCGTCAGGTATATCCATTAGGAAAAAGGAGCAGTCCTCATGGTGATTGTCCAGAGTGTGGAGGTGTAGTGGCTCTGTGAGTTCATCTAATCGGCCATTTCTGAGGGGTCGCCCATCTAGGGCAGCGACGGAGTGGGGTGCCGGGGAGGTGTGGTAGGGGATGTGGAGTCATCTAACCAGGGAGCGGTCGATGAGATTGACCGAGGACCCGGAGTCAATGAGGGCTTTGGACAAGATTGGGGAATTGGGGTTGGAAGACCATGTGAGTGAGGTGGGCACCTCACACCGGTCTGCGGGGCCATAGGGAGCTACAATGCCATAGGGAGCTACAATGCAAAATCAGTGCTGACCCCTGGTCTGATAGTCATTGGAATTTCCCGTCTTGGGATTCCTGGGCCGTACGGGGCACGATTGTATGAGGTGGCCAGACTGTCCGCAGTATAAAAATAGGCCCTCCTGAAAATGTCGGCACCGCTCTTCTCTGGAAAGCCGAGAACGGCCTATTTGCATGGGTTCTGAATTGCTCTCGGAGCCGCTCGTAGCTCCTTGAAGTGGCAGTTCGGCAAGGAGTGGAGTATGGTAAAGGTTTTGAGGTCCCTTGCGTTCTCGTCTCCTCTCATGCTGTCTATCATCAATATCTTGTTCCAACCGGATGAGCCTGTCGAGATCCGCGCCCCAGTCGCGGTGTACTAGTTCGTCCTTGATACCTTCCTGGAGGCCGTTGTAGAACGCTGGGAGAAGGGAGATGTCCGTCCAGGTAGGGTTCGGAATTCGATGGACTGCCCTGGTTCCCTGAGAAAGCTGGAGGAGGTGACGGGCGGCCGCCTTTTCAGGTGAGCTCTGGCCAAAGACCTTACGGATAGCGGCGAGGAACTCTGCACTGGTGTCGAGATCAGGGTCTTGTCGATCCAGCATGGCGGTGGCCCAAGCCAATGCTCGGCCTCCTAGCCGGGTTATGATGTGAGCCACCTTGGATTCCTCATCGGGGAACTGAGGAGCTTGGAGGCGCAGGACCAAGGAGCACTGAGTGGCGAATCCCCGAACGGCCTCTGGGTCACCCGTGAAGATGGGTGGGGGAGCGAGTGCTGTCACACAGGGATGAGGGGCGGTTGCCGTGGGACTGCTGAGTTGAAGTAGTGCCGTGGTTTGTGTTGGCGGAGTAGGAGTTCGGAGTTTCTGAACCTCCTTGGCCAGCTGGGCATAGTGATCACCTAATCCTTGTAGCATGGTCTGTTGCTGTTGGACCGTGTTCATTAATTGTCCCATCAGGGTCTTAAGCTCCTGAATATCTGCTGTGGCTTCTGGTGGCTGATTCATGCTGTCACGTTTGAGTGAGCGGAAATGGTCGAAGCCACAAGTGCAACGGCGTGCACTGGTAAAAGGGAATGAATAGTCTTACCAGGGGGTGAATGGGAGGAAAGGCAGCTGAGCAGAGGCAGTGGAAACAGAAATCCCATGTGGGGTCTAGTAGCGGCCGCTCGCCGCGGCACACACCAAGGGTGCGCGAGTGGGGAAACAGTGAGAGCCAGGAGAGCCAGCCGGAGTACAAAGGTGGAAATAAATCGAGTACACAAAAGATGAAAATAAAACCGAGTGTAATAACATACGCCAACACAAAGGGTGGTCCTGGAAATCCGACACGGTATAATCCAAAAGACGCTTCTAGCAAAGCGGGGCGATAGCATAAACTGTTACCAAGTTCATGACTCAGCAGCGCGTAGTCCGAGACTTCCATATTTATCCCCAGTGATCTGGAAGCAAGGCTTTGGCCCCGGATGTGGTTGCGAGCGCGTCTGCTAGCGCTGCTATGGCGACGGGGTGCGTGTCTCCTCGTGTGGTCGTAGTGACAGCGGGAGGCGCGACAAAAATGTATAGAAAAACCCTAACAATATAGAAATACCTAAATGTATGTGTTTATGACTTTCTGCTTACCTGTGTAAATGAATCTTCCTGGAGCTCCTTTACAGAACTGTTTTGATTTGTAAGACAGTGTGACTTCTACTACCCCTGGAATGTGTCTCGGTGGTGTCTGAACCCGGATTGCATGAGGAGTGATTAACTGTTAAAAAAAACCCCACACAGTTAACAGTTAAATTCAGTAAAGAGTGACCCATTCCTGTGCTCACTAACAGCAGTTCTAGTCGTTATAACTACTAACACTGTAGTTACATTTAATATTATCAGATTATTCTTGATAACAGAAATAGTAACAGTGAAGTTCCACCACACAAACACACACTCACACACACACACACACACACACAGACACAAAAAAAAAAGAAATCAGCTGAATGATTATAGTGAAGCTATTAATGTCTTCTAGCATTGCTAACCTCACTCCACACGAGCATGCTCCCAAACACAACCTGCAGACCATCAAAGAAGTTCTCGCCGATGATGATCACCATTGCTCCACCTGTGGTCCAGCCCTCACTGGGGCTGATGGCTTTGATACATGGGGTGGCTGTTTATAGAGAAAGATAAGCAAAGATAGACCTTATTCATTAACAATACTATGTCATTGAGGTGGAGTTAAATTGTAGACGAAAAGGTGCACAATGTGTTTATAGTGCTGAAGTCAATGTTAGCATTGAAGTGATCTCTAATATATGTTTGTATATTATGTATATACCGTAATGTGCAAAAGTAATGCAATAAAACAAATTGCCTTCAGAAATATTTTAATTGCTTCTATATAAAAAAAATCTATAAAGAAGAGTAAGCAGTAGTACACTAAACAAAGTCAATATTTGGTGTGACAACTTGTTGCTTTTCTTTTAAAAGACTTAGTAGTCTTAGATACTTAGGTTTTATAATTAGCTGGTAAGTCTCAGCATCTTGAAGAGTCTGCCACAGTTTGTCTGGAGAATAACTTTTTTTCTTATCCTTTTTTCTTTTTTTGCATGCAGAACTCTTTCTTTCTTTTACTGACACACTAACATTTTTCTATTTATTTGTTTTTTCATTTTTGGCTGGAAAAGTAATAGTTAGAAATATTACATGTTTTTGCACTGACTGAGCAATGCAGAAGTCAAAACATAAACATCTATAACAAAATTTGTACAAATAAATAGGGTGCCTAAGACCTTTAAGCAGTACTACGGTATGAGTATATGATATGTACATATTATTTAGTTCAATAAAATTTAGTTTGCCAATCTTTGTTTATCATTCCAGTTGTAAAAAGACAAAACGCTAATTTCTTACTCGTCTCACCGTATTCCATCGTGTTCTCTAGTGACTCGCCTGGCTCGAGTCTTCGTGCTCGTCGACCATGCTTGGAGTTGTTGTGTACAAACATATTATCAGATACTGCAAGAACGTGACCATCCACACTAACAGTGCTTGAGAGGACCACCTAATTGGGGGAAAGAGGTTTAAATGTTTTGTAAATATTCAGAAGGTTTTATTAGTTGGCTGTATCTCTTGCCTTTCATTTAAACAACCCCTCAGTGGCACTTCAGATTCATGGAAAACTGACTCTCCTCAACCCATGTAATATTTAATATCACAGCATTTTTCTTCCATCTCTTTCTACTCATTCTTTCCACTCTCAGCCATCATTCTCAGCATCCTTAAAATCTGTCCCTCATTGTCAATTTGGCTTTCTCCTCTCCATCATCATCTCCTTATGTACTATGGTCTATGAGTAGGAGGTGTAGAGGAAGTCTCTGTGGTCCACCCCATCCCTCAATGCCATCAAACATATGTAATGAATCTCTCCTGGATCCTTTGAGATACACTGCCTGATGATATGTTCTGACCCCTAATTTCACTTTTTAAGTGCACAGTGGCCCTGCGATGGGCTGGTGTTCCATCCTGGGTTTCTCACAGCCACATTACCAGTGTAAGTAAAAATGAGTAAGGGTTAAGAATGTTGAGGAGAATAAATGAAATGGAAGGAGCAGATCATAAGCAGGTCTTAGGTGGGGTAGAGCAGGGAGATGTTGGCCAGATGTTTCATGTGGCTGGATGGCAAAAGTCAGAGTGCACTGTATGTTCTCTAAATAAATAATTGTAAATTAGAGACACAGCCATGGCTTCTGTGCAGGGATGCACAGAGGTGTGGGAAGCACGTGGAAGTCATTTCTCAGCATGTGTCAGAGGGAAAGAGTTAAAACAAACATGGTGGAAGGAAAGAAGAAGGGATAGTATGGGAGGGCAAGAGGAAGAGATGTCAGAATGGGGGCGGGTGGTAGTGAAAGACGTGTAGGAGGAAGTGAGGAGGGAGGGTCCCCAGTGAGTACTTCCTGGGTCATGGAACCTGACCTCCCACATCTGGATCCAATCACTCAAATCTCGACAACTTCCTGAAACATCTCGGCTGATTTCCTGCAAACCCTGCATCCCTTAGTAAATCCAAACCTTCTCCTTTTCACTTCTCCTTCACTTCTCTCTCTCTCTCTCTCTCTCTCACGCTCTCTCTCTCTCTCTCTCTCTCTCTCTCTCTCTCTCTCTCTCTCTCTCTCTCTCTCTCTCTCTCTCTCTCTCTCTCATCAGAATTAGCTTTTAGGCATTCTTAATTTGCTTTGAAAACATGAACATGTCTATATGAATTCTGAAATATAAAAATATTACTATATTTTTTACATAAGGAATCAAATGTGGACTAAAGAAAAATGAAGAATTTTCTGTTTACCCCATGACCACAACAGCAAATTCTTTTTTTGAGCATAACTGTTACGTAATTACAATCAAAATGTTAATCGCTATTAACACTGAAGGCACTGGTGAAAGTCAGCTACTGCATTTCCTGTAAATGCATCCTGTAATTGCAAACCATATGCACTGCTTAGACTGGTTTTGTACCTGAAATCTTCTCATATCTCTTGGGTTCCCTGCTGTCTTCAGACAATTTTGGTTACACTTGAGAAAAAACTTCAAGAAAAATCTGTGGGGATCAGAAGACAAAGATAGACTTTAATACATGTCGGTCTCTTCAAGATTACATAAAGCTTTTTATTAATAGACAAAACATGCAAATATGTTTAAAAATCATAAGCAACAAAAAAAGCTTTCAAAAGCCTTAAGCTCATATACAACTGAACTAAATACAAAAAACATTAAAACAGCAATGCAGGCCCAGGGGACAACAGTATCCCACAATGCAGTGCATGAATCTCCCATGGGGCAGGTCTGTGAGTATGCAGCTGACAGAGTGTGAGAGGGAGGCATGTATATTTACAGCATATTATATTCATTTTTAATTTATTTCTATAATGATTTGCTGTGATTATGTGTTCTTAGGTGTGAATTTCTCTGTTTGGTGTATCGAAATAAACAGCAGTGCGATTTATGGGCAGATATGGGGAGAAATGAGGGAGATGCGGAAGACGGAGAAAGTGGGGGAGAAGGAAAGACTTCAAATCACAGGAGTGTATCGTCCAGCAATATGGCATTGCTGCCATGGCAACCCAGATCTGCCGCAATCCCAAAGTCCCCAATGTAAAGCAAGGAGGGACAGAAAAGTAAAAGTGCAACTGGGAACTAATATTCCAGCAGAACAGCGACTGAGAGAAGAGGGAGAAAGAAAGTCTAATTTCAGAGGGAGACTTTCATTGTATGCCTAATCCAAATGTAAAATCTTTTTTTTTTTCATCACAAACTACACATAAGACCAGGATAAAAATGAAAGCTTCAAGCCAGTGCCCTGTGATTTTTATTTTGAGATATTCAAGCAAAGTGCAGTCAATATTGTTGTTGGCAGAGTTTGATTATGATTTATCAAAGATCTAAGAGATATTGTCTTTCCAGCCCCTTACACACACACACACACACACACACACACACACACACACACACACACACACACACACATTCCCACACTGGACCCAGGTTGTATGTATCATTGATAGCAATGTAATTATTACATTGAACTTAAGCAGTACTACTATTACTGGGACCCTGCAAAAAATTTGCGCCATGAGGGGATCTGATCACATAACCATATGCACAGATATTTCAGTGTCTAAGTTATTATGGTGCTTAAATTTGGAACTCATGATCACATTTATAACTTGAAAGTCTTAAACATTATGCCTTGGTCACACAGGATTTTTGCATTTTGCCAGATTTTGGGTCTTTTTTTGCCAGGGTGGAGCAAGGTTAGGCATCTTGGTTTGTGGTGTATGTCTCTGGAGGAAAAACATTAATCAACAACTAAGGTAAATATACCACCATTAACAAATTTATTTAGCTAGTTTGTCATAGCTTGTTAGCTCTGGTGAACCAATTGTACAAATATGCATGTTCATACTGCTGTTATAACACAGAGTCCTAAAACAATATCAATAAGCAGTATGTCCATGTCGTGTTTTCAGTAAGGCATGACCCCTGACCCACTCTCTTATTTTTTATTGCCAGACTCATAGAGATTCAAATGCTTAAAATTTACTTAGATGAACACAGCATGAAGGAAATAGAGCATCAGAGGAGGTGGATGCAAAATTACCTGCTACTGGAAGGGAATTCTTTTTCACAAACTATGCCTTTTTTCATTTGAGTGAGTTGGCTTTTTCACCAGTTGGATTTTATTTCCATCCAGTGTCATGCACCATATGCAGATGTGCACTATATTTATAGCTGGCTTCTGACTTAAAAATTGTATCCATCCTCAGTTAAAAGAAACCAACTCATCCACACCTCTTGTTTTAAAAGGCAACTCACAATACATTAATGGGTGCTGCAGAGGGAATGGGGTGATGTGGGAAAAAGGGGAGGGTTTATCAGTGCTTTAATTGCAATTGCAGTTCACCTTGCAGACAGCAGAGGGTTCTAAAGTGACAAACTGCATCTTTAAGTTTCTTCATTAACTGGAATGTTAGTCCTAGGAAGTGTTTCAGTGGTATGAAATGCTCCCATGCCACTATTCCCATCCTCATCCACTTGATCAACTTTTCACCCCTAAAAGAGTCAGCAGCACCCAGCTGTGAACAGCTAAAATTAAGCACGATGGCCACGCACACATTAGCATGCATTAGTCACTTCCCCCTCCCTGCCCACTTAGCATGCAAATCTCCCAGGCTCAGTGCCTCGCACCTTCTGCCATGCAGCCATTTGCTGCATTATAATTAGAGCTATCTTGCATAATTAATTAGGCCTCCCAAACATCCCTGTATTGCAACACAACATCCCCCACCCACCCAATCTCAGCTGTTCTGCAAGGGAAAGTTTAATATCAGCAATGTTTGTTGTGGTTTGTTGTGATATTTAGATTTAACAGATGGAGTGGTTGGGAGTAGTAATGGTAGGTGTTGATGAATGTGTGTTAATTAGTAATTACAAACATTAATTTGAGTTTAAAACAACAATTTGATCAATTGTGAAATAATTGCTGTATCAAATCATTATTTAATGTCTAATATTTATATTTCTGTATTAATAGCACTAAAATCAGGAAGACATTAATGATTCTTTTTAGATCTCCCTTTTATACAAAAGCACAATGTTGCAGAAGTGAAAGCATTGGCCCCATTCTGAGCTGCAGATGTCACTGGGTGTATTAATCTATAATGTCAGGCAACGGTCAATTCCCTTTGCATCTCTAGGAACACTTGTTAGGAAACAAAAGGTATGGTTGAGTCTTAAGCCAGGGGATCAGTTTCCCCAGTGCCTCAGAGGGAGTCCCTGGGCAGGCCTCTGAATGGCCTTTGTGTGCATCTGCCTCACTTCTCAAGACCAAACACGACACACTCAGCATGGAGCTGCCTTCTAAGAATGACAACTTGCTTAATATAAAAAAAAAACCTAGCACAGTGCACTAGTAACAACACAGTTCATAATGCAGAAGTATCTATAGATGGGTCTGAACACTATCTGTGGCATGTACTCCTCATGTGCAGGAGTTCATTTAACTCTGTGAGTCTGTGAAAACATGATAAATTAAACTACAGCTAGAGTTGTTACAAATAAACTAGGTCAGTGAATTTAAACCAGTTAAGTAAAGCCTGATTATGTATTATGGATCATGTATTAACAGTGTTATGATTAAAACTGTGATAAAGAAGGTATAATATACAAGATAATATAATATAATAACAGATATTCTG
The DNA here is from genome assembly GCA_030068025.1 of Parauchenoglanis punctatus. NCBI lineage: Eukaryota > Metazoa > Chordata > Actinopteri > Siluriformes > Auchenoglanididae > Parauchenoglanis > Parauchenoglanis punctatus. The sequence continues at coordinate 3,565,925 of JAQQZU010000014.1, forward strand.
AAGATTCTATTAACATGGCAAAAAAAAACATAAGGAAAGAGAATGACAGAAAAGGAGAGTTGTTTTTAGTGTTTTAGATTTAGGATCATCACTCATCAAAATCCCTCTCCTCCACCTAAACCCTCCACCCTCCCTAGAAAAACAAAACAGTGTCATGACATGGAGGGAATCGGGGGGAGGAAAATTAGAAAACCAGATGTGAAGCATTAAAAATATTGACATGCTGAAAGCTTCTCCAGTACCACTGATACACGGGGAACTGTAAGTCACAGACACATACACGTGTTCATAAGTAAGCTTGACTGCATACTCCAGCATTAATCAGAATTTGTAAAATCCAATAACATCAGCTTCATCTTAACCTTCAGCTGTGTGGCTATTTTGTAATTGACAGATCTATAATTTACAGATTTTACGAATACAAACATTACAAACCTTTGAAAGAATGGATCAGACAGATGCTAACTGCATTGCACATCAACACACATGCAGTAAAACCAGGCATCACTCTGTGCCCCAACATATGTTCAACTTCTACTCCAGGTTATAGGGACTGAGTTCAATGAGTAGCAATCATAAATATTTAGAAGTATTTCAGTTTGTATGTGAATGTATTATGTATAGTTCTGTATCAGATTTTTATGGATGAATACAAAAGTGCGAGATGACTTTCTTTATTGCCTCAAACAAGGGGAAAGTTGTAGGTGAGTGCAGTGCATGCTGGGGGGAGGAGGGGGTGTTTGAAGAGTTAGTCATAAATACTCTGGACTCCCAGAGTCCCATGGCAGACCAGAGCTAGACTGGTCATGGGGGTTAACACCCTGTGCAGGTGACCTCTGACCCCGCTAACAGGGTGCATAGAGCAAAGCGGCTAAAGCGATACCCCGTCACCACATACCACACCGGGACCTTTCACACCCGGCTCCATGAGTAAACGAAATGAAAACAGCACCAGGCTTTTTCCAGGGCTCTCACCTTTCCATGTCAGAGACTCTGTCTCCTTGTAAAACACCCAAATTAAGGCTTTTTTGTCAAACAAAAATAGTAGATGACAAATGAATCCTGAAGTTGCCTGATTTATTCTATTGGAGGAAAAAGTTGCTTCATTATTAGGATTTGTCTGTATGAGTTTATCAACATTACATAACACTTCAGCATGAGGTTTATCTACTTAAGCACATTTTTAAAATTGATTTATGGGACATTGTGACTGCTTCATTTGCACACAAAACTTCCAAATGACCTTCGTAATCTCCTGTGACCCTCCAGACATTCACTAGACTGGCATCTATAATGGGTCAACTTTTAAAATAATGGAGGTTCTTGATTCTTGGATTGATCTTAGAATAACAGTGCATGTTTTGTTCATTTTGGAGGAAGGCACATACCTTGCTAAGGTTGAGAGAGCGGAGTTTAAAATGGCCATTGGCTATTGGTTCGTCATGCCGGGTTAGATATGGAGTTCACTAAGGATATCTTGGAAGGTTGTTAGGGGGATGAGCATTTAACAAAATACATATGAAATTATGTTTTACAGTGATTGGGAAAAGGAGACTAATGGACAGCAAGCATTCATTGCTAATTAAGAAATGATTGAATAAAATGCTTTTAGTGTTTTTACTTTATAAAATTACAGGTTTACTCTAAGTCTTATGTTAAAACAACAATGAATTGCTATATAAAAGCACTCAATACTTGGCAGTTTGTGGCTTGTGGTTCAGGGGCTCCAGTGGAGCTAGGTGGCATCATGAACTTTGCCAGGATATTAGGGTATTTCAGCCCGACACTTGGTTTCCTCTGTCAGGAGGTCCAGACATACCCATAGATAGAGCTTTGAACAAGATAATGTGCCAAATATGTGTCTAAATTGACAAAGAAATTATCTAAAAAAACACACACACACAAAATCAATGACCCTGGATTGAATACTACTGAAACTCTGCAGCATGAATTGAAGCAAGAAGTCCACATGAACAAATATAAGAATTTAAAGGAGCTTTATGTATGATAGGAATGGATCCAGATCTCCCTAGACACATCTCCAACCTTCTTAGACATTACAAGAAGAGATTCAGGTTAGAAAACATGTTTAAATAAACCTATGCTGTGTCCCTATATGTTAGTTATGTTATTTTGTAACTCAAAATATCACTTTATGTACAGAACGTGTTATGTTTTTTATATATTAATGTTTGCCATTTTCATGAAGCATCCTAACAATTCTGGAGAGTAGTGTATATGACATTTTTAACATGAAATAATAATCCACATATTACTCACGTCTTCCCACAACCACACAGACACTAATTCCAAGATTTTACTGTTAAGTAAAAGCTATAAAATCATCAAGCTCTTAAAAGAAGTAACACAAACATATGCATTACAGTGAAGGAGATACACCTTCAGCTCTGTAGGGGAACAAAGCCTGGACTATCTTTGAGAATTAGTGAGCAGCAGGCAGTAGAAAAGAGAGAAGAGATGTCTGCTTAATTAGCCAGTAATGATAGGATCTGACAAACAACATCTGTTTCCAGATAGAGTAGGGGAGAGACAGACAGAGAGAGAGAGAGAGAGAGAGAGAGATAGAGAGAGAGAGACTTGAGGATGACAATAGTCACTAAACAGAAAGTGTCATCACAGCACAAATCTTGATGGAAGGTGTGCAAGGAGAAGAGGGCAAGGGAGAGAGATGGGAAGATGGAAAATGACAATACAACTTGAAAAAAAAAACAGATCAGTTGGAAAAATAAACTGACAGATAAACAGAACAATAGACTGATGAAGGCGCTAAGGGTGAAGAGAATGAAGGTGGTGGGGGAATGTGTGAAGATATGGGGTAAGGAATCATTCAAAGGTCCAAGGCACTGTAATTTACTGTCCGTAACTAATCCATAGCAAATGTGGAGGGATGCAGACAGGAGAGAAGAAGGTAAGGGGAGGCATGGAACAGGGGAGGAAAGGAGGTGGAGGGAGGGAAGCGAGACACTGGCGGAGCTCACAGCAGGCCTGCTGAGAAGCTGTCAGCGGGCCCATCAACCCTGCCCTCCATCCTGACAGATTCATCACACACACACACACACACACGCACACACACACAGACACACACACACACACACACACACACACACACACACACATGCACACACACTTAAAGACAAGCACACGCATTCATTTTGCCTAATAGTTTGATCTCACTCCAGGGATTCTCAGATGTGCTAAATGGTGATATGATATGACATGAGTTGGGCCACAGTGCAACATGACTCAAGAATACATAAACTGGGAGGAAGAAAAGGATAAATAATCTTATCATTGCACAGCCTAAATCTGGATGAGATCTTCAGATTACTGTCCAGCAGACACACAAACAAACAAAGCAGTGGGGCTGAGCCAGCACCAGGAAGCACCATTAAATCATTTGTGAAATTTAAGACAGCCTAACACTACTCTCCACACAAACACACATACACACAAAAACACACAAACTTAACTAACGGCCTGCTCAAGTTTCAAAACAGGATCTAGCACACAAAAATCTCAGAATTCCTAATGTAAACTAAACACACACTTCTGTTATCTACTGACATTTCACGCTAATCTTCAAATATACTTACTGTTACCTTAATCCTCAATTATAATATTCTGTAATAACAAATAATATCATATAATTACATAAAATAAACTTTGTCCTAATCTGTGTTTGTCTCACAGTTGTGCATGTAATAAATTAGACATACAGTGAGACTGCAAGTAGGTGTTTGCTCGGTTCACTCTACACACTGTAAAACTTATTAACTGTGCTTCTTCAAACGATAATTAATAATCTGGCTATTATTAGGGGGGTTTCACTGGCGCAGTGGTTAGCACTGTTGCCTCACAGCAAGTTCGACCCTGCTGGCTGCCTGGAGCTTTTCTGTGTGGAGTTTGCATGTTCTCCCTGTGCCTGCATGGGTTTCCTCCATGTGCTCCGGTTTCCTCCCAAAGACATGCAGATTAAGTCATCTGGCTACTCTTAATTAGACATAAATGTGAGTATGAATGGTTGTTTGTCTCTGTTTTATCCCTGTGATAGATTGGCTAGCTGCCCAGGGTAAACCCTGCCTCTTGCCCAAAGTCAGCTGAGATTGGCACCAGCTTCCCTGCGACCCTGACAGATAAACGGTATAGATAATGTATGGATGGATGATTATTGCTCAATGATGTGTGACTATATCATAATTTCTTGGAATATTGGGTAGTTATCCAAGAGCAATAAAAAGTTAATAATGATAACAAAACAATATATTTGTGATTTGCATACATCTGTGTTCTAGGCTTTAGTATTTTTAATGAACAAATAAAGAAATTCAACACTTGGTTTCCCCACAGTGCAGTGCAGTGCAGGTAAAAAATTATATAT
>JAQQZU010000014.1:3577656-3594705 GCA_030068025.1 Parauchenoglanis punctatus
TGCAACTTAGTCAGATGGCAGACGGAATGTTTACGAACACAGCTGTACGTTTACGAATAAAAACATTTTTAAAGCAATTTAAATGTATAGATTTTGCACCACCTATAATTTGAGGTTATGACCACAGAAGTGCAAGCTGCACACAAAAGTTCACACGTCAGATAAGAAACTTGCATTACTTGCTGATTTTAAGCTCAAATTTGTTAAGACATGTTGTATAAATGAGGCTCCTGCTGTCCCATTTCACTTCTCCTTTGGCAACAAATGGGTTCATCATGTATAAATCATCCTTTATTTATGTTATCGTGACACAGCACAGCGTGTACCGTGACTGAATGTCCTTCTAAGAAGAATCGAAAGGAAACCATAAGGTCACGTTGGCCTTTTCAATACGTTTTCCTTCAGGACATTTTCCGTTTTCCTCTGTATATGTGGAGAAGAATAAAGAGCGCTGAGCAAAAGCTTAATTTAAAAGCAAGCAATTATGAAAAGTAAACAAGCTTATCATAATACTATGATTAATGAATGAAAAAAAAATGTGAGTTGTCTGCGTGGAACAAAATCAACCGTCAGGATCATGGAAATGAAAAGAAGTTACAACAATCATGAGTACCGGCAATATGTGAGAAGTGCGAGCAGAGTGAAAGTCACTAACTATTAGTAAAAATTATTTCACAGAAAGGCTCGTCCTTCATTACCAAGAATATATTAAGTAGAGGAGCATTAGTAATTACAAAAATCCTCATAATCACATACAGGAACTTCATACTAAAATGTAATGGTAACAGGGATTTCTGTCAACATGTGATGTGTAAATGTGAAAACAGGCGCTGATGTGGATCACCATCAGTTAATTACTCCTTTAATTGAGCAATAGGTGGAATTAGGACAGGAGGTATTATAAAGAGCGGACCTGGACGTGTGGATCTGGCCATTCGGGCGGTCTATCACACGTTATTATAAAAATTTCTCCTCGACCATAACCATATTCCTGCTTTTTAGGGTTTCATTTCTTTCAGAAACAGAAGGATCATATTTATTTGTTCAGGATGAAAACCTTATAAAGTTGTAACTAAATCTGACCTGTTTGAGTTGAACTGAACCCAAAGTGAGATCAGAAAGTGGTTCAGCTTTCTACTTGGCCTTAAAGGTCCACTATGTAGGATAGCAACCAGGGGATTGCCCCACCCTTACCCCTCCCTTTCCAAGCAGGCGGCCAGCGGGTGCTCGCAGCTTACATCGGTGTACTTACATTCACACTCTCTTACTTTTTCTGTGTTTTCTTCTTCATTTTTCAAAATTTGCGTTCTTATACTTATTAGCCGGCACCAGCAAATACTGATCGCTGTCATTTCTTCTTTCTTGCCTTTTCTTCTTCATCTTCCTTCCGGATTCACACTGCTATTTATAAAACCGAGGTTTGTCTGCTCTGGGCTACTGTAGCGGCGCAACATGGCGGCTCTGTACAAGAGGACCCGCTCCCTATAGAGATATAATGGACTCAGTCTAATCTTACAAAAACACAATGATTCATAGTTACAGGTGAAAACACTGATCAAAACATACTTATGAATACTAGATTCTATTTCTACCAATAGATCCCCCTAAATCCTACTGGGTGCATAGTAAGTTCTGCGTGTCGACAGTTAGGCCTACTTGGTAACATCAGGCAAAGCAATTCCCCACTCTCCCTGATCACCTTTTCCTCTGCTCTCTCTTTACATCTCGGTTTTCTACTGAACTCTTTCCTGTTATTGACTCGCGCGCTAACACCTGAATGAAGGGCATGTTTCATGTAAACTAGATGCATGTGACCGTAAACTGTGCGTGCGTCGTGTACATGTGGCATGTAAATAGTGTACCACTGTTTGGGAGCTTGTGTCTCTGAAGCTAAACCTGGTTCAGCGTTTACACTCTACTCTCTGCTTATGTGAAATGTTGAAATGTAGTTTCAAGAATCAGAAAGATTTGTTCATATGTCATTCCGCGTGCTCTAACCTGCGATTGTTTGTTCGTCAATAAGACTAAAGCCTACACTAATACTGGATTTATGCAGTGCGCTGCTGCCACATGATTGCTTACATAATTACATGAATGACCAGGTGTTCCTAATAAAGTGACTGGTGAGTGTAAATCCATAGTCAGAACTGAGAGATGAAAATGACGTGCAAAGGACAAGGGCGCAGACGACGCAATATAAAATAAGTTATAAGTTAAAGTCTGTGTTCATCGAAAACCTACGGCAGAGTCGAAACGTTCTGTACAAATCACACTGACTCAGCAGAACATGTCCTGCGTGAGTCACGCTGGAGTTTGGATGAGCATGTGCAAGGGAAGAGATGACGGCCGTCTGAGTGAGTACGAAATGTGATTTTACGCATCCTGGTACATAGCAACAATGAATGAATCATTGTACAAGCAGGTCATACAGTCTGAGATTCGTCAGAGTAAATAATCATCAGCGATTGCATAATCGTACCTGGATCTGGAGCACAGCTGTTGTCATCCCGGTACTCGTTCACTTACTTAAAATCCTTTCAAAACACTTAGACCCTGTTGACACTTGGTTCTAAAATTTTCTTCCTCATGTCTTCTCAGGGAGAATCTTATCCATTTTGCCTTTCCATCTACATTAAAAGAACATTTTCAACTATTGAATATAGTCTTTTTAATCCACTCTCCAAAGTGGATGACTCTGAAGATATTGTTTCCATGTTGCAATGAGAAAACCGAGGCCTTTTATAAATACTGACATATGAGTGTCATGTCACCTTCACAATTCCAAAATGTTGGAACCCAGTGCACTCCTATGTCTATGCTAGCAATTTAATTTTATCTTTGAAAGCTTGGTCGCATACAAGAGACTTGTTTGTGCAGAAATTATGTAAATATCATGGATCGGAAACATTTGGTGCCACTTCCAACGTCTTTTCTATTGTTTCACGTTTCACAGTGGATGAGAAACTTTTGGGAATTGTTCTGAAAACATTACTAGTGTGATCAAAAAATGAAATTCATGAGTTAAAATTTACCAATATGTGTGCCTTCATTTAGCGCTGCCCAAAGAGTCGTCAAATATCCAAATAAGACCCTGTTCAACAGAAGCCAGAGGTACTGACAGCTTTTAAATGCCCACAATAACAGGACCTGATAAACACTGAGATGCTGGATAATTATTTATTAGCAGGCCACACTAATGAGCAAATAAACAGTAAAAGCACACCAACACAGAACTTTACCAACCATAGGAACCTCAAAACTAGCTTTGCAGTCACCCCAAATGAATCTAGATCCATAAACTGATTCTCTAGTTACTGCCATTTGTTGTGTTATTGTAACATTACTCCATAACATTACTTTATAATGTGTGACATGCTAAAGGACCTTTGAAATACAATTCCAGGTCAAGTCTGGCCCTGTTTACACTCGGCCTTGGGCTCTCGCCATTTACACCTGTGTCCAAGGTGTCCAGCTGACCGAGCGCTTATTCAGATTTCATCACTGCCCACGTCACGTCCGCTAGAAGGTCAAAGTGCCCTGTGCAGGTATTATATAAATCTCCGTCACCAGTCAAGAGTCGGATTTGTTTAGCTAGGAAAACAAACCTGTTGAGAATGGCATAGCAAAGTCATTTGGGACTTGCAAAAAGTGTAGGACAATACGAGCATTGGCGTGCTGTAACAAAAACAACCACCACATCCTGCATTGATGATGTATTTTGCTGTTACGTCCTCGTTAAGGACGTGTCAGGGTTTACGCTACAAAAGATATGTTGTCAAAGATGTCCCAGATCACCTTGGCAAGTGGTTTGAGAGAATGCATCTTGGTGGCTGTTTACATGTGAATATAGTGCCATCTCCCAAGATGCATTTTAAAATAAAGTGTAAACAAGGGTTTATGAAAGTGTCTGTGTGTGTGCGCGTGAGTGGAACAGCTAGAGAGAGGGGACATGGATCTAGCTAAAAAGGATGTACTAGGCACAGGCCTGAAAAAACATGAGCTCGTGGCACACGCCCAGCTACAACCAGTCAGAGACCTTTCACTGAAGTATCTGTTTTCGTTTCATCCTCCCTTGCTTCCCCACCACTCTTTGATTGTCACTCACTCACTTTCAGGACCTGCCAGGGTCAGGGTCACAGTGGATCTGGAGAATACTGAGCGTGAGGCAGGAATACACCCTTAATATGACGCTTATGCTTTATCACACGGCAGTGCAGTGTTTCAGCTATTTCTAGTTTTGCTTTACTTTTCATAGAAAGAGGGTGAATTAGGGTCTGCAGGATAGTCTTTAAACTCAGGCTGTTATGACAATAAGTCTACAGATATTCTGTATTACATCAGCGGTTGCTGCCTACCACAATTTCAGGGGCAAATCTTGACGTAAAAGCCTTTCTGATCACAGATGCGCCCTCATACGACGGGAACTGAACTGGTTGCCCTTTTGTTGAGTCCTTTCTTCAGAAATCAAGATACCCCATCACCACACATCGCCGAACACGTCCCAACACAAACCAAATATGTTCCTGAAGCAAGAGCAGCACCATATCTGAAGGATCAAAGTGGCCGTTTCCTGTCCAGTGCACGCCCAAAATGTCCACATGCTCAGTATAAATGAAAGTTTTAGACCATATAAAAGGAGGCTGAATATTACACATAGTAATACTGTTACATATACATACTGTGCAAACTTCCTGGTGTGGCCAAATCACTTTCAGTCCTCTGGCTACAGCTCAATCCCATAATAAAATTAAAAAAATAACTTTTGTGATTTTAATCATTAGCCTAGGTCCTAATGAGAAACCCATTAAACAGCTGGGATACAAAACATTCACCTCCTTCATGCTTGCATTTTTCATTTATAAACATACACTATATATATATATATATACACACACATACACACACACACACACACATGCATACACACAAAATAAACACAATAATATAATATATATATATTTTTTTGTATGTAAAAATTACCATAAAAACAAATATAATGTAAACTTTTTTTTTTTTAAAGGAAGTGAGCAATATTTTCTGTTCAGTTGAAAGTGTGAGTCAAACAGGCAGAGTGTGCAGGTGTGAGCTTGGCCAAAGTCCAGCTTTTTGACAGGATACTTTTGTTCTTTGGAGACTTTTCCCCTTTTTAACACTATCCAGGTCTTTAATTAGTACTTTGTATGATCCGCATTTCACAAGAATATGAACACAAACACCAATTCAGATCAGAGACCCACTGAAGTCCTGCTGTCTCAGACACTATTGGTGAAATTGCTGTCATATGTGTATTAGTATATTGTTTTTACTACACAGGAGTATAATATTCATTATTTATATAAAAGGAACTTGTGGTCAGTTTCTCAGCTGGAGGTCCATGACAATAATGTGACCTGACAAACCCAGTGTGAAGACATTCTTTAGTCAGAACCCGAAGAGGAAATAAACCTCAAAATGTTCCAGCACTGGGTTTTGAAATGAACTCACCAGTTTCTGAAGTGAGGTTTCATCCAGACTGGAGTATCTGTGGTCCGTCATGGTGACCAAAACAATGTCCTGAAGAAGAAAATAAACTTCCCGCAGCTTCTGCTGTCTGTCTCGGGAGACCTTCACAAGAGTTTCAGCTCTATATGCTTGGCTGAATGTGAAAAATGCTCATACAACAGGAGGACAAAGGCAGAAGATCCAGCATGTTCCTCACACAATGCCACGTCTGGACACCAGTGAACCCGCACTCCTGAGTCCTGCTGAAGTCCAGTCCAGTGCACAACCTGCTGAAGACCTCAATGAATAAAAGTGTTTAAAAAGAGCAGGTATATTACAGATTATCTTTTTTAAAAAAACAGATCCAAGCACTGTCTGCTGAAAATAAAAGTTTTAAAGTTACACCGGAGGTCAGCGCGCTCATTCTGAAGTCCTTGTAAACCAACTGCTTTAGTCTTTCTTCCACGTGAATAATTAAATATAAGCCCCGCCCACGGGTCTCTCAACCAATAGCAAGGCGCGGAGCAGGAGTCGCTTACTCTTTGAATTTTTAGCGGGTGGCAAAGCAGCGCGCGCGCGTGTGGCGCCGCCTATCGTTATAGTCGTGAAAAATAGAGCTTTGTAGGGTGAACGTCAGTAACAGTGCTGTCTGCTCGGAATATTACATCTTAATATCTGTCAATAGCTCGTCAATGAAACTATGGAGCACTGCATTCACGAGGTCTCATCAATGTCATAATAAAATGAATAAAATGATGCCGGGATAAAACTATATTACACACACTCAGGGGCACATATGCAGCTGCATTTATGATTTCTTTCTTTCTTTTTTTAAAAAACTATATCTCTAGTCGATGGCTGGGAGGGGTGGAACGGAAAATAGCTACAGCTCTGGAAAAAAATTAAGAGACCACTTGATTTTTTCTTAAATCAGCATTTCTATGTATGGCTGCTATTTCATTCCAGTGTCTGTGATGGAATTCCAACACAAGCAGAGCTCATTTTACTTAATGAGGTACTGATTAGGCGATCACCTGAACCAAATCTTATTTAATAATGGAAAGTATAAAAACCACTGCTGTGATCATCACTACCTTCTTTGAAGTAGGACCAGTTTGGATGGTAAAAACAGTGCCAGGAGTACCTTAAGTTTAATTTGAATACATAAATATCTATTCATCATGCTAAGAGAGTTAAAAAGAAAAGATTTGAGTGAGAAAAAGAAGGGTCTTTCGGGGCAGGGTTGAAGTCATGTAAAGCTAAAAAAAATCCCTTCATCAATGAGGAGCAAAGAAGAGCTTGACTGAGGTTTGCTAGACACTATAAGGATTGGACTGTAGAGGAGTGGAGTAAGGTCACCTTCTCTGATGAGTCCAATGTTAGCTTTTCCCATCCCCATATGGTTAAATGGAGACCTGAAGAGGCCTAACAGCTACAGTGTCTTGCAACCACTGTGAAATTTGGTAGAGGATTGGTGTTGATCTAGGTGTGCGTCAGCAAGGCTGGAATGAAGCAGATTTTTGTTTGTGAAGGACGCATGAATCAAGCCATGTACAAGATTATCCTGGAAGAAAACTTGCTTCCTTCTGCTCTGACAGTGTTCCCTAACTCTGAGGACTGGGTTTTCCAGCAGGACAATGCTCCATGCTACACAGCCAGGTCAATCAAGGTGTGGATGAAGGACCACAGTATCAAGACCCTGTCATGGCCAGCCCAATCTCCAGACCTGAACCCCACTGAAAACATCTGGAATGTGATCAAGAGGAACATGGATGGTCACAAGCCATCAAAGAAAGATGAGTAGCATAAAGTCACCCAATAGCAACATGAAAGCCTGTTAGAGAGCACGCCAAGACGCATTGAAAGCTGTGATTAAATGTCAGGGTTATTCCACCAAATAGTGATTTCTGAACTCTTCTACGTTCAACCCTTTGTTGTACACCAACAACCATGTGTTGTTTAAGATTGATTATGATCTTAATTTCTACACATTATTCAAGGTCTGAAAACACTGCATTTTTTGTTATTTTGACCAGTTGTCATTTTCTGCAATTAAATGCTCTAAGTAACAATATGTGTTGTTATGTGGCATTTGGGGGAAGTGTTGTCAGTAGTTTACAAAATATAACAGTAATGTTCATGTCCCTCAAACACATACCTATAAATAGTAAAACCAGAGAAACTGAAGTGGTCTCTTAATTTTTTTTTAGAGAAATATTAGTTATGTATTGTTAATGCTGACCATGTTATTGATATGTTAACACGGCACTTGACTTTGCCCTTTCAGGCCACAAGTTTCATTTTAAACACAACTCTATACTTTTAACTGGAGTTTAACCACAAGGCAAAACCTCTCTCTCTCTCTCTCTCTCTCTCTCTCTCTGTCTGACTCCTCCTTGTATTTTATTTAGCTTTACATGCCTAATTCTTAAAATATGGTACATGGTACAGTTGTTCCGCTGATATAACATCGAAGTAAGGTTCAAAACATAGCAAAAGGGGGAAAGATGTGTAATTTATGGACTGCAATAAGCTATATTCGTAAATTATCTACAGGTATTTTAAGGAAGGAAGGGAAGTCTTACCCTTCGTCTTTATTTCTAAATATAAATATAGTATATGAATTCCGATCTATGAACACAATGTAAATGTACCTTATCATGCTCAACAAAGTCAATGAAGGCTGTCCTTTCGATTTCCACAGGCTGCCCATGCCGGTCGTAGAGGGCCAACACAAAATGGAAGAAGTTGGACTTTCTCAGGTTGGAGGGCGGCTGTTTCTCAAAGTGAGCACGAGACAGAGCTACTCCACTGTAGATACAATAATTTTGCATAAATTTAACACTTAAATTACACGTAACTGGATAAATTCGACGTTAATTATCATGATGGGCTTATTCTGGGCGTACATTTATCACTTTTTATCGCGTGTCACTGCGTCCAAGTACATTAATATGTCCTAAACATGACTGTAAAACATAACAACCCCTAGAATTAAATTACCCTGAATAGCTCATCAATTATTATTTGACATATTTTATATTTATGTAAACTATGATGTCTGTAATAATATGTAATAATAAAAATCAATTAAGCCTACATCGCCCTGTAGTTTTTCGTTAATGTGTAATCAGTTATATGGTGTCCTTTTTCATTCATAACGCCAACAAGCGATCCATTTTACTAGCGCACTTTTTAAAAAATGCTAAAAATACTCTTTTGGTAGATTTTATAAATTTTTAATAACACCATGAAAAAAATAAGATCATAAAAAATAAACGTGGATAAGTAAACTGACATCCATCAGCATCAGCATGACTGGTCTATGACAGACTGGAGCTCCTGCATTAACGCCTTGGAGGTCAGATTTCCAACTTTAAAACGGTGTCATTTCCTACCATGATCTATGCATTCGTATAGTTGTAAAGCAAGCACATTAACACACAAGTAATCTATTTTTGTATTAGAAGGCAAGTTATTAATAACGTTATGTTCTTATTTCCCTATTTAAAAAAAAATCCTCTGTGCAGCAAACAAAATAGTTCAAGCAGTTGGTAAAACCTCTGAGCGAATCATAGTTTATTTGATTAGGAATTCAGTCAAGTTCGTCACACTTTGTTTTGTAATAATTTGCACCAAAATAAATATTAAACACCAATATAAATTTTATTGGTAAGAAGCTACAATAAAAAAATCGTCCTATTTAAACTTATTTATCCTATTCAAACTTCACCCAGTTTTATGAATTGTGTAGCAGCTATAATAATAATAATAATAATAATAATAATAATAATAATAATAATAATAATAATAATAATAATAATGTCGTTGTCAAATATTTAACTTTTCATTTTTAGCTTTTTAACTTTTTATATTTAACTTTTAAAGTCCTAAAATTGACGGTGCTACATTATAAATGTAAAAAAGACGAAACGCATCCTAAAGACAACAAACACTCAAAACGTGTAATAATGCGCTCTGCTAGTTGTCATTGAACAGCTGTAAAATAGCGCAGGTTTATTGTATTATCCAGTCTTTGTAGTGGTTCTTTCACGGGGCTCATGACTTTCCCAGCTTTTCCAGTGCTGGAGATTCGAGCCTGTGTCATTTTTACGTTCACATCGCTGAAGAGACACACCTGTTGATGGGTCATTTATGGCACAGGAGATTAGATATGAGGATTGGGTAATATGTAAATGTGGACGCAAAATGTATCTTAAAAAAGGCACCCAGTTTACATGTGAACATTTTCCATTATGGGATAAGTTTATACGAGGGAAATATTTTAGGGTAGAGCTGGAATGTTTTCATCTATTTGGAATAAAATTGTCGTTAAACATTTCCTTTTGATCAATTAATAAATAATTATAGGCTAGTTATTTGTCATGCATATTGTTAAATATGAAGTGTACTACCTCTGAGCTGCTACATTTGCATCCACGACTCCGACATTACGCACCCACGGACGGACTGAATCCATTTCTTCTGCAAAAGTTCGTTCTTTCACAACAGTAGCAAGATGATCTTGGATTCCGAACATTTACAAAAAAAACGAAACAACAAGATGCAAGCACCTGCGCACGCTTAGCACACGAGGAAGACGAGAAACAGTCCAACGAATCAGAAGATGCTGATAGCAACTCCGTAACACTTGCGAGAATATATGAATCGGGTTTGAGTGTTTTGTTGAAAAAGACAGTAATCGCTCCCTAATTATTTTTTCTGTGATTTTACAGTTTTTGAGGTTGTCCTATGTTTATCCAGCTTGGGCATCGTTTAAAGGAAAGTTAGGAATACGCGCTCCAAAGATCACCTGCTCTGAAAGTCACACATAAGCGCGCACTTCCCAGGCAAACTACACTACTTTAAACATTTGGAGAAAACCAAGCATTTATCCACAAGCAGCCCTCGGAGAGCCTTTAGGAGCCGGTCCGATAGTCCCGCATTAAGAGGTGAGGATGCGATGAGTCGTAAACCGCTCGGGACAACGAGCACGTAATGATGCTGCAAGTCTAAGCTGTACATTATGAAAGAGCAGCACTGCCAGGACAAGGAGGGGGAGGAGCTTAACCATATTTGGAAGGACAAAGTTCTCAAATTCTGCAAAAGTACAACATACAAAAGAACTGATAAACTTTCGTCTCCATTGCAATTTTTTTCTCTCTTGGATAAAAGATCACGTATTTGTCACGCAATATCATATATTGCAGCGCTAAGTACTTGCATCAGGTAACTGAAATGACAGGGATTAATGACTACTAATGGTCAACAAGCTTTTACTGCGACACTACAGATGACCTGATCGAATTGATGATGGAAAGATAAAGCAGATGAATATATTTGAAAATACACCATCCATTTGCATAAAACAGATATCAAGTAGCCTGGCTGAAAAAACACTTTTGATCTAAACGACCATAAAACACTAAAATGTTTTAGCCTTTCATATAACACTACCTACTTAGATGTTTCGTTTATAATTTGGTCTTTTTTGGGCTATTTGAAGGAGATTTGTAATATCTAGACGCTTTCAGCATCACTGAGAGTTATGATGCAGAATCTGTTTGCCTAATCTGTTATAAATTTTATAACTAAAGGCAGTTCAATAAATAAACACACGTATACAAGCTATACAACTGTTGAACTGTTGCTGTACTCTGTGAGCAGCCAAAACACAGCCAAAAGATTTTTTCAAACTTTTTTAAATTTCCGATTTTTCCTCTTTTTGCACTGAAAAGAAGAGGTTTTTCCATCTTTTCTCGCTCTTGCTGGGGTCATTGTCTGTGCGTGGGGCTAGTATGTCTAAACAATGAGTGTGACCCCCTCCCGGCTCACACACACCGCCAGCCGGCTTACACACCAGCCATCTGCCAGCGCGCCACGGAGTCAGCTGGGCACCCGATTACACACACTGCCGCGGAATGCGGACACACTCACCCACACACACACACACACACAGTCAACTCCAGCACTACTGCCTATATCTTATAGCACAAACCTCACTCTCTAATCATTACCAATTTTTAGGATGTTCAGTCTCAATATGTAGGCTACCCAGTTATCATGATGTACATGACATAACCCTAACCCTGACAGCAAATGAGTGATGACACACTGGTGACTCACACTTGCACTTTTACACAATTCACGTACCGCTGCGGAATCTCATCCCTGTCTGGTGCCAAAACTTGGTTTTGATGAGACTCTTATCTCAAGCTTTATAGATCAGAACTGACTCATGGACTAGCCTGTAGGTAAATCGTCCGCAAGCAGACCTGGCATTTAGATGCATATAATCGACGTATATAATATAAAAATGAATTCCTTTTTTTTTTGCTTCCAGATTGAATAGCTTTATTGATTGCATTAATAGCAGTCACACTTAAACTTAAACAATAGACATCAACCTTGCTCTATCAGACTTTTCAGATGTTATTTTGATTTAGAAATGTCAGGAGCAAAGGTTACAGGTGTTCATAAGCTACTTAATATGATGTAATAACTGGCAAGTAGGCCTGTCTGCAGTGTTATTGGTTTTATTGTACTGCGATGGACGGGTGTCCCTTGTAGGGTGCATCCTGCAGTGTTCCTGGTATTACCTCCGTATCCACCGCGAGCCTGAGCAGGATAAAGCGGAACGAATAATGTAGGCTATGCCTATATAACAACAAAACTCATTCGGAGTTCAGATTTTTTCATTTGTCATGCGCTTTGGTTAAACGATATACTACTTTAATATCAAATGATTAGGCTAAACATTGGTTTCAAATAGTATTTGACTGAAAGAAATGTTAAAGATAAGCCTAATGACGCACAATGTCAAAACGTTTTTCGTTACTAGTACTGGACCTATAGTCTTAAAATATTATAGATTCCTTTAACACAAATAAAATTGACATTTATGCTATTGGGAGAATGTTTCAGCAGTTCCAGCTGACCTCTTGGTGTCCAGCCCGGTTTGACAGAGGGACAGACCCATGCTCTTATTTGAGCAGATGAACAAAGAGGTATCGTGTGCCGCCGCACAGCCCTTGTCCATTCTTCCTGTCCCCTGGGGAATCAGAAGCCGAAGTGAGCGGCTTTGTGCAGCGCGTGGGTAAAGAACAAAACACTCCCCTCGGGCTTCAGCCCAAAGGCTTGTGCACACACCACCCACCGGACATTAGACTGGATCACGCAAGTCATCCGACAGAAATGGCAGGTGTATTTGTATCAAACTCGTGGGAACGCACGAATTTGATTTTGGTTTTTTTTGTTGATGTTTTCAAAAATATATAGGCCCAGCCTATTGCACTAATCTTTAAGTTTAGTCACAGATTCAACGCCAGTAAACATGAAACATTGCGAAGTTTTGGGAGAGGCGTATGCAGCTGTAGCTTTCCAGAATAGCCTATTTCTAGACATTTCAATAATCTAAAATCAAACGAGATTGAGGATCATACATTCTTGTGTGCCGGCTTAGAAAGTATTCAGTAGAAAGTAGAAAGTGTTTGTTTGTTAGTTTGTGTTTTACCAGCAGTGTGGTCTCAAATTTTACAAAAGTTTTATGCCAGTTTAGTCTGTGCATCCAAAGCTACAACCATATTATTAACGATCTATAAAAATACTTATTTCAATTATAAGCTATATTCATATAGCTAGAAAACAACGCTTAACAGGAAAAACGCTGCAACTCCTCGGAGTGATCATAACTTTATAGATTCTAACGGACGCTCGTTTGGATGACACGCCATCTATTGGTAAAGATGTAGAAATGCGGTGGAAGAAAACCGCAACACGAGTTTCAAGGAAAAACACAGAAGCTATTAGTGCGGTTGAATAGTGCGTTATATTCATGTTTATTCCTTTATTTACATACAGGGATGAACACAAAACATCTTCATGTGAAGGAATATGATAACACTCCTCCCTCAATTTTAACACTTAATGTCCGCATAAACAGGAAATATTGCTGAGTAATGTTTTACTCAAAAATATTTGTTTTTGCTCTATTTTGAGTGTACAGAGTAAACTGTGTTAGTGGAGGTAGATCAAAATTACAGAACCTTTTACTCTCTTCAAAGAGGGACCAAATCTGATCTTCATAGAATAAAGCATTCTTCAATTTGAATAAATTTTACTCTGGCAAATTTACTGTGTAAGTGTAACACAAGGAAAATGTTTACAATAACACCACAATAAGATAATAATAACAAAGTGATTTTAGCTTTACTTTTATCAACTATTTTAGACTTTAGGAAATAGCTCAAACACTTTTTCCCCCAAATCTATAACCTTATAACTCTATAAAGATGGTGCATATGATCCACATCCTATTGTGATTGTATGTCTTATTATTATTATTATTATTATTTAGTAGTAGTAGTAGTAGTAGGATACTTTCGAATGTAAAATTTCAAATTCGAAAACAGCTTTTTTTCCTTCTTCTTCATTTCTAATCTGCACCAAACATGCAAAGGAATTTGACGGTTAATCCACCAAACAGGAAGTGATGGAATAGCTTTACATCGTTGTGGCATCTACTGTGTTCGGAACATTCACTCACCTACTATATAGTCCACCAGCTATATAGCGAATCAGCCATTTTGTAGTGCTCTTCGAATTCTCAACTGTAAATTTTATTCATTATATAGTGCACTACAAAATCATCACAGGGCACACTGCTGTTCCCTACACATACATAGCATAGAACAGAGCAACACTGACCAAACTTGGTAAATCCTTGATGCACTCTATGCACTTTGGAGGGGCCGCACCAAACTGCCTGATGCAATACTGTCAGCTTTAGTTGGTGCCATAATTTGCAAATTTATAAAATGACTCAGAACTTTTGCACCAATTAAAATCAAATCAAGATTCTTGATTCTCCTGAAAGTACGCCGTGTTGGTGATCTAAGGAACGTGTAATTTCTCAAAGAAGTCAGCTATTTTTCATCATGCCCAATTTTTCTGTAAGTGTAAATGTTTTCTATTCTATTTCTATTCAATATTAACTGCATTAACATGCTTAAATTCATCTTTTGGCATAGTGGTTGCATTAAAATCCGAAATTTCCACACAATAAATCATATTTAGGATACATGAATTTATTATGCACAAACCTTTACAGCAACTAATCTAAAGCAGGACTTTTGCACTAAGTGGTGTTTTATGTTTGTAACACCCCAAAACTTTTACATCAAATTTACAAATAATAAATTAATCATCATTTAATTACAAAAGATATTACAATCAAAATTTCCTCAGCAAAAGTGATCTCAACCACTCCAAGATAAAGTTCCATTTTCAGTTTGACTCAATTAAAACATATTTTTTAAAAACTTTTAAAATGATTAACAATTATTCAGTAGACAGTGGTACATTCCCTGATTTAGATCACTGTAATTCAACTGCATAGCTTTTTCCCTTCATGAAGCTCATGTGGTGCTCATTGGAGCTGAATGGAGTTTCCTTTTTGTTGAAACATGCCTCATTTCAAATTTTTTTATTTCCTTTTTTTATTCAGCTATTATGATTTTTTTTATTACCTGACAAACCATGTAACACTGAGATTTAAAGTGGATGTTGATACAAATTACACATTTTTCTAGGCTTTTCTACAATGGTATATACATATGGCCCAACGTTTATGGACACATGACCAATTACACCAATATGTGCTTGTTGAACATCTCATTACAGATTTATTCCCCTTTTTGATTGTATAATAGCTTCCAGTCTACTGAATAGCGGCTGTGGATTTGCCATTCAGCCACAAGAGCATTAGTGAGGTCAGGCACTGATGTCAGGGTAGGATGTCTGGGGTGCAGTCAGTTTTCCAGTTCAAGTACTTCCACACCAGAGTTAGCAAACCATGTCCACCACAGCCCTTTAATTCCAGTGAAAGGAAAACTCAAATGCATTTACTGGCATTGCAGATGAACTTTGTGCTTTAAAGGGGAATGAATGAACATAATTAAATTACCACTTTCGTTTTGTATTTTAATACAAGTGCCATGATTATCAGTGAGACAGAACAAGAAAAATTAGGCATGGGGAGAACATTCCATCTCCACACAGAAGTCCTCCCCAGTTGGTCAGCAGGTTCAAACTCCAAAACTTTCTTGCTGTGAGGCAACAGTGCTAACTACTGCACCACCATGCCTCCAAAAAAGCAAATATATACCAAACAAAATGTAACTATGTTGAATTTGAGCTTTGCATAGCAAGCTGTCTAAAACTCCCCGTACAAGCGTGTGTTTTAGGTAGTTTATCAATCAAGCATGGAGCTCAGCAAGGTACATATTCATTGCCTTCTATTTGTATTCGTATTCAATAGTGGAAAAAACTTAATGGAAGCACGAAACGAAATTTGCAAAGCATATGGCAACGCTGCAATCTGCATTTCTGCAGTCAAGACCTGGTTCACTAAGTTTTGAAAAGACGAATTATGCTAGATGATAAGCCAAAGCAAATGGAAGACGTTGAGCTGCAGAAACTGTTGAACGAGGAAGCAACATAATCGACTCGAGAGCTGGCAAGATGTTTGAATATCGATCATTCAGCTGTTCTAAGGAGTCTGAAGGCAATGGAAAGATTCTGAAAGTTGGTAGGTGGGTTCCACATGCACTTTACAGAGAGAAATACTGCTCAATGGTTTAACTCCTGCATTTTACTGATGGTCAAAAGTAAAGTTTTCTGTGGTATATCGTTACCGGGCATGAGAAGTGGGTTTACTACAATAATCCAGAAAAAAAAAGATCCAGGTTAGGCAACAACTTCAACTCCAAAAGTCAATATTCACGGCAAAAAAGTTCTCCTTTGCATATGGTGAGATTATAATACAATTTATAATGAGCTACTTGACCCTGAAGAAGTGTTAATGCCGAATGTTACAGTAATCAAATGATAAAATTAAGTGAAAAAAAATCAGTGAACTATGATCACCCAATGGCCATTCACAAAAGAAAATCATCTTCCATCATAACAATGCAATGCTACATGTTGCAAAAGTGACGAAAGACCCAATTTTAAGCCTTGGATGGGAAGTTTTGCTGCATCCAGCCTGACATGGCACCATCGGATTTCCACTTGTTTAGGGCACTGCAACATATGCTCTCTGGCCAACATTTCTCAAAACCCAGACCCGATTACTTGGAAGACTCTCTATATCTCTATATATTATAGTAGAAAACTGTGAATAAATTTTGTTCAAAAAGTCCACAAACTTATTCACCACCCTAATTACTATGAGACAGTTTTTATTCTCAACTAGACACAGCCCACCACGTAGGCCTATACAGGTTGTAAATACTTTAGCCTATAGAAACTACAGAATTTCAATGTTTTCAAAATACCATTGTTACCATGCTGGAGAAAAATCACTATAGTGTTTATTATGGACTGTTTTGTTCATTTATTCATCTATGAAGCACAAGGTTCTTCCCAAAGCTAGTAAATTTGTTGACTTTTACTTTGGAGAGCTGAAAAAATTGGGCTTTCATAGATAACCAAGGGATTACCATGGATATTAGTATAGTGAATCCAAAGGTGGCCTTCTGCGTGTTTTGGCAGCAAATATAGGTTTTA
>JAQQZU010000014.1:3612300-3622369 GCA_030068025.1 Parauchenoglanis punctatus
AGCCAGTTGACCTAATCTGCATGTCTTTGGACTGTGGGAGGAAACCGGCGCACCCGGAGGAAACCCACGCATGCACGCGGAGAACATGCAAACTCCGCAGAGAGAGGCACCCTGGGTGACCCGGGGATCGAACCCAGGACCTTCTTGCTGTGAGGCAACAGGGCTAACCACTGCACCACCATGCCACCCAAATTATACATATGTTTTAAGGAAATTATTTTGGCAACTCAATTAAAAGTTTTGTGTGTACACTGAAAATTATATTTATTTTAGAATTCCTTACATGTTAATAACTCACCTCTGTCATTTAGTAGCTGTATTACTGACCAAAGACCTTTATCCATCTGTTCTTTAAGAAATAAAGGCATGTGATTCACAAATATATGCCTATTGTTCCAAATAGGGGTGGAGTGTGTGGTGAAGTTGGGATTGTGTGAAAGTGTCCAGCAAAATCTAAGATCATCATAAAAGAAAATCGATTTTCCCGGGACTGAAAACCAAACACGGTCAATAGAAGGTTAAAAATCATTTTAACCAGTTGATTTTCTGAGTACCATCAACACCCTCCTTGTAGTCTTTTGCAAATACTGTATATCCTTTAATGCAATTCATTTTATATTTTACTTATTTTTCTTTTTTCAGTTTATTTATAGACTTAACTATTGTGAAAAAGTTATAAATATGGATCTTAAAAGTGGATCTTAAAAGTTAAAAGTGGATCTTGCTAAGCTTTCCATCTTGGTCATGTAGATCCTATACATCTTATAAATTTTCCTTCACATGTAGATAGTCAACAGCTTGATGATTTCAGAGCTGTTTCATGTGTTGGGTATTTTGCTTCATTAGTTGCAAAGAAAGCTTATACAAGGCATAAATTCAAAAACTATCCAAATATATATTAATTTATTCCATATTTCATTAAAATAACATACATTTGGCAATAATGACTGACTGGTTGAAATTTAAATGCATCAAAATGTACAACCCTGGACACTGGAGCAGCCAACCTTGTAGAGGTATAAAGGCTAGCTAAATAGATTTTTTACAATATTAAATACCCAACATACAGTTTTCAGCTCTGAATGTAATACTGAAAATGATATTTAACTGTATTTTCATGGTTTCACTATACATATTTAACTTTATGAAGGCATGGCATGATGAAGCATTTTGTCTTATTTTGGTCTGGTGTTTCACTGTTGCACTACCCAGTGTACTATCATGTGAGTGATGGATTTCAGACAAGTTCACATACCACACTATTTTGGAAGTCATATCTCATGCCACTCAATCTGATGCTCAAATTTTGAATTTGTTTATTAATTTCAACAAAAAACTAATTTTTTACAAAAAACAGAAGTTTTTAAAACCCAGGAGACTAATGTTAATCACCAGTGTTTCATGGCCTATCTAAGAGTGTAAGAAATCTTTGTGCACTTAAAAGGCCAAGGGTTGTAATTTATCTCGGACATACTCTGCAAAAAGGATATCTTAGGCAAGTGAAAACACTATATCTAAAATAGTCAAACGTATCTACTACCTCCTAAGATTATTAAATGTATTTCTAGACATTTTTAATAATTTCATGATTTATGTATTATTGTTCTATTGGTAGACAATTTTGCTAATTATAATCATTTATTCCCATAAGGAAGCAAAATTATCTGCCAGTAGAATAAGAAAGCAGGAAATGTCTAGGAATAGGTTTTATAATCTTGTATTTGGTTTACTACATTTTTCAGTGTGGAAAAAATGGTATCCACAGAGACATAACAGATGAGCCCAGAAGGATGCTAAATGTTCTTAAATGTGCTAAAAATTTCTAAGAGTGGATTTTCTTTTACCCAGGCACTTTGTTCACCCCATTATTACGAGTATAACTTAGTATTTATTATAAAGGATCATTAAATAAATGGTTGCCTGAGAAAAGGTTCAAGATGTAAACATATCTTTGAACAATGTTTGACACCTTTTCTGTAATTCTTTAAAAAAAACCCGTCCTGACAAGACTTAGCTGATCATTCACAACTGAAACACGTCGTCTGGTAAAAGGGCTCTAAACAGTTAAAGAATATAAAATCAGCATATTGTATTTTGGAGATTGCATCCCTTCTTTATCTGCAAAGTAGTCTGGTAGGATGTTAAACTGAAATGAACAGACCTGATATTAAATGTATAAGAGTACAGAAAACAGCTTTTATAGCGGTAGCATTACAGAGCTTAAAAGAGAGTAAGAATGTTGAACTAATAGGGTTAATGCCTTAACCCCAGGGTTTTTAAGATCACAGAGTATACATTCTATATGAAGACAAACCTTGCCAAGTGTCTCCTCTCTACTGCTGGTCTGTCAAAAGCATTTCAAATTTTACAGACAAGCCTAATATTGATGCAAATATAGTTTTAATCCTCTTCTTAAAAAGTTATTAATCCTGAAAAATCCTGCACAACGCCCTTCTTAATTTTACAAATTTGAAAGAAAAAAAATCAGTAACTTAGATTATCAATGTTTCATTCATTTTCAGTTGGAGCCAACTATATTTTTCAATGCCTCATATTAAAGGAAAGAACTACTGAATGTTCACTGCAATGTAAAAAATCAGCATTTTGTAAATAAGTGACATGAGCAGCTGGTAGACAGTAACACTGTTACAGTCGAAATTTGAAAGCAAAAATACTGACCTACAGCATGTACTTAAAAACCTTTTCAGCATTTCAAACCTAAAAGCTGTAGGTTTTTCTCTGTTATATAAAAAAAGATAAAATGCTTGAATATAAAACAATAAGAAATGTTTATGTTTAAGAAATGAATTACAAAAGTCTGCCTGCAGTTTCTATCTGGTTTCTCCCTCTCATCCACTTTGCCCAATGTCTGTATAGTTCATGAAGCCCGTATAAAAAAAAAAGAAATCAAATAAAAAAATAAAATCAAAGCCAAAAAAAGATCATCCTAAAATGTCAAGGGTACTTAAACATAGTTAATCTACAGTCAGAACATTATTAAAATATACCTCTATTCCTAAAATGTACTGACAGTGGCTTTAAAATTCTCTGAACAAAAGAAGCAATGTTTCAGTGATACATATGTCTGTATGTTTTTTATCGGTCCTTGGTGCCTAGTTTCTCGATAAGTTCCTGCAGAGGAACCAGCTCTCTGCGGTCAATCAGGTTGAATTCCTGTCCATATGCATGCAAACAAAAAGGGGGAGAAAAACATGGAATTATTACAATGAACAGATTTACTATCAAACACGTTATTTATGGTTTATCAGCTACCCTGAGACGTTTCCAGATATTTGTGTCATATGAAGTATGATAGTGTTCCGTAAAGTATGATCAATAATATTATAATTATTAATATCATCATGATTCATATGATCAAATTATATTATCATTATAAATCCCCAAGCCAAGCCCCATTACCTGCACAAAGAAGATGAAATGCTTGAAGGAAGTGTTGAGATGGGCCTCTTCCTGTAGCTGCATGACAGAGTCAAAGTGCTGGTGGTAAATATGAGCATAGACTCTGAATAAACGCTTCAGGATAGTTTTAGCCACGGACATGAAGTTTTTTGGGAAAGGCACACCTGGAAAGAAGAAAAAAAGTCATTGTTCAAACATAGATTACACTGTCTAGTACATCATAGGGAGAAGTCAAGTTCCAAAAATGAAATATGAGGACCACCTCCTCCTGCTGTTAGGTTTTCCTATTTGCTTGTTTCCTTGCTAACTATTAGAAAGGCATCACCACAGGACCGTGAAAGAGAGCCAACATGTGCCTGC
The DNA here is from genome assembly GCA_030068025.1 of Parauchenoglanis punctatus. NCBI lineage: Eukaryota > Metazoa > Chordata > Actinopteri > Siluriformes > Auchenoglanididae > Parauchenoglanis > Parauchenoglanis punctatus. The sequence continues at coordinate 3,616,081 of JAQQZU010000014.1, forward strand.
ATACAATGCCCCTGGTATGCTACGCTGATTCTCTGGTCATACTTGTGAACCCAAGAGACCCAGCTGCACAGTTTCCTTCTGAAATATTGTGTTGATCTTGTTCTTTAGGCTATTAGGGATGAAAATCACTCAAGTGTCAATACTCTTCTTTACTGAAGATAACAATCGCACAATGCTCCAATCTTGCTCTCTATTGAGGGTGAGAATTGCTGAAGGTGCTGATATTGTATTCTGAGGACAAGAATCAATCACTCTTAATACTATATTCTGCTGAGGGTGAGGATCACGCAAACAGACCACAGAGCACATGGGACAACAACAAAGCAACAACAAAGCAACATTTAGTCTTTAAAATCTGGTGCAGGTCGATGGTGAATGCCGCATTGATACTTCACACAGGTCCCCAAGTATTTTTCATTTATTGCTACCCAAGAATTAGCCAACACACTTGCCGAATGGAACTTAATGGACAAAGGTTCCACTTGACCTGCATTCAAGTACGCCTACTACAGACACTTCCCTCACACAAAATTGTCTTTAGGCAATTGAACCTCTAAACGGTGCTCCCCAAAGCATATACTTCCACATAGTGCTTGAGAGCCCTTAATGCACATAGGGCTGTCCTGGGCACATTCTCATCCGCATACAGATAAGCTGGTAGTTTTACTGATATTTTACGGTGTCAGTTTCCAGGCAAGTAGACAAATGCCCACTCATCTGGCCATAAAAATGTACTGTTAGATTGAACGTGCACTGACAAGAGTGCACATGCAAGTATGCTGCAGGAGAAGTGTGATGGACAGCAGGCAGTAAGGGATTGTCAACAATATTAACATGCAGAACAGTGGATTATCAGACAGAATGGAGCTGATTATACCATTATACCATCAACATACTAGTTATATTGCGTGTCATATGGCTGCAGTCATGCACAGCAGTGTTAGTCATGCACAGCAGTGTTTTGCATTTAGTTTTTGCAGTTTTAGTTTTGGTAAACCATACATTTTTCATGCTCTGTTCTGACATGAAATTGCCTTTGTGTTCTGGGCTGCAGTGGCAGAACTACAGCAACGTGCCAAAGTCCCCTTTGCATCCTGTGTAGGATCTGCATGGAAAAATGCTCCAGCATTCTCTTTTTGATAACATGTTTGACTCTCACCCCTGACAGAAAGAGGTGATCATTTAATGTCTCCTGGGCTGGTGTACTAAAGACCTGTCCAGGTACCAATGGCAGCTGATACAGCACTTTGCTTGTTTTACATAAAAAGAAAACAAACGAATTGGAAAACACTATTAGTTACAGAGGAATCCACCACTGGCTACTGGAACAAATGAAATTCTAATCACTTTTATAAATTTTTTTGTTAGGTTACTGACTCCATCTCATTTAATATTTAACTTACTGATTTATTTCATAAGCTATACTTTCATGTAACCATGAAAAACCTTGTAAAACTGTTCTTATGGAGGTGGTGAACTTTTTGAACCCTGAAACCCCAAACTAAACTGTAATTTTAGTACTGTGATCATCATATTCTTCGTTGTCTCTGTTCACCATTCTTTTCAGTGTTTATGTGCTGCTTTAGATCTACTATCTGAATGATATGTAAGCGATAAACACCCCATCGTTGATTGTCTTCTTATAACAGCTCACCACACTGTTTTATTGCTTAATTATCCATTTAAATACTATATATATTCCTTACTTAACCATATGCTATGCTAACCTATTTTGGAAGGAAACAGGGTTTCATCATCCAGCTGATCTTGGACCCATGTCATCAAGTAGTCGATGTATTTTGGAGCCGAGCATTTGATTGGTTTCTTTATGTTGGTACCATCAGCCCAGTGATATTCATACCTGCAGAAGCATAAAAGATACTGTAAATCATCCAGTTGTATTTATGGAGCAACTAGCAAAATACGAGATTTCTTCGTACTTGGGCCCTGCGGACATTACAGGGCAGTTGGTCTCAGTGCAGAATTCAGTGATTGTGCCATACAGCATGTTGATCTGGTTGAAGAAGTCAACAGCTAAAATAAAAGCAAAATAGTTATTAGGAAAGACAAGACCCAGAAAACGTTCCCTGCCGTATGAATTCGGGAAGAATTATTTGACTACAAATTTGCAATATACTGTGCACTAAAATGTAAGAATAAATTAATGATAGATTTTTTAAAATCTGTTTTGAAAATACAAAAAATAAAAAATTATCACTATAAATAATCCCAAAATAATCACTAATCTTGAAAACCCAACAATAACTTATAACAGATATTTTAAAATGTTGCTAATGGACAAGCATGCAGACATACACACTCACTATTAACAGCGATCCATTCATTAAGGTCTTCTCCTTCTGGTAACATCACAGCAGCCCGAAGGTTACCACTTCCCAATGTTGCTTCAGCATGTTTCAAGAGCTCATACTGGTGAGAACCCTCTGGGATGTTTTTCTTTGGTTTGAATGTCTTTGAAGACCGACTACCACTAAAATAAAACACACAAGCATCTTTTTTTCACTTTTGATCACATCTGATTGTCCCTCTATTAAACAGCTTTGCATCATTGATCACCTGCACAAATGTGCTTTTTTATTTATTTATTTTTCCAAGAAAAACTGTAATAAGATCCTTATATTACTGGTCTTTCATAGGTCAGTACCCACCTGGAACTTTTCCTAATTTTTTTGTGTGAAATAATGTCTAGCATTTAGTCTTTTTGTGACACAAAGGTTGAATAAAGAAAAATGTTGCAAAAGGATTGCATAAGTATTCACCCCTCTGAGTCAATACCTGGTAGAAGCACCCTAATGAGATCAGATTTAGGGCCTGGCTTTGACTGCAGCATTCTAACATGTTCAGTGTCTTGGGTTTGAACCACTCTAAGGCATCCTAGGCAGTATGCTCAGGGTCAGTGTCCTGTTGGAAGATAAACCTCTGCCCCAATCTTAAGTCTCTTGGACACTGGAATAGTTTTTTTTTTTTTAAGGATTGCCCTGTATCTGACCTGTTTATCTGATCCCTGATGATGAAAAGCATCTCTACAACATGATGCTACCACCACCATGCTTGACCACATTCTCAGGTTGATGAGCAGTGTTGTTCTGCAAAAAATGGCATTTTGTGCCAAGGCCAAAATGCTTAAGTTTGATTTTATCATTATGGATTTAATGGTACTCCACAGGATGTTCAAAACTTAGGGTATTATTTTTTAATCAAATACTGATTGATACTTTTTCAGAACTTTGTTCTGGACTTTTGGTCCTTGGTCTGCATAATGCTGTTTATTTATGTATGGTCTCTAATAAACTCTGGGATTCCAGGAACAGGTGTACTTATATCAAAGGTTATAAGTTACTTTAATTGTACACAGGTGGACTTCATTTAACCAATTATGTGACTTCTGATAGCAACTGGTTACACCAGAACAAATTAAGGGATTTCACGGCCTAGGGGTGCAGACTTTTTTTATTTTTTATAAATAATAAACTATAAACAGCTATACTACTACTTAAATTGACATATAATGCAAATGGCTACACTTTACTTAATCTCTCAAGTTATCTCAATGGGAGTGATTAATACAATTCCAATAAAATACTCAGTTATTATATGTGGATGGCAGTTAAAAGGGCTGGTGCTCCTCTTCATCCTCAGATAGATTATCTTTATGACACATCCATGTGCACATAAATGTGTCATAAAGATAATCCCAAAAGTATTACAATTAACTAAGCCCTAAATGTAATACAGAACACACATAAAAAGCATGTTTAGCATTTTCATTCCCATGTGTGCGGCAGCTTGAGAATACCTTTACCAAGCTGAAATGAGTTTATATTTTTTGTGTGACTCAGTTTTAAAACCTGATTATCCCCAAATTGAAGAGACAGAAAATTGCATTAAACAGGTTTACTGTCTAAAAGCAAACACTAAGATGGATGAAATTAACACATTAATTTCATGTACATTTAAATTTATAATTTCTATGCAATATATAACATTTAAAAGTATTTTATACCAATTAAAAGTCTGTTCATGGAAACGCTGTCTACACTAACAGACATTTCAGATGCCCCACCCATCCAGCAATCATTTTATGTTTAATAATAATATACCTTATTTTATATACAAAGATCAAACAACATTTGTAGAGTATTAGACATCATTATTTACTACGAGTGTAAGGATACATCATGAAAATGCATTGTGATGCAAAAATTCCACAGTGTGCATCCTGGGAATGTGCGATTCACAATGGGGACCTCAGGATTTATTAATTATACAGCTAATGAAATTGCACTCTTTGAACACCAGAGGTCCCAATTTGTAAATTGTGTTTATAAATGGGAGTTTATTTATATTTAAGACATGATGAACCTGTAGTACATTTTGTTTACCATATTAAACCTCTGTTTGTAGCCATTATTGATACATCTGATTTATACATACAAGAAATGCACACTGCATTGCATTATTTATAATTCAGAAATAAAAAGGAGACTTTTCAATCATAATAATATTTCATTATTCAAATGTTATATGAAAATTATCAACATTGGGATGGTTGGAACCATCCAGGAACCATCCTTTGTTATTTTCCCATAACAGCAGCACACAGTGTGTTTTCGTCCTTACATGTTATTTTCCTGCCCATGCGCGTATGCTGATGTAATCATAAAAAGGCAAAAGTCAATACATATGGAAGTTTGAGGAGAAACAAGATTTTAAAATAAAGAAAGGGGAAAAAATGTATATTGCTATAGAGCGGTTGTGTACAACAGGCCAAGGACATGACAAAGTGCCATTTTTAGGATCTAAGAGGTTAGCCCGAGTTATAAAATTAAACAAAACGCTTTTAATTGCTTTAATTCATTTGCATATTGTCTTTCGTGTTAGCTGTTGCGCAGTTCACCATCAGTTGGGGCTTTAATCAGCTCGCCAACACGACAGCTGCTGTAATAACCCGATCACTGAGCTGAAGGGCTTTAGCGGAAGCTTCAAAGAGGGCTTTCAAAGCAGAGAAAACACGGTCTAATAAAGGCGTCCAGGGGATTGATATATGTACATTTCAGTCACATAATGATGTTATATACTATAAAAAACACACAGAAAACAATATTTATTATATTTGTTAAGATCTTATCGTGGGTGTGTTGGCTAACTAAGCTTAGTTACAAAGCTGGCCTGAGTCAGTAGATAGAAAAGTTACACTAACTATGGGCTAGTTAGTGAATCACTAGTTAGGGTGTACTTCATTCCAGCAGAGATATCTAGTTAACTAAGTCGTCCAAAGAACGACCATGTCGTTGCATAATAATAGACTGAACTAACTAGTTAGCTAGCCGCCGTTACTTACAATAAGAAGCTCATTTCCGTTAACTTTGCTTCCAACGAAGCTTCCAGACAGCGTGAAGTCCAAGTTACCCCGAGAAAACGTCTTAACGAAAGACTAAAGTCTTGATTGAGGTATCAAACCGATGTAAATAACGTACTTGCCGAAGTTTCAAAACTTCAAACAAAGTGAACACGAAACTGCGCTGGAACAGGAAGTGTTTGCACCGCCGCAGAGAAAAAGGAAACGGCAAAGACGAAAGAGTCTTGTTTTGTCGCTGAACACAGAGGGTAAGTGTAGCTACAGCTGCTCTGGTGTGCTCTCAACAGAGCCATGCAACCCAGCAATAATATCATCTGGAAACCCTGGCATTTTTATTTAGCAATATAGTTGAACATCTTATTTAGTAATATAGCAGAATAGTGCAATGTTTATAAAAAAAATAAATAATATCATGTAAAATAAGGGTAGAAATAGGATTTCCTGCATGTGTACAGTAGCCTTTACAGCACAATAATAATAATAATAATAATAAAGGTAAAATGGGTGACTCTAGCAGAAGTACACCGGTCTGTATCTAATGGTGCAGGGTGCAATGCAGTCACACTAGGAATATTTATATTAGCAGTTGGTAGCTTTAACTGTTAGCATTGTTGCACCAGTACATTTGGGATAGGCCTAAAGTTCAAACCATTGTTTTCTTTCTTTTTTTTGTGCAGTGTAATATTCTTCAATCCCATGATGCTTTGCATCATAACTTGCATATATATATACTATATGGTACATACTATACCATATTGCAAGAAGAAGCCAATCACTGTAGATACAGTTGTGCTTGAAAGTTTGTGAACCCTTTAGAATTTTCTATATTTCCGCATAAATATGACCTAAAACATCATCAGATTTTCACACAAGTCCTAAAAGTAGATAAAGAGAACCCAGTCAAACAAA
>JAQQZU010000014.1:3672866-3687141 GCA_030068025.1 Parauchenoglanis punctatus
AGACAGTGACGTCGTCTACGCACTTGCTGATATAGCTGGTCACAGATGACGTGTACTCCTCCAAGTTGGTGTTGTCGGATTTACAGTCGAGGTACTGGCAGGTGGTGATAGAGCAAGGGTAAGACTGCTGTCATTATACATATGGATCTCTTCCAATTTAAGTCAATGCTATTTGGGTTAAAAAATGCCAGAGCAACCTTCCAACACCTAATGGAAACGGTCCTGGGAAATCCACAAGGCTGTAACTGTTTCATTTACAGTAAAAAGACAACATCGTCTACTCCCCCAGTCCAGAACAGTACAGGGAGGATCTCCATGCCGTGTTTGGCCAATTGCACACTGCCAACCTCACCCTGAAATTGAAGTGTCAGTTATTCAAAAACAGCTCAGGTTTCTGGGGCATATAATCTCCAAAAAGGGGGTGGAAACAGACCCTGAAAAGACTAAGGTGGTGACTGGCCAACTCATGCCATGAGATGTTAAGTCTGTACAGAGATTCTTGTGTCTGGCAGTGTGGTATAATAAGTTCATTGCCCATTTTGCGGACCTTGCTGCACCTCTAAACCACCTCTAAGAGGAAACAGGTCCCATGAGTATGGACAGAAGAATGGCAGATGAACTTTGACCTCCTGAAACAAGCTTTGAAAACCTCTTCCATCTTGGCCAAACCCAACTTACACCTACCATTCCGGGTTCACACAGACACAAGTGATGTGGGGTTAGGAGTAGTGCTGACCCAGCAGACTCACGAGGGCAAGAGATTAAACACCTATGCCTCCCGGGCTATTAGGAGGCCGAGTGCAATTACTCCACAGTGGAGAAAGAATGTGGGTTGTGGAGAAATGGTGCCACTATTTGGGAAGGAGGCAGGTCTGATGTTTATACTAACATTTGCATTCAATTGTTCCAAGACCAGCACTAGACTAACTTGCTGGACTCTAAGGCTGCAACAGTTCCATTTTAACTTTCACTACCAGAAAGGATGTGTAGTAAATGCTGTTCCAGATACTTTATCCCAATCTATGGACCCAGACCTGCCATCTGTGAGGGCTTCTTATGTACCTATCAAACCAACCAAATGCATCTCAACCTTGCGCATCTCCCTTACGGAGATCACCAGTGCACAGAGGCAAGATCCTTCTTGCATTATTTTATTAAGGCTTTTTCTAAAAAATGTTTATTATGGCTTTTTGCATTATTTTCATGACTACCCCTTGGAAGGTCACCTTGGTCAACTTAAGCTCTTAACATGGATTTTAGAAGTGGCTTGGTGGCCAACAGTCTGTAAAGACATCAGACATCTATGTGTACATAGACCAATATGTATGTGAGCATTAAAAAAATGTGTGGTCCCTTTAAAACACATCCATTGGGGGGGTTAGCAGATTGCACAGAGAAACAGGAAGCTGTTTTATGAACAAAGAGGATAACGTTCTGTTTTGGAGAGAGAGAGGAAAGAATTCCTGAGCGATGTGCTTCTGAACTTTTTTTTAACTTTCCCCCAGCACAAAAAAAAGGGTACAGGGGAAAATTGTTACAGAATAATATACACCACAATAACTAACTAAATAAATAAATAAATTACTGAACCCCTGGCTACGTTTTTCAGAACGCTGCTGCGGCAACTAAATCTAATAGAGCTTTAACAGACGAGGGGTGCAAGAAAAAAAATATATAAACATGGGAATGAAAAGTCCCACCAGCAAACATTCTGCTAAACTAGGCAAAATGCAGTTAACAGCACACCTTAATTTTAGACTCATGGATGTTTTGCGCCATTGCATATCTTGCTCAAAACAGACACATGGACACACACACGCACCTTTTTCCTCAATCTGTTCCTGGCCTGTTTTGGTGGAAGCTACCACATTAGCTGCCATCTCATTCACACGGCGAGAGGCTTGCTGAAGAGTCAACAATTTTTTACTGCCACGGTCTGCCTTTACCTAAAAAAAATAAAGTAGTAGTCATGAAGAACATAACCGAGAGAAGTAATGAGACTCTCTTGGAATGCCTTGGCAGAAAGCATACCTGTTTAGAACTATTCTTAGATGCCTTTACATGAAAAACACTTTTTAACATTCTGAAAAATCTACATAATAATAAGAAGAAGAAGAAGAAAAAATGTGTTATCACTTTTAACAATAGATTTAATGTTAATATCAAACCTTGGAAGCTGCAACAAGTTGTGCTGTGCTGGCAGCGATTTCATGAGAACAGACAATAAGCTCCTCATACTTGCCCGTGTGTAACACCACTTTATCAGCAGAATCACTGAGAGGGAGAAAGTGAGGGCACAAAGAGAATTCCATGGTCTTACTGGGAGGGTACCTCGCTATAACCATGGAAGTGTCACTTAATTGATCCAGTGAAGAAAAATTTTATTTTCTAATTGTACTGGCTGATATTTAGTAGGAATACATACACCATTTGGGTTGCCCCCCAGCCTACTGCCTTGGCAGCAGATATGAGACCCTCAGTCCAACGAGAGTTTCTTGCATAGAACTCCTTCACTGATGCAGCACCCTAGGAACAGCAGAAAGCAGTCAAGATGTAATTATTCTAAAAAACACAAGAAATCCAGGTTAAAAAAAAGTATACTAAATGGCAATACTCTTTATTATTAATACACACACACAACCAATGACCAGAGGCCTTGGCAAGTTAAGACATTTTGGCACTGAACTTTCAGCACTGAATTAATAATACAAGTGGGTGTATGTACAGTCACTACAACAATGGCAGGTTTCTGTAATATTTGGGAAAAAAAGGAAACTGGGAATAATCATATAAGATCTCCACCTTTAATGTGATGTAGCAAGGAAAAAATTCAAAAGAAAAACAAATAGAAACATTTTAGGGTGGAAAATGAAAATTGCCATTAACAACAATCATTAATATTATTAATAATGACTGATGATACCCTTAGCCCCTGTCCAGGTGGCATGAGGAAGTTGCTTTTATTTTTATTTATTTATTTTTTAAATAGAGATTTCAAAGCAATTCTGTAAGTTACTGTAGACAAGGATGTCTGCCAAATATGATATCATGGGCATTTGCCAAACGTAAATGTAAACATCTTTATATATAAGCACCTCAGAAGGCACAACATGCTAAACTTAACCTTTAGGCAGATGGGCTAGAACACCAGAAGACCACATCAGATTCCACTCCTGTCAGTCATGAACAGGAATCGGAGGCTAAAATCAGGTCTTCCTTATAAAGTATACACTGTTAGAGTATACACTGATTAGCCATAACATTAAAACCACTGACTGTTTTTTTTTTTATTGTGTTATAGATTTTACTTAAAATGGATTAATTTGACTTTTTGGCATTGTAACACAATACCTTTCTGGAGTTCATCTGTGAAAAACTGAGTTCATTTTGAATTTCTACCGGTAACCTAAGTACTTAAAGGATATAAATGACATTCTTTTGAAATGTTCTGTTTCTTTCCTGTGTGTGTGTTAGACAATTAATTAAGGTAACAAAAATGTTTTGTACTTCTATGCCATAGTACAATAATAATTTTTTTTCAAACATTACCCTTCCACTTTCTACAATCTCCTTCTGCAGGTCTGTGGATGCCAACACCAGGAGATGGATAGCCTAAAAGACAGGCAAAGAGATCGCATAAGGATATGGGTGCAAAAGATATCTAAGAGTAAAGCGGTACTAAGAGTAAAGAGAAAGAAGAACCATCACTAGGAGAACTGATTACTCTAATCATTTATAAATTCTGCCATCTTACCTTCATGAGGTCAGTGCAGCTATTCAGTATTCTAAAAATGAATAACACCACAGGGCATTAAGGAACATGTGATAAAACGAGCAGCAGGGCTTAAGTCTCATGGCAGCACAGGTTAAAGTGAGAAGAAGAGATGTGTGATAATCTGGTCATTAGGTTAATCCTTAATGAAGCTGTACGTGTTATTAAGCCATGTTATATTACCTGAATGAATGGACAGTGATGAGACTTTATTAATAAGACTTTATTACTGAAATGAAATAGTTTATTTTGGCTGAGATTCAGGAACAAGGGTGCTCTGCTTGTTAAAAGTAACATAAAATGCATATATTATCCAATGGCATAAAGGCTTTACTCATCTTCTAATGTTACTAATATTAAAAGCCATTGTTTGGAAATAAATGTTTTAGCAACATTTTTCTCCTTGTGCATCTTTGGTAAATGCCAAACAAATGTCACACTGATTTAATTGAGGTCAGTTCCCATCCTGCAACTACACTAAATTTTAGTTTGTGGCCAAGCCAACCTCACAAAATGCATCAGGAGTACATCATGACTCGAACACACATGCAAAGATATTGATTCAGATAAAGAAAGTAATCAGACACAGAGGTTTACATGACTGCTATTCTTCTATTTAACAGATTATTGACAAAATTACCCACTTCATTAGACTACATAGAAATTGCTTTTGGAATGCTCTCAATCTATTTACTCTATACTGACCAAGGTCTATATATAAGCATCTTTTATTCTGACAGATCAGTCTGATTATTACTTGATTATTAAGCTAAATGTAAACATAGCTACTGAGGGGTAGGAATGTAAACTCTCATTACTTCAAACTATGTTGATTCTAACAATACTGGTGAGTTAACTGTACATGTTTATATTTAATAATATGTGTGATAAATGTACCTTTAATTAAGTCATCATCATGTCCAAAATTGACATCAGATTACATGTAAAATGTAGTTTGATTGTGCACTGGTGATTAGGTTTGCTAGCCATAGTATAATCTGATCTTACAAATATAGATTTAGTGATAGATGTGTGAAAACTGCTAGCTTAGTAAAATGGAAATCCACAATTGTTAATTTCCCTTCCATGTTATCGAAGTCAATTTGCAGAAACACTCACCCTACTGTACTAAGATGTAGACACTGAGCTGACATGAGATTTTTCTTTTCATTAAATTTCTGTAATTCTTTTTTTTTAGATGTGGTGTGAGAGCTAATTAAAACTGCAACCTCGTTCCTCATCACTGCTCCACCTCCTTCCAAATTCAATTTTAAAGGGGGAGTCATCGATTCTGGAGAAGGATTATTGACGATTGAACTCAACAGCCAAAAAAAAAAGTCATGAGCACGCATTGCCAAGAAAACAAAGACAACCGCCTCATCTCCTCCTCCCCATCCCCTGGCTTGTGATGGGCTGGAATACACCCCATGTTACTGACTGGCTAGAATAGTTTACAGAGCCAGAGCTGTTTACGAGCATCCATTTTTTTTTCACTGCACACGCAATATGGACAGCTAACAGACTGTGAGTAGATACTTTCTGAATTTGACAAAAATTGAATTGGATTAGAATAGATGACCGCACCTTCAAAAGGTCCACTATGTAGGATTTAGCCAAATGAATCCCTTACTAAGCATGTATTGGAGCATATGGTGGCCATCAGGTTCCTCTAGCATACTTCCAAGTACTTACATTCATTTTTACATTCATTTTTTCTTTTTCTGTGCTTAATATTAAGTTTGATCCATTTTTCAAAATTTGGGTTCTCAATCTTGTTAGCCAGCACCTGCAAACTCTGATTCCTCTTCTTTCTTGTCATCTTCATTGTTATCTTCCAGTTTTTCCTTCCAGATTCATCCTGTCATTCTTAAAAATGCAAAACACGAAAATTGCTCTCTAGAGGACAATTCTGGACCACAGTAGCATGGCGACTCTGGAGAAGTAGACCCTATCAGACACTAATAGTCTTCAAAATCCTACATAGTGGACAGCTAATTCCTGACTGTTATACAAATAAAATATAGGGTGACCAAATATTTTAGTGATAAAAAGAATCTTGTCACACTGCTTAAGAATAAAATGTAATCAGAAAGAGTGCCAAATGAATAAAGGTGAATAATTTTGAAGGAGTGCAAATGAATAATGTCTACCTCTCATTCACTTCCAGTTTGACTCCTTCAGTGTCTCTTCTGGCCTGATTCATCATTTCCTGCAGGCAGACAAACAGCATGGAAAAATCAATGGAAGTACAAATTTAATCATACCTCCTGCAAACATATCATACCACTCTGTTAACAGTTTATTAGGTACACCTACTTAACTTACCTAACCTTTTATCACAACTGATCATTTTATCTCTTTGTAGGTTGCTAATGTTTTTTTTTTGTTAAAGTCAATATTGAGTTTGGTATATTGTTATTATTCTCTGGTTGCTGAATGTCAGAAGAAAGAAAAACGCCTGTAACCTCTAGCCTATTGGACCTTCATCCTGTTTTTGTGAAACCCCTAAATTAGTTCTGGTGCAACCATAAGAATTAACATAAATGTCACATGATCTCATTATAGCAACACCTGTTCCTGGATCACTGCCAAGTCTGCTAAAAAACATAACATAACACTGCATCATGAAGACCAAAGAGCTATCAAACTAATTCCAGGACAAAGTTCTAGAAAAGCAACAATCAGGGTTTGGTTATAAAAATATCCCAAACTCTGAAATATCCTGCAGCACACCATTAAATGTATAATTTAAAAAAAATATGGCACACCCATGACTCTGTGTAAAGGAGAACACCCACTCTAAAGTCACCCACCTTAATAAGAAGCACATTTATCAAACATGCTGGTAAATACAGTCAGTCTGGCTGTAGATAGCCAAAACCTTGGTAAATAAGTATGCTTTAAACTTACATCTATTCTCCTCACAGCTTCCTCTATAGCAGCAGAAGTGGCAGCCATTTCTTTATCTACCATGTCTCCCAGCTCCTCCTTTCCAACATCTGCTCCTTTAGGCCTTAGGTCCTAAAACGAGATACAGATAAGCTGCTGTTAGCAACAGAATTAAACTAGTCAGCTGAAACCAGCTATGGAAGCAAAACCCACCAATCTTCAGTTGGACTGTCAACAACAAAAAAAACACACCAAAAGGACCAATGTTACATGAATACACTATATGACCAAATATATGTGGACACTTGACATCATACCCATACATGTTCCTTCCCCAAACCTTTCCCATCAGATTGGAAGCACACAGTTGTCTACAATTTCTTTTTATGCTGCAGAAGAACTTGACTGGCCTGCAAGCTGTTTTAACTTGAAATTAACATAACATTTTGTTATGATGTAGTTTCTCATATAGCTTCTGATGTAGCCTCACCTGTGCAATCTGCAAGACCTTCTGAATCACAACACGAACAGATGCTGGATCAGCACCCTTTATGGAAACTTTAGACTTCAGATCCTGTAGAAAGTTTAAGCTTTGAGTAGCACAAGCCTTGCAGTTCTCCATCAGGCCTGCACAAACCATACACAACAACTTGTTAGTTAAGTTGTTACTTGTTACCAGCCATTTAAATCCATCAGCTGACTTGGGTGGCAGAGCACACATAGAAAAGTAAACAAAATATTCCAGAAAGGCAGGATTTAATTTTAAAAACGCTGTGTTTTTGCTGTTTGCATTTATTTAATCTATTTCAGTCTTACGATCAGCAAGATCAACAGGTGCCATGTGCGCTGTTGCACTTCCATTGACAATGGTGTCAGCAGTAAGATGAGAAAACTGAGTCAGAGCCCTTAGCAGAGGCCCAGCATCTGGTCAGAAAGACACAAAACAGCAACTATTTAGAAGAATAAGTAGAGGTAATAGATAAATCACTAGAATACCATTCATGTATAATGTTAATTACTGCAAAACTGTACAAATGATATATACAAAAAGCATATTTGAAACAAGAGGAAAAAGTTAAAAACACACACAAAAAAGGTAAACACACAAACACCTTCCATATTCTTCAAATAGTGGGAGTGGCCAGCTTGCATTTTAGTCACTGAGCCCAGTGCGGCTTCTGCACGGCTAACAAGGTAATCTAAAGAGAGAAGGCAAGACAAAAATTTTCTTGATTTTCCCCTTTAATCTAGGTCTTCTTGCTATAGGAACACATTTTTTTACTGAATTACAAGATATAATTTGGGTTCATCATGGAAGGGTATGCAACTCTAGTACCTGGTGAGCTGGTGCAGCGGATGTGCAAAGGATCATCCACTTTGGCCATAGCATCCTGAAGGATGATTTCTGCCTCAGTAACAGTGCCCTGCAACAGGGCAAACTGCTCATCCAACAACTTCTGCTGCAGTTGCTCCTCACGGCCAAGCTACACATACACAAATATGGATTGCATTAATATTTACGATCAATATTTCTTTATAACATAAATAATGCTCCTTATCCAAAGGTTTTATGACAACTGAATTATGATATAAATGTATTATGATCTCTTTAATGATATACTGAACAGCAGCAAAAATAATACTGAGAAATCATCATCATCATCGCTTATGTAAATTCATTGACAAAATCATATGGTGACACAGGGATAACTGGTGAATGAATAACCTAGTGCCTTGGGTCTTCCTAACCCAACAATTCTCCCACTGGTTTCTCCACCGTAAGGTATAATGAGGACAGCAGGTTAATTTAAAAATGAATTCCGATAGTTATTAATTACTTGTTAAAAAAGGTAGTTATTAACCTAATCTAATTACCACAAAAATAATGCAACAGATTACTTTCCATCACTTTATCCATCTTTCAATCACGTTTCCATCCAGATTACCTCAATACCAAATATGTGGATGATGACAGCACTTTCACAGCTGAAATGTAGAGGTTCCACTGTACTGTGATTTTCCCCTTTTCTGATTTAAAGAAAAAATAATGGTAAAATTTCCACCCAATTTACATATTTTTTCACTAGAGGCCATGATCATAAATTGGTGACCGTAAGATTAGCATCCGTAAGATTTCACTCGAGACCAGAGTGGTGTATTGAGACTCATGAAGCGTTGTGTGCCTATGTACACTAGTATATTGCTCTTGTTTAGGGCTGCAACTGCCTATCATTTTGATTGTTTTTTATTATTTTTTGATCATTTTTGTATTTGATTATTTTTAAGGTGTTAATTGAATAATCGTTCCTTGATTATTCAATTGGCTTGATTTTTAAAAAATATGATGCACAAAAGATATTTTAAATAAATATTTATTTGCAGCACTTTAATCAGCACTACTACAAAATTCTTTCTTAACTAGGCTTAATTAAACAGCAGTTCACTAATTACAACATCCGTGATGTTTATTTTTCAGATAATCTGTCACAGCATGAGAATATTATCAAGTGCTCATGTCAACCGAATGAATGTTGATAATGATTTAGTGTAAGAATTATATACTGCCTGTCCAAAAAAAAAAAAAAGGTCACCATCTGGATTTTACAAAGAAAATCGGTAAGAGCCTCCCATAATTACTGCATGGATGATTATGTTTCAGCTGGAAGCAAGTTATTTAACTCTAACTGATGCAGTGAGTAGTTTCTCATTTCTTAAACAACCATGCCGGAAGACACATCCTGTGGTCGTGGAAAAGATGTTGATCTGTTTCAGAAGGGTCAAATTAGGACAAATTCATGACCAATCAAGGAGATTGCTGAAACTACTAAAATTGGAACTGTCCAATGCATTATTAAAAACTGGAAGGATAGTAGGGAACCATCATCTTCGCGGAAAAAACGTGGTCAGAAAAAAACCTTGCATGATCGTGATTAGCGATCACTGAAACGTTTGGTGAAATAAAAGTTGTGACATTGCAGAAGCTATTCGAAACGATGCCACAGCGAATGTGTGCCGTAATCAAAGCTAAAGGCGGTCCAATTAAATATTAGTGTGTGTGACACTTTTTTGGACATTCAGTGTATGTGAATGGTACTGAATACTTCTAATACAACTAACTCAAGGTAACAGTATGTAGTCTACATTATTTACGGCGTATCATTTTTTAATAACTTTTTGCAGCTGTGTCTTTTTAAGCTAATTGAATCAAATAGCTTTGTTACTTGTTGCTTACCAAAGCATAACAAAGATGTTCTGGATAATTCAAGCAGGAACATCACACTCCTTTTCACGTTTCCACAAACGAACAATACCATTACTTATATTAAAACAAGTTATGCCATGAGTTTCCATACCACAGAGAAAGTCCTACTGATTCTTTTGCTGCACCATTTCACTTATATGTGTATTTATGAAGTGACCTAGCATGTGCACAGTGGGCTTCATAATGCAGTTCAACTAATAATTAAATTATTGGCAATAATTTTTATTAGAAAGCACAAAATAAACTTTTCCAATTAACACTGACGTACCACAGTGGTGTTTCTAAATATAATCCAGGAAGCAGTCATGTATGTATGCAGAACAATGTATATTGCTTGGGAATTTTGATAACAGCCATCAGAAATCTAAGCCTTTTTGTTGTCTTTAACGAACAAGAAACTGTTTTCTCATTAAATATTCATAATAGTTTGTCAAATAACTTGATATGTTTGAAATTTTTATTGTAGATTCAAATCCAGAATTATAGGCACTCTATATAAAAAATGAGCAAACAGGAATTCATTCAATTATTGATACTTTGAGCTTTGACATGGAGACAAAAAAATTTTTCACCACACACTGAAAAAAATGAATTTGGGGTCTGTTTAAATTTCATAAGTAAATTATATTGAGATTATTTTAAAAATTGAGGTGGTATGTTGTACATGTATACTTTAAGTTATTTGAAAACAGTCAACTGTAAGTGATATTACTGGCAAGTTGAAGTGGAACTACAGCAACTCAGCTACAAAGCGAAAGACCACAAACTCACTGAGTGGGGTCAATGAATACTAATGTCCATGGTGTGTAAAAGTCGCCAACATTCCTGAATTCCATAGCTGAAGATTTCCAAATTTTCACTAGCATTAATGTAAGCACAAAAGCCGTGCGGCAGTAACTTCATGGAATGGGTTTCCACAGCCGAGCTGCTGCATGCAAGCCTCGCATCAAGTCTAACGCCAAGCGTCGGATGGAATGGTGTAAAGCACACCGTCACTGGACTGTGGAGCAGTGGAAACATGTTTAATGGAGTGACGACTCACGCTTCTCTGTTTTGCAGTCAGATGGGCGAGTCTGGGCTTGGCAGATGCCGGGAGAACATTACCTGCCTGACAAATAGTGCCAACTGTGAATTTTATATATATTTAATAATGGTATGGGGCTGTTTTTCAGGGTTTGGGCTAGCCCTGACTTCCAGTGAAATGCTTAATGCATTTCTTAACGCTTCAGCATACCAAGACATTTTGGACAATGCTATGCTTCCAACTTTGTGGACACAGGGGAAGGTCCTTTTCTATTCCAGCATGACTGTGCCCAAGTTCACAAAACAAGGTCCATAAAGACACAGTTGGATGAGTTCAGTGTGGAAGAACTTGACTGGCCTGCACAAAGCCATGACCTTAAACCCATCTAACATCTTTGGGATGAACCAGAACAGAGATTGTCCAACATCATTGCCTGACCTCATAAATGCTCTACAGAATGAATGGGAACAAATTCCCACAGAAACACTCCAGAATTTTGTGGAAAGCCTTCCTAGAAGAGTGGAAGCTGTTATAGCTGCAAAGGGGGGACCAACTTCATATTAAAGTCTATGTATTTGAATACAATGTCATTAAAGTCCCTGTTGGTGTAATGGTCAGACATCCCAGTACTTTTGTCCATATAGTGTATGTGTATTTTTGTGCATGCGCAAATCTAACCAGATATATGGGCTTTTGAAGAGGCCCATTTTGTTTGGTTTTTGGCATATTTCGTGCTTCTACTTTGTGTTTCGGTGTTTTACTTGTAGTTTATGCAACCGAGCAAATTGCTGTTTGTCATTTTGTGACAATCTTTTCACTCTGACAGTTTGATAGATTTTTCTTTAGAAATGTTAATGCTTGAAAGATTTTTCCATAGAAATGTTAATAAAAATAGAAAACACTCAAACACAATAAAAAGAGGGGTAACATGACATGGAAGGTCATGGAATGCATAAAAATATTAATAGAAAAAGATATAAAACACAATAAAAAGGGGTGTGTCCTAACTGTTCAACATAGTATTATCTGGTGTAGATTTGGAGTTGGTGAGTCACATGACATGGAATCTATTGAATAAATTTAAATTATCTTCTATTGAAATATTTGTTATAATAATTTATTTATAAATAAATTAACTTTACATTAGCAATATAAATATGTGCCCCATTTGATACCTTAATACCTTAATGTATACCCTATATGAAGCACATAATTTTCAGCAATACAGGCATGTTCGCACGGTTGTACTAAAGCTAAAATTTGGTTTGTGTCATTCAAATGGTAAGATATTGATGGTCCCCCTAAGTGAAACCACTGCCCTTACAAGCAGGTGCTCAGGGGTGAGCTAACCAGCCTCCTGCATCAAGCGTTGGGTGAAACTGTGTAAGGAGATGTCACTGAGTACTGAGTGAATGTCTTTTGAATATCCAACCTAAAACTAACTTCAGAGTTCACTTTTCTAGGTATCTTGGTCAAGGGAATTTTGAGTTCTTTTGGCTTAGGCAAAACATTGATTTATTGTATCATTGTCTGGTTGCCAGGTTTGAATGAATACATCATTAACATGTAACAATACTGTATATACTGCATCAATAAATCCCTGAACAAATTTATGACAATTGAAATAAAAACTAAAAACCGCGATTCATCTCTTAGTTTTTCATAGCATTATTTAGACAGCAGAGGGCACAGCAACAAAGAATAGCAAGAATACATTTGACATCCCATAGGTGTAAGTAACAGTTCAATCACAGAACTCTACTGCTATGAAAAACCAGATCTAAAATGGGGAAAAGCTTTTGTGCAACTAACTTTACAAACAGATTCAAAATCAGATTAAATCAGATTCAAAAGAAATCAGAGCTATCTTTGTACAGACTGCTGAAGGGTAAAGCAAAGAGAAGCAAATGGAAGTAGTCATCACAGAACTGAATGGTGGTCATCTTATTCTGCAGCTGACTACAGCATTCACAAATGTTCATAATTATTAAGAAAAAGCTTGTTATAAACTTTTTTTTTTTTTAATTAAAGGAATATATTAATTAATAGGCTACTATATTTTACTAGTGTTTAAATAATTATTGTTGGTTTGATTACTATTATTTAACTTAACAAAAGGAATATTTAAGTTGATGTAAGTTAAGTTGATTTCTTGGCAATAAATTTACTTCTTAAAAGTTCTTTAAAGATTCTTTCTTTTTTCAAAAATATTATGGTAAAATCAAATCATGAAGCTAATATTGTGAATCAAATTGAATTGGGTGAATTATCACATACCTATTAAGATATATGGTTGAAGTATGCTGCTGCAATAATCTTCAAATTATAATAATAATAATAATCACCCCTTTAAAGGACAGATTGTGCAGTACAATACATTTGACATTTTCATAACGATGTACAATTAAATCTTACTTATAGATTAATATTAGTTTCAGTAGTTCAAAGTAACAAACTAGAAATTTCTCTGTCACTAAATTGTGTATTCACATTTTTGTGGTATTGGCACAAGTGTGGATATGCTTGCATGTTTTTTTCCTTTGAATGCCTACAGATTTTAGTTCACAATTTCAAATTGTGCTTTAAGCAGGTTAATGGAAGCATAGCTATTGACAGAATGGCATGAAAAATATCACAGAGAATATCCATTAACCTGCTTAATGCCCAATCTGAAATTGTGAACTAAAAAAGAGGAATGGAAACGTGAATTTAGGAAAAAAACAATCTCAAATATCACTAAAAAAATTTATGCTTTCATGAGGTGGTTATTCAGATGCTTAAATAAAACAAAATTTTGCAAAACTTTTTCACATTTGAGTCACATGACATGACCAGCAAAGGAAACCTTTTGCAAAAAAGAGCACTCTAAGAGCTATTGTTTTATTGTTTAATACATTTTAAATTCAACCTTCATTTCAATCTCCATTTTAAATTCAATCTTTAACAGTAAATTTGGCAAAAACTGAAGGGATCCGAATACTTTCCAAACAAACTGATCTCAGACTGAACGCAGATAAAACAGAAACTCTACTCATTGGTACTAAATATCTCTTATCCAAGCAGCTCTCTTAAACTTAATATTGAGGGTAATGATGTTGCATCTATACAAATTAGGCAGAACTTCTGTGTCATTTTCAATCAAATACTTTTCATTGATTCTCATGTAAACTCCCTGGTTAAAACTGCATTTTTCCACCTATTTAATATTGTTTAACATTTTGTTATGTTACAGCCTTATTCCAAAATGGATCAAATTCATTTTTTTCCTCAGAATTCTACACACAACACCCCATAATGACAATGTGAAAAAAGTTTACTTGAGGTTTTT
>JAQQZU010000014.1:3731037-3741864 GCA_030068025.1 Parauchenoglanis punctatus
CACCCACACACCCACCCACACCCGCACACGCGCACACACCGACACACCCACACGCGCACACGCACACGGGCACACGCACGCACACGGGCACACGCACACGGACACACGCACACGGACACACGCACACGGACACACGCACACGGACACACGCACACGGACACACGCACACGCACACGGGCACACGGGCACACACAGACACACACAGACACACGCACACGGGCACACGCACACGGGCACACGCACACGGGCACACGCCCCTTCCTTTCGGTTTATTGAGATTTCTTATCTATTTTGATGAGATTATTTCTTATTATGCTTGATAATAATGTATCAGTTTAAAAAAACTCAAGGTTTCCACCATACTTTAAAGGTTTTCAATCACCCATCTCCATACTTCCTTTACTGTAAAGTTGACAGGTCTGAACTCCCTTTTGTTGCCAGCAAAATAAAGATGTGTAAACTAATGAACTACCTACTGTTGAATATTATTTGTTTCTTTGTGGGTCTGTCAGGGTGAATGCAAGTTAGGGTATTGGATAGAAGTTTAAAACATAAAAATTATTTTCAGCGGAAGTGACAGAAATGTTTTAGTATCACTGTACAAGCGATCTCTCTGTAAAAGCAAATTGTGGAGACATTTTATTAATTCACATAAAATCGCCATTCTGCCCACCTTAATCGTTCACTCTGTACTAAATGAAGAAGTCTTACTTAGCAGGCATGTAACTCGTGGGTCTGCTATATCTGTGGGGTCCAGGTACACTTCGTGGGGGTGGAGGCGGGCAGGTGTTATAGCCAGGTGGCGACAGAGGCGATTAACATACTGGACTAGAGCAACATCCATCTCCAAGGTCCACTTTCTACTAGTCTTCTGAGCTTGCCGATTATCAGTGTATGAGCATCTACAGAAGACGACAACAACAATGTTTATGGTTTACAGTAATGGAAAAAAGAAAGTACACCCTCCTTGATTTCTATGTTTTTATCAGGGCCTAAATAACAATTGTTTCTTCACCAAATTGTATAAACAAACAAACACCACCAGATGACAACAACAACAAAAAAAACAACAGATTTCTATATGTAGTAATAAGTATATCAGTCTATAAGTATATCAGTCTCTCCTGTCATATTGGAGAAATTTTGGCCTACTCTTCTTTACAACATTGCTTCTGTTCATTGATGTTTGAGGGCAGTCTTTTGAGCACACTTTTTAAAATCCCACCATTGGGATAAGGCCTGGATTCTGACTTGGACATTTAACTTCATTAGTAACTCCTAGTTGTTAATTGCTCTCTTAATGATTGTAGAAGTAGGAAATGTGTACTTATATTTTCTCACCTGGTTTCTGAATGCTGGTTTAGTTGTTTGGGGGAAAAATGACTATATATTGTAATCTTTTTTTTTGTCATTTGTTTGTTTATAGATGTTGGTGAGGACCACACAATTGTTAGTTAGTACTCTAATAAATAAAAATACAGAATTCAAGGAGGTTGTACTCTCTTTTTCCCATGGCTGTATATGGTATAATTTGACCACTACACTGCTTTGACTAAGTATAGGCCCCCCTTGAACTTTTCTTGAACTCCAGTAAACCATGTCTGACAGCACAAACAGCTCCAAGTCATCTAGGATATGACCCTTTGCACACAAGGATCCTGATATTTTTATAATATTGGATGGAGACTGTTGATGAACAGAAATTTTCACAATTAACATTTAGAGCCACTCCAGTGTAGCTTTGGCAGTATGCTCTGGGTCATCATGTTGTTGGAAGGTGAACCTCTGCACCAGTCTCAAGTCTGGCAGACTGGAACAGTTTCTCTTCTAGTATTCAATGTAACATATTCCTGCAACTTCATCTTTTCTTCTAGGATTGAATGTAGATTTTTTTCACACTACCTTCTGAGTCAAATGGGAGTGGTGTTTATGCAAACCTTTCAAAATGTAGGTCATAACCGCATGCCAGGATTGCCCTCCAAACACTGCGAATGTCCTGTTTGGCTCGATCAACAGTGAACTTATGTAAACCCTCCAGAGTTAAGTACTTCTCTTCTGGCACTGAAAAATACATAGATTCAGTAGAATCATAAACACAGTTAATTAAATATATTATTTGGCTATAAATCTTTGGACACCTGACCATCAAACCCATATGGGCCTTCCCATACTATTCCCACAAAGTTTGAATCACATAATTGTACAGAATGTCCTTGTATGCTGTAGAATAACATGTTCCCTTTGCTGGAACTAAGGGGCCAAAAACTGTCCCACCATGACACTGTGCACAAAGTGAGGTCTATTAAGATTTGGTTTACCAAGGTTGGATTGGAAAAATCCAAGTGGCGTGCACAGAACGCTGACCTGAACTGAATACCTTTGGGATAAAGTGGAATACTGACTGCTCCCCAGGCCGCATCAGTGCCTGACCCCAGTGCTAACCTCAGTAATGCTCCTGTGGCTGAATGGGCAAATTCCCACAGCCACATTCCAAAATCTAGTGGAAAGCCTTCCCAGATAAGTGGAGACTATTAGAACAGCAAAGGCGGGCTACTTCTGGAACAGCGAGTTCAAAAAGAACACAGGTGTAACGGTCAGGTGTCTACAAACCTTTTTCCATATAGTGTAAAAGCATGCACACACCATACCTGTCCACACTGGGTTTTGCAAATAATGAAGATTTCCCACACTGGGCTTTGAAAATAAGGTTGAATTTAATTGGGTCCCTTCTTGGGCCTTCCCACCAGCTGTAACCCTTATATTTAAACAAGGGTGCATACAGTGAACTCTGCAATCATCACTATGCAACTACTTGCTTTAAAATATCTATAAGGATTAGCTTAACTTAGCGCCTACATTACAGAAATATTTCCATATGAAAATATGAATAGGAAAATATTGTAATGGGAGGACAGCAGGAAAGAAGGCTAAAATGCGGGAGAAACGAGGAGAAAAATGGGAAAGTTGACAGGTTTGACACACGCACAAATAAGCCCCTGAACCATTTAAACTTGTACATGCACTGATAAACAAAAGGAGAAGAAAGAAGCCAATATAAACCTTCGAATTTCTTGGTTGGCAACTTCTCAGGGTCTTTCTCATCAGGCTTAGCTTTATCTGGAGACTTGGGCTTTAGGACTGGTTTCTTCTCACTTAATGCGGTCCTGGAAAATATGTTGGATGTACACCTTTACTATTAACAGTTAATTTACATTTATTCATTTCGCTGACATTCATGGAAAGAAACTTACAATTGAGATGCAATACAACTGAGCAGCTGAATGTTAAGGGCTCAAAAGCAGTAGCCTGATGGTACTGAGATTCTGAAAACCTTTTGAACAGTAACCCAAAGCCTTCACCACTAAGCCACTACTACCCACTATTAACTGTTGACAGAACAGAGTAAAGGAAACTCTTTTAAAACCTAAAACCTACAGTAAGTTCAACCTGTCCTTTCATCTAACATGTTTTGTGTGATGACAATTGCTAACGCTCATAAAATACTTTTGCTACTATGTACTTCTATGCTAAGAATAAAAACAAGTTACAACTGGATAGGACAAGCAACCTGATACCCATTTCTGCATCCATACATTTTCAAATATATTTGGAAATCATGGTATGGTGTCATACGTTTGTTAAACTATTATACCTTTATGTAACCCAAGAATGTCTATTCGGGCATAAAGTGTAAAAAAAAAAAAAAAAAAAAAAAAAAAAGTTTTGTGTTTACACTGAAAGAGAATGGAGATGAAGCACAGAACTAGATGTGAACATGCTGATGATCATTAGTGTGTCACAGCAGATTTTTAGAGAAAATGTCAAGTTTTTTGGACAGCACAATCATTTGCTCCACCGGGATGAATGAGCGCTCTCCCAATCATCATATGGAGAAGCTAAAGGTGCAGAACCTCATGATTAATTGCCAGTCACTGAAATGTTAATGAAAATGACTGACATCTCAGAGCTGCAGCTGTCAGTTTTTAACCAAACCCATAACATCATTACACAACTAATATACAGTAGCTTGCTATTTTGTAATTGCAATTGGTAAATACTGCAAATAAATTCCAAGTAAAAAGTTATTTTTTATTATTTGTTTAGCTGTCATGAAACAGCAAACTACTAATTGTGTTGACTTGTTTTGGAAAGGACGTTTGTCACAGCAATTTAGATAGGATAAATAATGGACAGTGGATATAAAAAGTCTACACACCACTGCTAAAAGCAGCCTGCTGTGATGTAAAAAAAAAATGAAATAAAGATCATTCACGTCAGACTTTTTCCCACCAAATTCAACTGAAAAACAAAAAGAAAAATCTTACAATAAGCTGGTTGCATAAAAGTGCACACCCCTTAAGCTAAAGGCCTTTTTCTTGTAATGCAGCACTCTCTTTTGGGGAAGAAGTCTACTAACTTCTACCAAATATTTTATTCTTCCTTGGAAAAATGCTCCAGATCAATGAAACCATGCACAGCCCCATCAAGTCATTGCACAGGTTTTCAAAAAGATTTAGAGCTGGACTCTATTTCACGGTCATGGTTCATGGTCACTTACAGATATCTGAAGTCTCTCAATTTCTATGCACATTTACGGCAGCATTCTTATTTCTTATGTCTCATAGACTGTGACCACGCAGCCCCGGAGTCTTGGATCAGCAAGCGCTCCTCCACGCCAGAAAACCCCGGAAGGAGCGGAGCGATTCCCACCACGCAACACTCGCCAGTAATGAGCGGGGTGGGGGCTGTGTAATCCGGCACGGCTAGAGAAGAATTCCCAGCCACTCTCCAATTCGCGACGGCAACGGATAAAAGGGAGATGACGGCGGAACATGGGGAGAGAAGTTGAACGTGAGGCTAGCCTAAATACTCTCTCTCTCTCTTTGCTTCTCCCTAACCTAGATTCCCCGTAAGGCCCAACCTGCAACACCGGAGGATTTCCTGCCACCACCGCTTCCTCATTCCAGGAGAAGCCGTGCCGTCAGAGGAATCCCCGCGCTACCCGGAAGCAAGCGCACCCTCACGCTCTACGCGACCTAAATCCCTATTTCACCCTCTCGTCTCCACACCTCACGGACTGAGCACTTGAGTATATTATTTATTTTGTTGGATTTCACTGCGTTTCACTTGGACTAAAAGGAATAAAACAACTCTGTTACTCACCGCATCGCTGTCTCCCCATGTCTGTCTATATCGTCCTCCTAGTACCCACTCACAAGACTCATCAATTGATCTGGTGTTATGCTTCTCAAGCCTCTTACAGTTCTCAGTCAATCTAGCTTTATGCTCTTCATTCTCTAATGACTTGTACTTCCAGTACAGTCCAAAGACATGAAGGCATTCTTCCAGGAATCTTTCTCTGAATTCACTGGTTTAGGTCTTTGATGGTCCTAGTGAGATAACAGGATAGCTAGCCTGGCTACAACAGCAGTCTTCTCTCTATTATTGAGAATATATCCCTTATACTTCTGACTCATAATCTTCTATTTTTCAAGTAAAGGATCAAGCCATCTTTTCTCTTGGCTTGTAAATAATGGTGTAACTCACCACAGGGGTGTTAGAGAGCCAACTGGGACATCACAGTAACTAATTGTTAGACATTCAGCAAAAATTGAGTCAGGATACAGGAGACTGATGTTTGAAAAATCTTCAAATCAGCTATTTACTAACAGAAGCATAACTACACAAATGTTTGACCAGCTCAAATCTACAATATGAACAAGCCTATAATATATAAGAAAAGAAGGAAGATGGGAAGGGGTAAAGGAGAATGGAAATAAAAAGAAAGGAGGCCTAATGGCACCTGTGTCAGGGTGTACCATCACCTCTGACCTTGGTGTGTTCAGGCAAAGTGACACATCGGACCAAAACGCAAGGAAATAAAGCATATGTAGAAACAGCCTATGCATAACCGACCATGCATAATAACAAATTCAATTCATTATAAAATTTCTACATTTGTAATAAATGTAAGTATTCTTTAGAAGGTATTTCCAATACTTTAACGGAAGACATTTGGGTTTGAGGTCAAAAGATGAATATGAGATGATCTATATTTGTATCGATAATATGCACTGTAAATTGTAGATGCTAAATAGAATGTTTTTCCTTGGATAATTACTTATGCAGGTGGGTAATGATGTACACCTTTGCAGTCAGAAATACAAGAGTAATACAAAAGAGGTGCTGGCAAAAGCAATACATCAGGCTTCACACCAAATATAATTTTAGAACTTGTTCGGCAAAGTAGATTTGGTTTTTGGTCTATTAAGATTTTGCAACAACACAGTATTTTTGTAAAACCACAATTTCTATGTGTTGTGTGTGACGTACCGTACACTGTTGAGAACAGACTTCTCTTTAATAGGGGGCTTGATGATGGATCTCTTTGTGCTGACCACTTTGCCCTGCTGCTGCTCCTTGCCTGACTTGCTGTACCTGCACTTGTTGGCCTTGACTGTGCCATATTTGCGAAGAATCTATAAACAGAAAAATAGCTCACATGTTTTTCAACAGTAAACATAGATGAATAAGGATTAGTTAGAAAACAGTAGCTTCATGGATAAGATTTTTAAAATATGCTTAAACACATAAGTGCTAACCTGTGTAAGTTGATCTTCAAACACTTTCTTAGGAGGTCGTATGTGGTTGAAAAATACATGCAGAAGGTTTCCAGGTGTTTGTGAGTTGATTTGTTCTTTACTGAGATAAATGTCAGACACTTTCAAGGGCTTGGGTGGTGTAAGGCTCAACACCTGCTCAGAGTGTACACAGCTCTTAAAGATGTCAGTTAGCACATCTCGTACCCCAGGGACCAATTTGTCTCCTATGCGAGTATGACATATAGATTAGAAGCCTAGAACATGACACTAAACAGTTGTGATTAGGCCACTTGGAAAATGTTTTAAGCCTTACAATAAAGGACAGTACAATTGTAGACTACATAGTATGCAATTTAAAGTATTTTACAGGACATCTTATTTTTGCGCTCTCATTGTGTGCCACTTGTGCGCCATCAACATCATCAGGCATCTTTTGTTAAAATTAGATATTATTCTTATATCATACTCTTAAGCAACATGTAAGAATTCCAACCTCTGATAGTTTTATCAAGAAAGTAGTCCTCAAGTGCAGAACTGCCTTGTGTATCAAACAGGCTCTGATTAACACTGGAGGCAGTCAAGATCTCTTCAGTGGTTATCTCCATTAACGCTTCCTCTCCTTCAAGGCTGGAAAGGCCAATGAGATCACTGCTGTTGAAGAGACTTGCACGAATCTTCTCCACCTTAGCCCTGGCCCGTACCTGTAAGGAAGAGAAAGTCATCTTCCATTTCACAATGGCCAAGATGGCAGCCTTTCAAGTAAAATATACTTTTCACTTACCTCTATAACAGCATAGCCTTTAATGGGACATGCCAAGCTGGCATTAGTGTCTGCATACAAGGATCCCCCATCTGATACTGAAGCTGTCTCTCCACCATCAAGTTGCTCCCCAAAGCTACCAAGACTACCAAGGCTTCCTGTGCTACAAAGAGAGATATCAAGGCTTTCCTGACTGGAGACTATACAGGGATCTAGAGGTGCCTGTTGCTGGGTGGGGGCTATAGGTTGTGTCACAGTAGCAGCTAACAGTTCCTGGTCCACAGAAAGTTCACTGGCAGTTCTGGAGACCCCCTGAGAGGAGCTGCAGATGGAGGTCTGGCTAGTTGAAGCTGAAGCAGTCATGCTTAGAGCTGGGGTTGCACTGGAACCATCCGGACTTTCCATACTGGCTGGATGAAGTTTTCCTGCCCTATCATCTTGAGATCCTGTGCTCTGAGTTACAACCACAGCTGCTTTTGTCGGCTTTATGTCTCCTGCCTGAAGTGGAATAAATATTTCATCTTTGAAGAGACCCCCATGTGCATTGCAAGCCCTTCGGATTGCATTACGCACCACAGGTACTTCCAAGTGAGTTGGAATACCAGAGAGCACCAGAAGACGACTATGAGCAGATGGACTGACCAGGGCCTGGCAGGCATCAGCTACTGCATCCCCAGTCACATTCAACCCTTGAGGGTCCTTGTATGTTAGATGCCTTATAATCATGAGTAATGTCAGTGCACGGTGGAACCACAACATATCTTCTGGTTTTCCTCCGGCCACATTCAATAAAGCGCTATCACTTTCTGATAGCTTTGAGCTGCTTACAGAACCCCGTTTTCCTGTAGTTGTGGTTGCAGCAGCTATGGCAGCTGTTGTCCGGTCTCGCTTCAGCTTAACCTTCTTGCGCTTTGATAACAGACTTGGGCTTTGAGGGGTTTGGCCTGGTGATGATGATGAAGACGATGAAGAATCACTAAGGTTGGGTGTGTTAGATGAGGAAAGGCTGCTTACAGTTAACCCTCCACCGGCCAAGTTAAGCTGCAAGGTAACCTCCGCCACAGCCAGGCACACCTCCATGAGGGCATGAAAGTATGTAGAGAACCGGCTTTGTTCAGTTGATAGTGCTAAGGAGCTTCCTGAGGTGCTTCCATTAGCAAGCCCCCAGCTCTGAGTCTCACAGTCATAAAGCTTTCGAAGTTCTGTCTGGAGAGCCATGAGCACTGCCAAGCATGGATTGAGGAGTAGAGCAATGGAGCTTGACAGGCCTGAGGGACCCTTGCGTTGCTCCAAGTGATGGATCTTGCGGAAAAGCTCAGCAAGTAAGTGGAAGATTAACTCCTTGATGCAAGGTGCAAGATCAGTAGTCCATAGAAGCCCACCTTATGAAAAAAGTAAATAACTAAATAAGATTACCTGACATACTGCACGGTCATGACATTTTTAAGGAATTGTGGTCATAGAAATAAAAAAAATTACTTAAAAGTATTTTTAATGTATTCACTACTTGAGGACAAGCTCTACATTTGGATTACTGTACAGCTCAACGTGCTAAACAAATAAAACTAAACTTAATTATTTTCAGAGTCATCTGTTAGAATAAATGGTAAAACTAAAGAAAGAGCTAGATTGATAAGACCAACCAATTAAAGAAGGTGTCCTTACCAAGTAGTTCCACAACCTGGAGAAGCACAGAAGGAGGCATGGTGTCCGGCTCTTCCTCTGGATGCTCACCATTCTCACGCACCGTCCATGTCAGCAGCTGTTCAGCAAAAGCCATGGCCAAGGGGAACTCCACAGGCAGAGAATGCAGCACTAGGACAACCCCAGGGGGTGGGGAAACTCCTAGCAAAACAAATCATGAGTATATATATATATATGGTGACTGGTTCTTGTTCTGGGAGATCACTGTGGTCTGCTCTTAGGTGTTAGGTCTTAGGCATTGGTGTTATGTAATGTATATATTTAATTATATTATGAGGCATTACTTAACACCAATGCCTAAGACCTAAGAGCAGACCACAGTGACCTCCCAAAACAAGAACCAGTCACCATCACCAAGGCAGATGTTCAGCAACAAGTCTCAGGCATGTAGAACTGGAAAGCACCTGGACCTGACATGATACACAGCTATTGGTTGAAGAACCTAACAGCACTCCATGACCACCTGGCAGCACAAATGAGTGAGCTGCTAAGAACGGGCACTCACCCAGACTGGCTAACACAGGGTAGGACAATTCTGATCATGAAATTTCTCCAGAAGAGTACTCTGCCATCTAACTACAGGCCAATAACCTGCCTCTCCACAACATGGAAGCTCTTCTCAAGCATCATAGTGGAGAAGCTAGGCAGACACATAAGTCAATATATGAGCAAAGCTCAGAACGAAATTGGAACCAACAACAGAGGTTAAAAGCACCAGCTGTTGGTCAATAGCGCAATCACCCAAGACTCTAAGACTAGGCAGATCTGAGCACAGCCTGGACTGACCACAAAAGTCTATGATTTGATGCCCCACACATGGATACTGGAATACTGTTCTGCATAGGCCTGAACCCCCTCAACCACATCACAAAGAGTGGATACAAGTTCAGAAAGGAAGTAACAATCAGCCACCTCCTGTATATGGATGACATCAAACTGTATCCTTTTTAAGAGTGCTCCACCTCACCAGAACCTACAGCGAGGACATTAGGATGTCATTCGGATTAGATAGATGCAGATGCAAGGTGGCCAGGAGAGAGATGATGATCAGGACTGAATTTTGGAATTACCAGAGGGCAAAATAGCAGATATACAGCACCTATATCCTACAGGCCAATAGGAATCAGGATGAGGAATCCAAGCTATCAACATGTACACCCTACCAACCATCAGATACCCAGCTACAATAGTGAACTGCCCACAGGAGGAAATAGATGCCAGTGATGTCAAGACACAGAAACTCCTCATGGTGCATGGAAGGTTCCACCTGAAGTCCAGCTCCAGCTCTGAGACTCTACGAACAATGGACAGAAGGGGGACGGGAATTAGTGAGTGTTGAAGCTACTATCCAGAATGAAACAAAAAACATCCGTGAAAACATCAAGAAGATTGGGCCATCGTCTTGATGTTTTCACGGTTGTTCTTTGTCCAGGACAAACTGATGAAAGAGGCAGAAAGATGTCTCAGGCAGCAGTGGATGACGAGGAGGATTAGAAAGCACCGTGGAATGTACCACAGGCAGATAGAGGAAGTGGCTGACATCAGGAAATCCTACCAGTGGCTAGAAAAAGAAGGCCTGAAGAACAGCACAAAGGCTCTGATCATGACAGCACAAGAACAGGCCCTAAGCACCAGATCTGTAAGAGGCAGGGGTCTTGATTTGGAAAGGCACACACCTGTCTAAATAAGGTCCCACAGTTGACAGTGCATGTCAGAGCACAAACCAAGCATGAAGTCAAAGGAATTGTCTGTAGACCTCCG
>JAQQZU010000014.1:3742809-3762564 GCA_030068025.1 Parauchenoglanis punctatus
TATATATATATATATAAAGTTTGGATGGATAAAAACAGTGCTAGCAGTACCTTAAATTTAATTGGACTACCCGAAATATTAATTCATCAAGCCGAGAGAGTTAAAGAAAAGTTTTGAGAGAGAAAAAGAAGGGTCCAATTCTGGATTTACTGGCAGAAGGATAGAGTGAGCATCAGGTTGCTTCCATCCTAAAAATTTCAAAGACGGCAGTTCATAAGAACAAGATCGAGCAGCAGACACTTGGGACAACAAAGTTACAGACTGGCAGTGGGCGAAAACGACTCTCCAGTGACTCGGATGATTGTCAACTCTGAATGTCAGACAATAAGCAGAGGATGACATCAAGTGACCTACAAAAAGAATGGCAAGTTGCAGCTGGGTTTAAGTGCACGTGCAAAGGATGGTTTGAAACAGGCTCTTCCAGGCAGGGTTGAAGTCATGCAAAGCTAGAAAAAAGCTCTTTATCAATCCAGGCTGAAGTTTGCTAAAGACCATAAGGATTGGACCGAAGAGAACTGGAGTAAGGTTATCTCCCCTGATTAGTCCAATTTTCAGCTTTTCCCATCACCTGGTCATGGGTAGATATTGAGGCATACAAGCCACAGCGTCTCGCACCCACTATGAAATTTGATGGAGGATCAGTGATGATCTGGAGGTGCTTCAGCAAGGCTGAAATGGCGCAGATTTTTGTTTGTGAAGGATGAATGAATCAAGCCATTTATAAGGTTATCCTTGCTTGCTTCTGCTCGGACAATGTTCCCTAACAATGAGGACTGGGTTTTCCAGGTGATTGATGCTTCATGCCACATTTAAAGTTGATCTTTAATATGATGGCTATGAAATATGATCTTGATTTCTATGCAATATTCAAGGTCTGAAAACACTGCATGTTTTTTATTTTGACCAGTTGCAATTAAATGCTCTAAGTGATGATAATTTATGTGGAATATGGGGTAAATGTTGTCAGTAGTTTATGGAATAAAACAGAAATATTCATGTTCCTCAAACATACAAGTTCAGGGACAGCCCATATTGCAAGCAAATTGAGCAGTAACTTTTGTGAGTCAGTATGACATTGGGTGACATTGCGCTGTCAACATCGGGACCTGGTTTACCCTCGTTTTTGTGAAAACGTGCACATTTGCAATTTTATGCAGGCAGCAAACATCAAATTCTGTGACAAATTCATGAAAACAGCAATGGAGACCCTTGAAATGCTTCAGCAAGCCTATGGCAATGAAGCAGAGCCGGACTAGGTGTTTTGAGTGGCATTTGCACTTCAAGAGGGGCAGAAGTCAGGGCAAACTGATAATCCAGACACACAATGCGCTCAATGTACATAAACTTATAGAAAACATAAGATATATAGAGAGAAAGCGAGAGAACCATTTTGTGTATACCCACAACATACCCAGTTTTATGTGGACTTTATCAGTAGGCATAATGATGCTAGGGTACTGGTTGGTTGTAGGAGGAGGTATAAGGCCTGTATTCGAAGGTGAAGCATCCAGAGGATAGCACACAGTTTCCAGCAAATTCAGCTGGCCATTACGTCGGACCTTGTGCCCCAATCCATACATCATTACACGAGCCCAGGGAGCCTTATATAGCGAAGAACTAAAAGACAAAATTATTTTAAAAGAGATGCAGTAAATATATTACATGTGAAAGTCTATTGCATTATTGGACACAATTTTGGATTAAAACCTCTAATATAACTTCTAATACAAACTTCTATAAAATCTGTAAAGAAAAAAAAAATACATACTCCTTGCGGCATCCAAGCTGATTCTCTTTACATGAAACCACCACAAATGCAGCACCAGGGAAGCTGACATCCATGCTGATCTTTGACTCCGAGATAGGAAACTCTTCTGATGTAAACTGCTCCGGAGCATTCTTAATTTTCAATAAGGGAAAAATATATAATTTTTAATTCTTAAGGCTACTCAGTCATGCTTATAACCAAATGGAGATCCTTACATGTATGCTCACATGAAGTGAAGAGTAAAATATATTGTAGGCTTTAAATGAACCTAATTATTCTACATAATGGTCACTATAGGTAGGTCATGTGACCATGAAAGCTTAAATAGAAGCGGTAAGTGGCTATAAGGCTATAAGTGCTGTAACAAACAAAAAAAAAAAAAAACACTGGTCTTTTTCCAGCCTTCAACTCACATTTTTCCCCATTCTGCTGTTTGATGTCAACATTAACTAAAGCTCTTGACCTGGATCTGCATGATTTTATGCATTGTGTTGCCACTACATGATAGGCTGATAACTGCATAAATGAGCAGGTGTACAGGTGTTCCCATTAAAGTGGACTGCGAGTGTATACAGGTCATTCTACATGGTGTATATTTATGGTCGGTAATGTAAATGAATAAAATTCTAAGAGACAGAAGTGAAAGTTATTTAGACTTGTGTCTATGCCAATAAAAATATATACTGTATTATTTAACAGCATAACAGCACCTGAAAGACCAAAATCTGTATCCAAATTACAAAAAAAGGTACATTAGATGTGAATTTAAGTGAGGTGAAAAGTAAATCGCTTGACATGAAAATGGAGGGGGAAAAAAAAAATCTACTGTACTCAATTGATTGTGGACACCAAGCACACTACAAAAAGATTGTTTTGCCAAAATGTTTGGTTTTTTTTATTCAAAGCAAAGTGACTCAGCAATTCAGCCAGAAATCCCTTGCTCCTTCCTCAATGCCACGTTAGAAAAGCAAAAGGGCATTTGTCTACAGGATACGAATGGTCAGCACACTAGGGAGTATAGGACAAAATGCAACAAGAGACACAAGATCGATCATTTAGTACTGGATCTAATAAAGTGTTATGCAAGCTGCATTGAAAGAAGATGTGGAAAACAGAATATATATAAACCACCTAAGTATATTTCTCCTTTTATACAGCCACACTCTTAATTGAACAACTAATCTTATTTGGTCCTGCATAGTTGGCTTGCTTGCTGTGATTTCAACATTTCTTCATTTAATGTTATTAATATGAAATGAGTGATGTGACCATGCTGCTGTTTGGGTCAATTCCACAATCTAATTCGTCAATATGCTGCTTATAATACCTCCATATGAATCCTACAAACATTCAGCCACTCATTACTGAGATACCACACTGACAAGAATCTTGGCTGGATAGGCAAATGGACCATCAACATGAAAACAATGCTACTCAGTTGCAGAGGCATAAAAATTTATAAAAATGACATTTTAAAATGATATATAACGCATACTGGTTTAGAGAGAACCTAAACTGACAACGGAATGTCATTACCAATCAAATATGTCAATACTAAAATAAGTGGTATAAATGCTTTGTTTATTATGGTTAAAATTCAAGCTACTTTAACACTTCTTAAAATGTGATCAGATGTGTTTTTAATTCTGATAGATACAAGTCATGACAAACACATTCACAACCCCTCTTCATTTTGTAAGAGTAATGACATATTTGATGGAAACAATTTTTAAATCCTCCCCTTTTCTGACAATTAAATGTTTTTATTTAAAAATTAAAGGATATCTGGTCATGTGTACTGCAGAGGAAAAGATTAAATGCTTCTCTGTGGTCACATGGTTAGTGATGTGGCAAAATAGTTCTTTTGTGCAGAAAATCTACGGTTTTTCTTCTTCTTTTTTTTTTACTGCATCATTTTTTGCACTACTTTTGTGCTGTTGTGTCTCCTTTACAGTTTTGCTTAAAACCTTTTTCTTTTTTTACTTTATACCAGCTGATTCATGTATATTGTCCTGTATATTTTTTGTATCATAGCATTTTTTTTCTTACACAGCTGTAGGTTTTGCACTTTACGTAGTCCTTTGTGCCATACACATGAATTTTGTGGGTAATTCCATTACAAAAATATCCCCACAATGTTTTTCAGAATGTTTCAAGGAAGAATATCATTAGGGCAAAACCAGTCAACTCTAAGTACCTGGAGGAAACAACAGATCTGCTTGGTCAGCTCCAGTAAGCTGTCCTCTCCCTGGTGCAAGGCTCTGCTGATAGCCACAGTCAGCCACTCCCGAATGGTCTGTGCATTTCCCTGGTAGAAGAGTTCTGTTGGGGAGCAGCTTTGACCTTTCAAGTTATGCAGCATAGACTGGGCCAACAAGATGGAGCTTGAGCTAATGGAACCATCTGCAGAAGCACAATACCCATATGTTTTTATTGCAAGATTAAAAAATGTGCAAGAGCAATTTTTGAATTTGAATGTTGAATTTAATTTGATGTATTCATTTGACACTGATGACATTTGATGTAACCTAATTCAAGCAAATAGTTACAAATTACATATTGTTACAAATAATGAGCCCATGTTTCTAGATTCAAGAACCGGAGGTGCGGGAGTTAAGTTGATTTAGTTAAAAAATCACTGTGGCTGTGAATCCCTAGTCTCTCCTGTGAACACTGGGCATGGACTGAATACACCTTGGACTAGATGCCAGTGCACTGCATCACATACTTTTTTACACCTAAGAACAATTTAATGTAATCAATCAACCCAACTATTTGCAGAAGGCAACTATTAAGCCAAATAACAACTTTAACGATTTTCTCACATCCATTGCCTGATAGACTACAAACATATCAGAGTTTACTTTTAGTCAGTTTCAGTCAACAGACCCAACTCCTGACCAGAATAAACAGTTATTGAAAATGAACTATCTAATTAACTAATGAATCAACACTGAGGCACACAAGGAATGAAGGTGTCGTAGGAAATGAAAAAAAAAACAAACAAACCTGGAGATCACAGAAAAAACCTACATGGCCATGGGAAAAACATTTAAAACTCCATAGAGTATAACCTAAGCTCCAGAATAAACGACTACACTGAGATGCTAAATATAAATAAATACAATACTCATTGTTTTTATAAAAACTATGGTTTTTGATGAAGACTGTTTATATCACTGAATTATATTTAAAGTAATTACATTTGTTTTCATAATAAATTATTTATTAGTATTTTATATTTCACATGACTTGAATAAAACCATCACTGTTTTGTTTAACCATCTTCAATCCATTAAGACTAAACATTCAAAACAGATATTACAGATATAAATAAATAAAAATAAACTGTGATTGCAGCATAC
Organism: Parauchenoglanis punctatus; assembly: GCA_030068025.1. NCBI lineage: Eukaryota > Metazoa > Chordata > Actinopteri > Siluriformes > Auchenoglanididae > Parauchenoglanis > Parauchenoglanis punctatus. The sequence continues at coordinate 3,747,943 of JAQQZU010000014.1, forward strand.
CTTGAACCAAGTAAGGTATGAATTTTTCCTCTGCATTTAACCCATCCAAGCAGTGAACTCACACAAGTGAGAAGTGCACACACACCCAGAGTAGTGGGCATGTGCTATGCTATCTATCTATGCTACAGCGTATCTATGCTACTGCGCCCGGGGAGCAGTTGGGGTTAGGTGCCTTGCTCAAGGGAGAGAGGGAAGAGAGGGAATGCAGAGGGAAGGGAAAGTGATGTTCCCCCCACCCACACATTTTTCCTGCCGGTCCAGGGAATCGAAGCCAACCAGCCAACTTTCAGTCCAAAACCCACTTCTCTAGCCTTTAGGCTATGGCTGCAACTCCCTTTGCCAGCATAACAGCACAGAGTCTCACATAATGCCTAATGAGAATAAGTAATAAAAGCAATTATCCTGACTTCTGAAAACAAAATCTCTCCAGATCCTCCAGGGTTCTCCAATTCTTCTTTTGTGGACTTGCCTCTTCAGCTGAACCCACAGATGTTGAATTAGGGCAGGCTACTGGGATGGCCATATCAAAGGTTTGTGTCTGTGATTGAACCATATTGTGTGGATTAGGATGTACATCCACCAACCACTTCATTAGGAAAACCTAAATACCTGCTCAAAAAATGTGATCTCCGTTACTTTGACCATGGTATGGTTGTTGGTGCAAGACAGGCTAATTTGAGTATTTTGTAAGCTTATATTTTGGGGTTTATTTGACCCTCTGACTCCTTTTTTTTTGTTTTGTGAAACATTCCACGTAAACACTAGAGTCTCTAATGAGTATAAATCCTAGGAGATCAGCACTTTGGGAAATACTCAATCCAGCCTGTCTGGCACCAACAATCATGTCATGGTCAAATCAATGAGTTTATATTTTTTTCACCATTCTGATGTTTGATGTGAATAGTAAAGGACATTCTTGACCTTTATCATTATTAATTTTATGTGATGTGCTGTTGCCACATGAACAGCTTACTCTTGCACGACAAGAAATACTTGATACTTGTTGAGATACTTATTCAGATACTACTGTACATTTTATATGAATAAATCTGTACAGCCCTTTCTTTACATTCTTTATATCTTTATTTAAAATGTTTTATTGTCATACGTGGTCAATACTATTAAGTGTATACTGCTTTAACAAACATACCCAACAGTTTCACTTTTAAATTCATTTTTCCAAATCACTATGTATGTTTACCTGGAAGTGGTGGAGCCAGTAACTGATTCGACAAAAGTCCCAGGTGTTCAAGTGTAATGTCGCGTACAGCAGGGATGTGGAAGAGGCGTGTGAAGGTGTGAGGACTCTTGGGTGCAAAGATATTGAGCAAAGCCATACGACAGTACAGACGTGCCAAAGCACTCTCACAACGTAGCAGTTCTCTGTAACACACACACACACACACACACACACACACACACACACACACACACACACATGCACTGCAGAATAAGATTCAGTGTGAGCGGGTGGTATATGAAAAGAACTGTCACAAACCGAATGGTGGATGGGTAAATAAAATGATGTACAACAGGTTTAGTGATTAATCTTAGAGCAGTGACAACACATAAGAACATGTGTAGGTGTATGACTGTTTTTGTCTTCAACCTGTGAATTTGAATGTTGCTGCTATCCAGGGACACAAGGCCACTGGCTGCAGTTCTGCGGGAACCTACTGGTGGGCGTTCCAGCATCTCGATGGGGTACCAGTACCTGACCAACACACCCTCACTGCGTAGATAGGTCTCTACCTGGACCAAATCATTTACCTAGACAGACAAATAAACAGTACCGTACTCTTATCCAAGAGTTTTCTGAAACCAGACACAACATTTATAACAATTTTTAACATGAAAATTGTGCACAAGGGAACACAAGGAAACACAGAACCATGTAACTGCAATTATAAATTAAATTTGTAAGGTTTCTACATATCTGATATTCAGCAAATGAACGTTACAATTGTTGAGCCACAGATTGCCCTAATGTTCATTACAAATAAATTAAATTATTTAATTTGCATTATTTCTAAAATCACCATGTGACAAAATCACAAAACGCATGCCATCATGCCAAATCATAGTTTATTGTTTTAAGGATTTAAATTCTAATAAAATGTACAAAAGAGGTCCTAAAAATTAATTAGCGTGACAGATTATTTTTAAAGATTCCCCATTTATGCTAGATATCAAGTACAGGTTCCCTTACTAAAGAGGCAAGAGATCACCTCAGTGACAAGGAAAAGTAAAGTTTAGCCGGTGTGTTTGTGTGTACATAGGACTATAGTCTAAGCATTGTTATATTTCACATAATGCTTTAATTTTGTTGGTTAATGCTATGTTTAGTGCTGGGGGAGGTAATTACAGGGTGTGGCGATTACAAAATTTGTCCACATATAATTTTGTAGTCCTTGCCCACAAACATGGCCAAGCAACCAATGAACATAAATCGTGTTGAGGTGTGACTTTGGTGGCAAGAGCGTGGATATGTGAAGGGGTAATATGAGTGCAAAAGGCGAACTACCAGTAGTAATTAAAGAGATCATTCGAATTTCCCGAAAGACATTGTGTTATTCAAGGTAAGAGCAATCATGTCAAGCTAACAGACAGCAGTTTCAAGATCAGTCAGGGATAAAATGACAGTGTTTAAAATGCATATCCGGTGTAAAACTTCATTCAATGTTGAGCAGGTTTGCCAAAATTTTCCTAATGAAGAGGGCTTCTTCCTGTAATATTAGTAAGCAACTTACAGTATCAACATCGAGCACTGTTCCATGAAGGCCAAAGGTTTTGAGCATGCCTCGAATGGCAAACTTTGGTAAGGCTGTTCCTCCCATGCTGCTGCCAGTGTTGTTGCAATCAGGACAGCGTATAACTACTGTTAGACCTGGAGGAACCATAACAACAGGGAATAAATACATTATAAAGAGAACAATTGGAGTTTTAATTAATTAATCATTAATTTCTGTCAAATTTGCCTAATACAACAAAACCATTGTACAGTGCATGGACCGCATCTGCTTGGGCCTTAAGCTCTGCATTCTCTCTCAAAAAAACTGGCTTTGATGTCATTGCGGTCTGACATATCTTGCAAGATCGAGGAAATGAGGTTGTAAAAGCATGTATTTGGGATACCCCTTCATTCTACCTTTCTGGTTGTGTTCAACACAGTGCTTACACAGTGACCAACTGTTTGTTGATACTGGCTGAGAGTTATAAAATTTCTGTCATTACTCAGTCAGACTCGGGCTGATTATACAAGAAATAAACAATGGCTGTGATGGAAAGGAATATGAATTTTTGAAAGAAAGGTTTGAAATTTTGATAACAAATATGCAAAAAGGTCTGAACATTTCAGGACACAACAGGGAAAGAGACCAGTCTTATTTCTCGCAAATGGTTGCACATAGGTATGACTGGATAACTGCATGTGTACAGGTGTTCCTATCAGCCAATCATGTGCAATCAGCACAATGCATAAAATCATGCAGCTACAGGTCCGTTTCAGTTACTGGTCACATCAAACATCAGAATGGAGAAAAGGTGTGATCTCTGTGACTTTGATTTTGGCATGGCTAGTTGCACCAGATGGGCAGATTAAGTTTTTCAGAAACTGCTGCTTTCCTGGGATTTTCACACACAACATTCTCTAGAGTTTACTTAGAATGGAGCAGAAAGCAAAAAACAGAGTGAGTGGCAATTGTGTGGGTGGAAACCCCTTGTTGATAAGAGAAATCAGGGGAAAATGGCTAGACTGTTTTGAGATACTAGGAAGGATATAGTAACTTGTATAATCCCTTTTCATAACCATGGTGAACAGAAATGCACAACACATCGAGCCTCGAGGTGGGCTACCACAGCAGAAGACCCAGTGGGTTCCACTCCAGTCAGCCAAGAAAAGTTCATGTGTTTGTTTGTTGTGCATTGTGAGATGCTTTTCTGCTCACCATAGTAGTAAAGAGTGGTTATTCGAGTTACTATAGAATACCTGTGAGCTCAGACCAGTCTGGTCATTCTCCTTTGATCTCAATCATCAACAAGGTGTTTCAGCCAGCAGGCCCTCATCAGACAGGATGTTTTTTTGTGTTTTTGCACATTTCAGTGTAAACTCTGGAGACGGTTATGTGTGAAATTAAAAATAAATATCAATGAAATACATACAATGAAATACCCAAACCAGCCTTTCTGGCACCAACAACTAAAGCACAGTTAAAGTCACAGAGATCACACTTTCTGATGTTTGATGTGAACATCAACTGTTATTAATACCAACACATGCTCATGATCTGTATCTGCATGAAAGCGCAGGTGTACATTCCTATTAAATTGCATGGTACATGTACATATTTGTATAAAGTAAATCTGACTACCATGCTTGAAGTTTGGATACAGTATATTTCTTTTTTTTTTTAATGCATTTTGTTCTGTTTACTATAAAGAACATAGTTTATTTGAGAAATGCAGGAGGGTGTATGTACCTTTACGGACTTTGTCAATGGTAAATTTACTGGCCTCGTCCTTAATGTCCTCAATAGTGGGGAGATAGAGATCACGAGGAATACCACCATTCTCTTCATAGAGGAACTCCACTGTCTGCCGTGCAATGTCCACCATTCCTTTAATAAAAAACAAACAAGCAAACAAAAAAACACAAATCCAGAGACACAATAAGACTTTGACTGATGGGAAATCAGTTCATATGCTAGGAGAGATTAAGCCCATCTATAGGATCAGTAGTGTTAGGGTCTGTAATTTAGGACTTACCCACCAAATGTTTTATTGGCATGCCAATTTCTTGTTATTTGAACGCAGATGTTAGAAAAGTTGTACTGTTTGCAAGATTAATTACATTCATGACCACATTGATCAGTAATATATTTAAAACATTTAGAATTGGCCTTTTGAAACTTTGGAGCATCTGAGGGTAATGTGTTCGACGAGTACTTTTTAAAAATTCACACACACACACACACACACACACACACACACACACAAACACACAAACACACACTTGTGGAGTCCACGTCACCTTGAGTGCATGCTGTCATTAAAGCAAAGGCGATATTAAGAAACTCACATATTAAGAATATGTTAAGAAACTCTGACACATATTAACAAACATTCAAATTCATGTAAAGATTCTGCTTTTACTCAAGTGGTTATGCTGACAATATAATTTGTCATGGAAAATGTTGTACACGAGAATGCAAAATAGAATCATTTTCACTAGTGGTCTTATTGGCCACTGTAAAGTAACTGGATGGCAGAATATTCTCAGCACATGAATGAAATTAACATGCTAGTGGCATGATAGTTTGTGTGGTACTGGTACAGGTTTATTATTGGTACAGTAATGACGCCAGGGATTAAAAAAACACCTTTCACTTAGAGCATAATTATGTAGGATGCAAGAAAATAAGAAAAAAGATGAGCTAAGTCTCTAACTATTCACCTACATTGTGAGCCGAAATAGGTCTCAATAATAATGAGGCAGTAAGTTCACGGTGTTTTAAAACTCCCAAACCATGCAGTTAGCATGACTAACAAGCTGTGCATAACCTACGGTCTACAATTATTGTATATCGAGAAAGTGCACCTGTGTGGTTACAAGTACGTATGTAAACAAATTCTTGAAAATATGAAACAATATTATTCTTATTTATTTATTAGAAAGAGTCCCTCTTTCAGCAGTATTTGGACTAGCATTTTATTTATCCTTCACTTTAAAAAAACAAAACAAAAAACCCTTTCTGTATTACTTGCCAACAGAGTTTTTAGCGTGATGGGATTCTTAGCCCAGGTCCTAGTGAATCAGTATAAGAATATATTTACTGATAGAGACTTCAAAGCACTTATGTAAGTCGCCCCGGATAAGGGTGTAACGCTGTAAATGTAAATGTAAACATTAACTATTTAAACAATTGTGTAATGTTTATTTTATACAGTCATCATACAATTTTGATCATTCTCTTAAAGAATGCAAAGAATGCTGATATTGACTGTAGATAGATTAAAACTGCTTACCAAGTTGGAGTGCTCCCTTTATCTGGTCTAGCCCCGATTTCCTCTCTGCTTCATTCCTGAAGCGGCGGCGTATAGTAGGGAAAACCTTAGTCTCCCATGCTTTAACGAGCAAGGCATAGTGATCCTCCTGGACTCAAAACAGAGGTGGAGGTAAGGACGCGGCTGCGGACATTAAGATACAAATGAGTGACTATGAAAAAAAACCTCTCACTCTCGGCACATCATCATCGTCCTCATCATCACTCTCATCATCAGTGATAGGTGGAGGATGGGGGTCAGGGCCTGAGGTTACAAGATTCTCATAGCTCAGCTCAAGTTTGTAGTAGCAGGAAGCATCACTGTTATATTCTAAGAACCAAAGAGGAAAAGAGACAAATGTAAAGTATTTCCAAGAGCAAAAAATAAATGAGTATTTTAATTTAGGTTTTTAAATTCAATGCACAAAATTGTAACTAACAATTATTTACAAGATTAGCTGGTTAGGTGTATTTTGGGATAGCAGAGTAGATCATTGTGAAGAACTATATCAGCCTGTACTTTGGCATTTTTGCCATTTTGTCTTAACTATGAGAACTGGGCCTTACGAGGCTGAGTTGTAGACACTGCAGCGATGCGACAAGGAGGTCCATGAGAGCCAGAGTCAGATGCAACACTGGCACCAGCATCGTTGTCACTGTCTGAAGCCATGGCAAAAGGCAGGGCCTCAAAGTTGGCACTTATCTCCTCTGAGAAGTCCATGCAAAGGTCGGCAGCATTTCTGTGGGCCTGACCGTCCGCGTACGCAAATGACCGGCACCCAAAGTTAGCACGAACCTTTGTGTTCTAGAAATGTCCAGACATGCAAACACAGTGTTTAGGTGATTCTTGCAGTCAAAGAGCACCACCTCAAGCTAAGCATCGATTTACAGTACTTCTTTTATGGCTTCAGTCACTTAAATCATCATTAAATTGTTACAAACTGATTGATGGTGACCAATGTAATAGGAGAACTCTAAACTGCTAACTCGTAGTGCTCTGTTTATAATAAGCGTTGCTCATTAACCTTCTTTTGGATGTGGACCACAGGCCACATTCCTCCAGCTACATCCTCTAGGTAAGGGCTAAGGCGCTGACCACAGTAGGTGAAATACACCCTTCCCTTAGGGGCCTGGCCTGGGGGAGGCGGTGTGCCCTCCATACGCTCCCAGCCTATTCCAGCAACATTTCCTGAACAGGCAATGTGAAAGGAAAAAAAAGGAATCACAAAATTAAGCAGAAGTGAATTAAACATTAGTTGAGGGGACGGACATCTAATGAATGTCTGTTTTACATATCAAACAAATGTGGTACTACATTTTATATACTATTAGGACTGCTATTATCAGGAAATCTGTACAGTTCTAGGATCAGACCAAGATGCTCACTGTGAGCATTACAGCTGACTCTATTAGCAGAGCCTGTTTGGCACTGCAGGCTGACTGGAACGACAATACACATCAGAAAACGTAATTAGATGTGAAATTATGAAACTAATAACTGCTTTTCTTTTGCTGAGGATGTTGACGATGTTGAGGAGTTAATTAAAAATGGGAAAATCAACCAAATGTCCATTCGAAATTAAGTGCACCTTCAATGCTTATGCAACATATCTTTAAAAATAAAACAAGTTTAAGACTTTCAGGAATCTGTATGAACCCTACGGATAACAACTAAAAGAAAATGCACAAATATTAAGACGTGTTAGAAATATGTAAATTATACTTATGCAATTTAATACATTCCAACATGCAACGGCATCTTTCATTGCCAGTAGCCAAATAAAAAAAAAAGATGAGCAAACAGACTGATTTTTGAAATGAAAGTAGACAAATACTCCATCTTTACCAGGAAGCAGAGTCACATCGAGCCTTACACTCTTCCACTGAAGCAAACTGGAACCATTGTAGTGTACAGCCCTCCCATTACTAGTGGTAAGTGAGAGAGAAAACAGAAAACATGTAAACATAGCAAAGAATCTAATCCTGTGTGCGAAAAAAGAATAGATGGGTAGCAGTCAGAGTCAGCAACTCTCAGAAACAAAGAAAATGAAATAAAATAATAATAAAAAAAAGAGTACTTGTGAAAGAGACAAGTGCCAACAGGATTGGTCCATGCACCGTCTCTCTTTTCTGCTTCTGTGGTAAAGCCAAAAGACACAATTGGGCCACTGTCATCCTCAGAATCTCCATAGGACACTATCTCTAATTCCCAGTAAAATGAGGGTGCCTGAAAAACAGACAAAATAATGAAAAACTATAGCTCATGTTAAATATTGACTATTGTCTTAGAAAAGTTTAAAACATTATTATAATAAAATTTTAATTCATAATGTCATAACTTCACAAAAGCTGTTTGTAAAATAGGCTATGCTTAATGTACTCTATAATGCTGGCGTCTGCTCCAAAATTGCTACCTGAACAGGAATTGGTGAAGTAGAGTAGATAAAAGTGCCTCTAGGCAAGCCACCCCCAGCGCTGGGGTCTGCTAGGAATGTCACAGAGGTCAGGTGAGAGGAAAACATACAGGCACGCACTGGTGGGAAGACACGTGAGGGACTCCATGTAATTTGCTTGGGCTAAAAGGGGAAGATACAAACAGGACAAACATATGAAATTTAACAAATGGCAAATTCCTGTGCTCCATATTTAGAAATCTGATTGCCAAGTTGATTGATTCTTTTTTCATTTTATACTAATTATGCTGTAATGAACAGGAGTTTCCCACCTGTCTTCTGTCAATCTGGAGAGGAGGAGGAGGAGGAGGGGGCCGAGCACAGTCACGATACAACATTCTTAATCTTTCACACTGAACCTCCACCATGCCCAGTCGCTCACCTACACACACGCACAAAAGTGCAAAAATGTCAAATGCCAACCTACAAAAGAGTGGCAACACTTTGCTTGAAGGCTTCTTCCTAGAGAGACAATCTAAACAAAATAAAAAAAGGAACCATTTTTATAATTTTCCTAAACAGGAAAATATTTCAGATCCTTTTTCCAGATTTTCAAATTTCTACACATTTCTATATTCTGATTTTGTTCTCCAGACTGGGTTATTATGAATCTAAGTGCAAGATTCAAATAACAGTTTGGAAGGATAGATATGCAAAAGAGCTTCAAACTTGTAGATGAGAGCAGAGCAAAAGCTACAAATGAAGCTTAAAATAATCAACACCTGTATGGAAAAACTAAAAGGGGAAAAAGCTATAACTGTTACTAAAAGTACATCGACAAGTATTAATTCTTGGTTTGAACCCTGGGTTTTCTCTGCTAAGACTGCATTTGTTGTTAAAAGGATAAACCAACATGAAGACCAGAGAGCTGTCTGATGGAGAAAAGCTAGCCATTTCAAACCTGAGAAAAGTGGACTTCATCAGGGGAAAAAAGTGGAAGGGTTTGGACTGACCAATCAATCAGATCTCAAACCGACTGAGCATGCATTTCACCTCCTGAAGAGGAGAACGTGAACTTCTCCTGAAGTGAGAAAGCCCCAAAACAACAACTTAAACAAGCTGCCATACAAGCCTGGAAAAGCATCACAAAAGAAGAATACAACAGTATATTTGGCCATATTGTGTCTGAAAATGTCAGTTACTCAATATTAATTTCTTGTTTATAGCACTGGAGAATGCTCTTTTGCATGTTTGTGATCACTTGCGGCACCCTGCCTGCAACCTTGTGGCTACAGCCAAATCACAGCCGTGATGATATTCAGTATAACAGCACCCTTGCTCATGTGATATGGCTTGAATACATCTACTATACAAAAAAAAGTGTACCTGTAAACAAACATTTATACCGCTCAAACACTCTACTACCTTACAGGAAGAAATGCATATCTGCGAAATACAAATCCACAAACAAATGTAGTACATAAAAAAAACAACAAACAAAGAACAAAAACGAAACAAACAAAAACCAAATATGTGTGCAATTAACAATTTACAATAAAAGAACTATTCGCTGTTATGACATCATAGACTGTTACTCTCATTAGACACGGTATTGCTCTATAAGTAATTCTGTGACACTGCAAAGTTCTACAGTGGAATTTTAAATACATAAATTACTAGAGGTCATGTTCCTGTTCATGTTCATTACCTTTCCTTGGTAATATCTCTGACTCATGCCCTCTTATGCGTCTTTCTTTCCTGTTAAACTTTACTACATAACATCTTTGTGTGAATTTAAACAAGAATGTTTTAATGTTTCACACTGAACAGAACGGGTGCACAGGCTGACCCTTACCAGGGCTACACTCCTGAGCAACTAAGTTGAGAACTTCTACCGCAGCCGGACATTGCTGGATGAACTCCTCACAGAATGAACTGTCCTCCAGCAGTTGAGCCATAACTAGACATGCCCTGTTGGACACAGACAGACACATAGACTAATATGAGTAGTACAGACAGAGTTGCACTGATACCCTGAACTACACTGTGTACTTAATCTGCAATAAAGGTCATTCATCTGATTTGGTGAAAAAGCAGTTTTGGCACACAAAATAAGCCAGGCTCAAATGAAATAAAAAGCCTGGCTGATCTGGCAGCATCCCATGTAAAATGCGTAAAAGAAAGAAAATATTCAGTTACAAGCTGTTACAAAGTGCTACTAAATCCTTTCCTAAAATAAGAGAAGTTACTTAAGTTGACTTGTTACCTAAACTACCTGGTTTCCTATAAAAATGCAAAATATCAAATTGTTTCCAAATATTTCAATAATTCAGAGCTGCTAGCCTTAAACAAGACAGCAAAATGAGCAGTTACACCATTACAGGTTCAAGAAAAATCTGTGCATTCAGCAACTCTGAATCATAAAAACTCTGCTGGCTGGTGAATTTGTAGGTGATGATAATCCACCATAATCCACAGCAATAATCCACAGTTAATAGCTGAAAAACCCAAAACATTTATGTTTTATTTTGATATTCACTGCTTGTTTAATGTGCAAAATATCGCTTGTCTAATATCGAAATGTTGCGTTAGATCGGACAACAGTGTAGGCCTATTTAATCTTTTTAAGTCAAAATCTTTCTTCTCTCTCTCTCCAAAACCTGAGAGAGAGACGTTTTTATTTCACATTAAAGAACTAAAAAATTCTTCATTTACCTTGAGAAAAAGTGGGGAAAGCTGCGTGTTCTGAGAGGGAAAGGGCAGGGCTTCCAGGCGACGTCAAACACGCTAATACTGAAGGGTTTGAAACATATGCGCAGATAACTCCAGATTTATACGTCAATGAGGAAATCTCCCATTTTTCTTAGGAGAAAAAGACTGCTCGTTTGGCATATTTTTCAGTGTAACTTGTACTAGGATACTCCAGTGTTAAACTCAGGGGCTCCAACATAAAATGCGTTTATCAAATCTGGTAATGTCATAAACTGAGATTATTTTCTGAAGGTTAACAAATGACTCGACACTACCACTTGGGGAATTCCACTGATTCTTATTGAAAATCTTGGGTATTTTATGGAAGATGAAATTTTTATAAAAACAGAGTTCTTGATATGATTCTTATTTTAGTTATACACGTAAAACAGTTGTGATCCCAGTTATGGAACAAGTAATGATCAGAACTCAGATATGGAGTCAATCTTTAGACTGAAAACCTATTTGTTTACTCAAGTCTTTAGTTAAAATGCTTTTTCTCACAGGTAACGGTGTAGAACGGGGGTGGGTTCAGGGGCATAGCAGGGTTTGGGAACCTGGATATTGTTGCAACATCATCCAAACATCCCAATGTTGCCATCACAATATAAAATTTTAAAAGCACTTTATAAACAAAAATTTCATTGAATTAAAAGTTTCAGCTAAATTATGCTTTCTGACCTAGTCCTTATCTCAGCCAGCAGTCGTACTGCGGCCATGACAGGGCTGGAGCCATCTCCAGAGGCTGGTAGGCAGGTATGGATTGAAAGACTGCCCTCCAGTGGTAGCAGCATGGATTGCACTGCCTGCACTACCTTCTCAGTGATGGACAGCTTATAGAGTGGCAAAGCCTGGAACAGAGCGAGGCATTAGCATGTGCAGTAGTTATCATTAGGTAAGACCTTTATGTAAAATATTTTGGGTAACTGATGGTTTGGGGCTGTTTGCAGCTAGTAATCCAGGGCTCTTGTACAGATTGATAGGATCAATAATTCTGCATTCATACCAGAATATTTTACACCCAAACCTGACTGCTTCTGTTAAAACCCCTCCAAATACAAAAAGCCCTGATAAATACATCCAAATCAACACAGAACTGGTGGCGGGAACACAGAACAAATCTTTTTTTAATGGCCATCTAAGTCTCCTGATTTGAACACTACTGAAACTTTGTGGTCTGAATTGAAGAGGGCAATCTAGATGCACCATCATGGAGGTCTCCCTACATTCTCCAATTTCTCATGAAGTCTGACGATATTTCTGTTGACTGCAATTTCTCAAATCTCGCTACCTATCTACCAATTACCATGACAGACCTACGTAATTTCCTGTTTACCATGTATAAAACTCCATCGCTCCATCACTTACTTGTGCTGGTCTCGGTGTTCAAGTCTTACCTCTGACCGTAGCGTTGAGAGGCGGGAGATGGGTGCAGTCAAGACGTCAGAGGCCTTACAGTCACTATGATAATCACAGGAGGGGAACTTGACTGTAGCAATGCCTTCCTGCTCATTAATGGAAATGACCACGCCAACACTGCCCTGCAATCCCTTACCTACTACCTATAAGAGATTAATAAGGGCTGGATTGTAGAAGAAGTGAACAATGCTTTATACAATTATTAACAATAAGATTATTTAAAAAGTTAAGGAGGGAAGAAACAGCCTTTGCAGTTCTGAGCTACTGTATTTTATGTGCTACTCTGAGGTCTAACCTGAACCTCCGATCCAATTTTGATGGTCTCCTTGAAGCCACCCAGGGCACACAAGGCTGCCACAGCCTGTCGGCTGATTGCTTGCAGCTTGGCCAGCTTTCTGCCACTGCTAGTTCCACTCTCTAAGATGCTTTCTGCATATTTACCCAACTGAGGGATGTACATCAGGGCCCTGGACAGGACCTGTTTTGTGTTACAGATCAGGCATGAGAAAGGGAGAACGATGTTTAATGGTTTTCAGCAAACAAGCAAAAAGAATAAATATTTTAAATGGAAAAGATAAAAAAACAGAAATCATATCTAACGGATCTATTAGAATAAACTATGAGTGCCAACCTTTTCTGCTGTAGTTGTCCATATCTGAGCAGTGTTCGACTCTGGTGCTGTAAGAAGACTGTGCAGCAAAGCAATGACTTCAGCAGCCATGCTGTTTGCTACATGACCACTGATAAATGGACGAACTGGGTCAGACCTGAAATGAAAGAAAGCAATGGTGCAATAGACATGGCTCCAAGTACAATATGCTTTGCACAGTAGAGGAACATATCCTGTTGTCAATACTCTAAAGTATGAGTAAAGTACTCTTAAGGATCATCCCAAAACATGTTTTTAAATAACGAAACAAAATAAAGATTGATTGAGTTATCATCAGGTTTTCTTTCTTTTATTTTTGTGCACCAATATTAGAGGAAGGAGTTCCATTAACTTAAATACTCCTGTAGCCTTGGCATCTGAATGCATAGCTGTCATGAAGGTATCAAACAGGGATGATATCCAACAAAATTAGGTGTGAGAGCAGGACATTTTTACAGTTACGCAGTCTAGAGAAATGAATTCACCCAGTTCAAACAGCAGCCCAAATCTTCTATCTGAGAAGGCCATGGAACAAATATAGTCTGGTCTTTTCTATAGTCTGATCTATTTTACTAAATGTTTAATACCTGGACAGTTCTGAATTCCTGTCTCTGCATATTGAACTTTGGGCACTTTTCTTCTTGTCTCCAGTGTTGCTTCCCCCAGAAGTCTCTTGAATAAGAGTTTCTACTGGCGGCCCCACGCTTACAATGAGCCCTGACTGAGCCCACTTGTTTGCCTTACGCAGGGCTGCTGATGCCTCTTCTGTGACCACTTCACAGCGTCCAGTCTTTAGGAAGAAATAGATGACATGGGGAGGCCATAAATAAGTCCATTCTGCTCACATGTAAAAAGCCAATAACAGTACTTTAATGAATTAAGCTCTGCATGACTGATTATAGGAAAACAAAAGCAATTTATTAGCATTGTTGATTGTTTTAACACATGGTTCACTGAATAGTTAATTGTTAAATATGGAATTTAACTGTAATTGTGTAGGCAGAATTGACCTTGGTCATGTCTCTGTCCATTTTCACCACCTTGTCCATGTTGGCTCCAGTACCAAGCCGAAAAGGACGCCCTTCTGAGCTACTGCAGAAATATTACACATAAAATTGGCTTGAGGGACACTGGAGACTTTATTATGTATTTTAGAAGACATGCCCAAATTATATGCCAAAACATCCATATAAGAGAGTACAGTAATTTAGATATGCATAGGTTCATACAAAACAAACACTGTGTATTAACTAACAACCAAAATACTTTCCAACGTCTTTGTATTTATTATTGGAGTGCACATTCCCCACTAGCATTAAAAAATCTTGTATGTGGCACTTGGTCCTGGAGAAACGCTGTCTCGTCTCAC
>JAQQZU010000014.1:3762664-3775961 GCA_030068025.1 Parauchenoglanis punctatus
GCTGCCACTGCTGGGCCCTTGAGCAAGGCCCTTAACCTTCACTGCTCACTTGTATAAAAAAAAATAAGATGTATGTACGTCGTTCTGGATAAGGGCGTCTGACAAATGACATAAATGTAAATGTAAATGATGTGTCTCAGTAAAGCTGACTTTCCTTTCCGTTCACCTTCCTCTTGGGCTCCAAAATTAAATCTTGCCTAGGGCCCTCTTCTTACCTGAGTAATGGCTGAAGTACTTCATGGGAAGATTGGTCTTCTCTCTTATGTATGAAGATGGAGAGTTTGCCATCCACTGCCTCTCCCTCTTCTCCAACATCTTTGTCTGTCTTGACATTGCCCATAGGGCTAGCCCAAATTAATCTGGTATCTGGCTCAGAGGAAGCCGGGGAAAGCAGGGTCTGGCTGCCTAAGAATAACAGAAACATTGAGCAAAGAACAATACATCATTTTCCAAAAACCTTTAAATATAATATTAAACAATGTTTTCCAAAAACAATAACAAAAATTACAAACAATTTTACTTAAATTTAAAAATTTTAAGATCTAAGCAGTAAGATCACAGAAACAGTGGTAGATGGTCTGTGCAGCAGGGCTTCACTCATATAATACTGTGCAAAAGTCTTGAGCCACTCTATTTGTTTTTAGCACAAATGTTGTTATAGATATTTATTTTAGGAAGTCTGCATCATTGAGTCAGTACAAAAACATTTTAGATTACCAAAAAATGTGCACTTAAAAACATTTGCATGTCAGTAAATTAAGCAACATATTATGTAAGAGACCACTTTTCATACAAAAAAATAAAGGCTTTTGCTGCAAAAAAGAAGAAAGTGCGACAGTCTCTAGAAGAACTCGGGCAGATTCTCGAAGATGCTCAGTAAAACTTACAGCTCATTACCTTATGAAACTGCACTAATTGTACCTGGGACTAGTATTTAAGAAAAAAAAGCAGTGTCATCAAACCAAATATTGACTTTGTTTACTTTATTACTGTTGCATGTTGTAATATTTTTCTTTTAAGTAGAAAGATTTAATGGCATTCTTTTTTATTATATCTTTACTAAAAAAAAAAAAAAAAAAAAAAGACTTGTGCACAGTACTATATATATCTGTGCGTGAAATGAGCTCAAATGTGGAATGTGCATTGTCTAATGTTACTCTGCATCCCAGTGGGACAGGCATTACTGGTCTACCTAAGGTGAACTCTCCCATCCCCATATATAAAAGGTTGGAGGAAGTCACACTGTTCGCATGTTTAGGAAAAACAAAATAATTGTGTGCTTCAAAGAATTGTGTGTTAGGGCTAATCTTTTCTAAAACCAGAACATAAATTGAACAATGGGGAATTGAATCCTGATGGTTTTTGGTAGATGTATTATGAACCCCGTTGCTTCAACACCATCAAAACTACATATAGTCTTTTTCATACTTCATATCATCACATTGGAAAGCTGTGCTTACTAATGTCACAATCAAATGCATTCCCTTCATATTTGCCTGCAAGCGCAGCCTCTGGCTGGACCTGAGAACCTGGACCTGTGCCTGCTTTAACTTGCACATCTCCCTGAGGTGCTACACCTGCTCACCCCAGGTGATACCCACCTCAATGGAGAGTATGTCACCTTCCAACTTCCCTGAGTTGACTGGGTCCACCTGGACTACAGTAACTGACAAGTCCATACAAACAATTTGAACCAAGCCAAGCAGGCAATGATGAAATTTTTCATACAGAAACATACAAGCCCCAAGGGCAGGGATGAAGAGTACGGTAGAGCAAGTTTCTGCAAGACAACTCTTAGCCAGGAGGCTGCTTGGAGGCTCTTGAAAAAAGGCTACAGAAAGTTCACAAGAACTTCCAAATCCAGTGCTTCATGGAAACCTTACCCACCACAGTGAGGATATTGTGGTTATAACCAGTGGAACACTTAACTTAATTGAAAGATTTGCTTTAAATTATAAATTTTGCAGGAAGCCTGGAGCACACTGGTTCAAACTGCACAGACCATGCACTAGGAACAACTCCAATATTCTCACCAAAAATAACCAAATAATTTTAAAAATTAACTAAAAAGTTGTACATTTATTATGCTTATATTTAATTCATATAACTTACATCATTGTTCTCTATTGTAAGAAAAAAATTTCTTGTTAAATTAGAGTTTGATTCTAATTATAATTAAATGCCAGCTAAAAGACCTTGGTTTGATTCACAGCAACACTGCGTCCCAACATTGTAAAAGATTTCGACGGCGTGTGAAGTAAACCATTCTGATCTTATTATGACCATTGTTGTCAACTATAAACAACAATTTCTATAAGTAACATGTACGTACGTAATTGGATAGCGACACAATTTTTGTAATTTGCCTCTGCACACCACTATAATGGATTTGAAATGAAGCAATCAAAATGTGATTGAAATGTAGACTTTCAGCTTTTATTCAAGAGCTTTAACAAAAGTTTGCATTAATTGTATAGGTATTACACCCATTTTACATAGTGGCTCCATTTTCACAGGCTCAAAAGTAATTTGACAAACTGACAGTTATAAATATATGGATTATTTTTAATACTTGAATGCAAATCCTTTGCAGTCAATGACTGCCTGAAGACTGGAATCCACAGACGTCACCAAATGCTGAGTTTCCTCCCATCTGTTGATTTACCTGGCCTTTACAGCAGCTGCCTTCAGTTGCTGCCCGTGTGAGCATCTTTCTGTCTTTAGTTTTGTCTTTGGTAAGTAAAACGCATTCTCAATTGGGTAAAAGTCAGGTGACTTAGCAATTTAAGAATATTCCAATACTTTGCCTTAAGCAGCTCTTAAGTTGCTTTCGTGGTATGTTTTGGGTCATTATCCATCTGGACAGCAAAGTACCATCCTGTCAGTTTTGCAGCATATGACTGAATCTGAGCAGAAAGTATAGCTCTATAGAAATCAAAATTCATTCTGCTACTTGAATCAGCAGTCACATCATAAATAAACACCAGTGATCTCATCAGCATCTTGATTGTAGACTTTGACAATGATACTCCTACCTCCTCAAGAGTGTTCTTGACTTGGCTAAATGCTGTGAAGTGGTTTTTCTTCATCAAGGAAATAATTCTACGATCATCCACTTTAGTAGTCTTCCTTGGTCTTCCAGGCCTTTTGGTGATGCTGAGCTTGCCAGGGAATTCCTTCTTTTTAAGAATGTACCAAATTGTTGATTTGGCCACTCCTAAACTTTCTGCAATCTCTCTTGACAAGTCAGGTTTTTTTCCCACTTAATGAAGGTCTCCTTCTTTGGCATCAACACATCTTTCTAAAACATATTGAGAGCTCCCATGAAGAACTGCTGAATGCAAACTCAACACTTGGAATCAACTCCAGACCTTGTATCTCCTTAATTTTTCATAAAACATGAGGAAACAGACCAATTACAATTACAATTATTGTCCAATTACTTTTAAGCCTCTGAAAATGGAGGAACATGTAAAAATGGCTGTAATTCCTAAACAGTTAAAGCAACATTTTTGTTAAAAACCTCAAATTAAAACTAAAAGTCTACACTTCAATAACATCTTGATAGCTTTTTTTTTTCCTATGGGGTGCCATTTGTAAAAAACAGTTTAATGTTTTATATGTATCATTTTTCCCATAAACACTTTTCATACATTTAGAGATCAATTCATTCAAAAAACAGTGTTAAAATTCCTCATATTAGTTCATGCTGTGTAGTTACATGTTAAATCTAAATGTTTAATCTAAATCTGAAAGTTAAATGTTAAATTTAAATCTTAAATGTTAAGTCCAAATGTTATATCTTGTATATAAATGTTAAATGTTAAATCTAAATGTTGCACTCTAAATGTTTAGAAGATATGCCACTTGGTCTGGCCCCTGTGATTACTAGTGCCTTTTGATTTGAAAGGGGTTGGATTATGCGCTGTGATGTCCCGTCTCCAACAAGGAGGATTTCATGCTGCTAGTAGTCATGGGATTTCCAGCTATGCTAGTGCTGCTAATGCATGTCCAAGAATGTGGATTTTCCTCAGCTACAGTCATGACAAATGTGGTATCCTTGAATGATATCGAAAGAGATTAAAGCGTCAGTAGCATAGTAGCTCGGTGCGAGTCAAAGATGCTAAAAAATGGTGCTAGCCAGAGGAGAGATGCATGATTCCTCAGCCACATGGATGAGCTTAGCATCCAGGCTGAATCTTTTTCTGTAAACATTGTGATAATTTTTGTGTAAACATTCAAAATTGTTCGATTTAAATACCTTACATTTCTTATGATATCAAAAATTATGGCACCCAATACGTTTCAAATCCATTGTAGTAGTGTAGAGAGGCAAAATTTTGAAAATTGTTACTGTCCAAACACACACACACACAGACATACATATATCTTCTTAAATAATGCAGACTCAAATAAAAATGTTCGTTACTGCTTAAAATATTTGCATATATTCATAATACACACACACCATCACTTTATTAGGAACACCTGTACACTCATGAAGTTATCTAAACAGCCAATCATGTGGTAGGTGTGCAATGCAAAAAAAAAATCATGTAGATACAGGTCAAGAGTTTCAGTTAATGTTCACATCAAACATCAGAATGAAAAAAATGTGATCATTGTAACTTTAACCATGGCATGGATGTTGGCACCAGACTGGCTGATTTGAGTATTTCAGAAACTGCTATGGCATTTTCACACACAACAGTCTCTAGAGGTTTCACAAAACAAAAAAATCCTATGAACAGAGTGTCTGTAGGCTGAAACCCCTTATTGATGAGAGAGATAAGAGAGAATGATTAGACTGGTCTGAGCTGACAGGAAGTCTATAGTAACTCAAATAACACTTCTTACAACCATGGTGAGCAGTGATGGATGAGTTGGATGGGCTACAACAGCAGAAGACCACATCAGGTTCCACTCCTGTCAGCCATGAACAAGAATCTGAGGCTACCATGAGCACAGATTCGCCCAGACTAGACATTAGAAGACTAGAAAATCACCAGGTTTTCTGTGTAGTACTATCAAAGTCAACCACTAAATTAAAATTTTTTATAAAATATGAGGGTTCATACAAAGCATTTTTTAATTACTTTTCAACATGACAACACTGGCTGCAGAGATATTGGAGTGGAACATGCAGTCCCAACATACAAGCATATGAAAACTTTTATCTGTGCAATTTCAATTAATTTTATTAATATAATACATGCAAAATGTCTGTGACGATAAATAGCTTTATCTGAGAACTATCACTAAATAAAACAAACGTTGTATGAGCACTCACATTTTTTTAAATGTTGAAATTTTTCAAATGTTGAAATTCTGCCAGAGGTATGTAAACTTGTAGGCAGATGTTTTTCTGTGTGTCTTGGAAACTTTCAAACATAGGATGATGTACTTGCTGCATTATGTTTCTCCTCATATATTTATTAAAAAAAACCCCACTAATAAATAATATAGTTCACACCTTTGTTATTCACCCCGCACTCACCTGGCACCACATAGTCTGCAAGTTTAGCCAGCAGAAGTGCTGCAATGCGGGACGCCGGGTCACTGGCATCTTCTTGCTCAGTGTCTACGGTATTGATGAAGTAGCTCCAAGGAGGCAATGCCACATTGCCACAGTCTTCCACACTCATAAGAGGAAGAGCAGCTCGGCATAGCTGTAGGATAATCAAAACCAGTTTTGGGGAAGGACGTTGATCCAGGAGGAGAGAAAGCAGTTTGGAAACGCAGGCTGGCTGGCTCAGAATTGCTTTCCCTATATTGCTCCTGAAAGTGATAAAACAAAACAATGGCAAATTGTGAAACCACAAAAATGTTCCTTTAGGTCATTACATGTCACCACAACAAAATAGTAGATATACAGTCCCCTCTGAAAGTATTGGAATAGCAAGGCCAGTTCCTTAGTTTTTGCTATACCTGAGACATTTGGGTTTGAGATCAAAAGATGAATGAATGAATGAATGAATATGAGACAATAGGTCAGAATTTCAGCTTTCATTCCATTATATTTACATGTAGATGTGTTAAACAACCTACAATATACTGGACAAATTGTATACTAATATTAGACAGGCCTATAGGGCTAAACACCTAGCACACCTTGGCCAGTCTGATCACACGTCCCTGCTTCTGATTCCTGCATATACCCCCCTCAGGAAACAAATTCCCACCACGACCAGGACTGTCACCATATAGCCTGAGGATGCCTCCCAACAGTTGCAGGACTGCTTCCAGAGAACTGACTGGGAGGTTTTTGACCATCAGAGAACCACACTACCATCGTCCTGGATTACATCAGGTTCTGCACAGACAACGTTACCAGGGTCAGGTGCATTAGGATTTATCCCAACAGGAAGCCCTAGATGACGAGGGAGGTCCAGAGTCTGCTGAAAGCCAGGAATACTGCTTTCAGGTCGGGGGACGGGACATCCTACAGTGCAGCCAGGGCTAACCTGAAGAGAGGCATCCGAGAGGCCAAGGCAGCATACAGAGGGAGGATAGAGGTCCATTTGAGGAGCAATAACACCAGGCAGGTGTGGCAGGGTGTCCAGCACATCACCAGCTACAGATCCAGCAACTCCTCAGTCACAGAGGGAGACACTTCTCTGGCAGAGGAGCTGAACATTTTCTTTGCCCGTTTTGAGGTGACAACAACAGCAGCTCCATTACAGCCGGCTGTCCACAACAGCACCACACTCACGGTGGAGGAGAATGAGGTGAGGCGGGTGGACCCGAGGAAAGCTGCAGGACCCGACAGAGTGGCTGGACAGGTGCTGAAAAACTGTGCAGATCAACTGGCTGGAACCTTTACTAGGATTTTCAACCAGTCCCTGTCCCAGGCCATTGTACCATCCTGCCTAAAGTCTTCCATCATTGTCCCGCTGTTAAAAAAATCCACCACAAACACCCTGAATGACTTCTGCCCAGTGGCACTCACATCTGTCATCATGAAGTGCTTTGAGAAACTGGTGCGGAGTCACATCATTGACTGCCTGCCAGCAGACCTGGACCCTTTTCAGTTTGCTTATAAAGCAAAGAGATCCACAGAGGACGCTGTAGCCATAACCCTTCACGCTGCCCTGACCCATCTGGAGCAGCTCGGCGTTTAACACCATCCCTCCACAATGACTGGTGTCCAAACTGTCTGATCTGGAACTTCCATCACCAACATGCAATTGGATACTGGACTTCCTGTCAGGTTGCTCCCAGAGGGTCAGGCTGGGTCCCCATACCTCCAATGCCCTCAGACTCAACATCGGGACACCGCAAGGTTGTGTGCTCAGCCCGCTCCTCTACAACCTCTACACGTATGACTGTGTTCACACCCACCACAGTAATAAGATCATAAAGTTTGCGGATGACACGATGTTGGTCGGGCTCATCTCAGGCAAGGAGGGTGAGGTAGTCTACAGGGATGAGGTGCAGCGGCTGTCAGAGTGGTATAGAGACAATAACCTGCTTCTCAACACCACAAAAACAAAGGAGCTCGTTACTCACTTTAGAAAAAACAAATCCGACATACAACCATTCATCATTGATGGGGCCTGTGTGGAGAGAGTCTCGGCGATCAGGTTTCTGGGCATTGAGCTGGAGGATGACCTGACCTGGAGCGCCAACACCAAGGAGCTGTTGAAGAAGGCGCAGCAGAGACTGTATTTTCTGAGAATTCTCAGAAAGAACCACCTTCCTACAAATCTGCTGCTTGCCTTTTATCATTGCTCCATAGAGAGTGTGCTCACATATGGTCTGTGTGTGTGGTACGTTAGCTGCACTTCCTCGGAAAGGAAAGCGCTCCACAGTGTCATCAGGACAGCAGAGAGAACAATTGGCTGTACCCTCCCCACCCTGGAACAAATGTATACCTCCCGATGCTGTAGGAAAGCAATAGACATTTCACAGGACCCATCACATCCCGGACATTGTCTCTTCCAGCTTTTACCATCAGGCAAGAGATACAGAGCAATGAAAACCAGGAAAAACCGCTTTAGGAATAGTTTTTATCCAAGAGCAATCATGGCTCTGAACGCACAATAACCACATTATATTCACTCAATGTACAATACAGACTTTAGGCCAATTGTATGGATAACCAGTGCAATATGTATATATAAGTGCAATTTGTATATATCTGCAGAGTATTTTTATTTTTCACTTTTATTATTTCTTCTCTTTTCTAGTCTTTAATTTTATGTCTTACAATGAGTCGATTGCACATTTAATTTCAGTGTTCCTTGTAAAAGTGACAATGACATTTCTGACATTTCAATGATCTTAATATGATGGCACCTTTGCTGACAGATGACCCAATGTTTAAGTGAGCAAAAGGTGCAGCTGAAATAAGCTTTTCCATTTTTGTCCTGCACTATCACAAAAGACCCATGAAAAAGTTTGGAGATGTCAATGGGTCATCAGCTTGAAGCAGTTATTGTAAGCAAGGGACATAAAATATTACCAACCAAATATTATAACCAAGTGTTGTTTGTTTTAATTTACTTTAAGACTGCATGTTCCTATACTTTTGCTCACTTGAGGATTGGGTTGTCTTTTACCAAAAGTTAAAGATAAAAAAAATATTCCTTTTCTTTTTTTTTTTTTTAAATCTCAAACCCAAATGTCTTCAGGGTACAGCAACATTAATTGGCCTTGCCATTCCAATACTTTCACAGGGACTGTAGTTTCTAAACAATATAAATTACTCTTACATAAAACAAACTGTAGCTCAATTGAGGGGCATGTGAAGTGAGTAGAAAATATGCAATGCATTATATATTTAATATAAGCCAAGATACATATAGTATAGCAATTTCATAAGGGCATTTAACCTAATCTAATTACTGTTGTTTATATGATGATGAATTCTGTAACTTGACAGCATAAGGAATACAAACCTGTAAAGCTACTGGCCATCTTTCCAGGTTTAAGCAGTGACATTAGTAACCTTTAAAGTAACATGTCCACAGACGGCCAGTGTGCTTACCTAGACAGGTCATTCAGTAGACTAAGTACATCTTGTAGGGCATCATTTCCAGCCGCTTGGTTACCAGAGCATTCCGTAGCTCTTGCTAGGTGATTAGTCAATAGACTGGATACCTGCCGGGCTAATCCAGAATGCACAGCATCTGTGGAACCACCTAAAAGATGAAAATCAAATTTAATATGTAGACTAACATTACAGAGATCTCTAAAATTTACATCAAACAACACTGCCCTTTTGCTGCTCTTCTACCAGCATGCTGTAAAAAGACATCAGTATAATGGGTGTTTTTTGGCATTCACTTTAGATTTGCTGTTAATAAATGTTTTAACATGAATTAATTTGGATTTGATTCTTCCAAGCCCATAAAGTAGATTCATGCAGCCTATCAGAGACAACTGTGTCATATTATGAGTCAAACTCAAATATGACTTGCTGCCTTATTTCATTCTGCCATTGTAACCTTCCTGAAATTAAATAATTAATTATAACACTAAAATGGGCCATTGTACCTACTGCTTCACATTATAAGTCTATGGATGTCTATCTGCTGCATTTGATGCAAGTCAGACCCACGTTTAAAAAGAGATTCAGAACTGCAAGTGGGATTCAGGGATTATATCCAAGCTTAGAAATCCATCTCCCAGTTTAGAAACATACAAATATGTTGAAAAAAGAAATTCTGATGGAGTGCTTCCACAAGCATGACGGGATAATAAGAACATATTTTTGTCATGCAATCCTGTTTGACTTGTAATCTTCACACTGATAGGTTACATATTTTCAATGTTTGGAAAAGGTTTGAAATTACCCTTTGGAATTACCAGGGTTTTTGCATCAATTACTCAAAAAAATGTTGTCTCACCTTCATCTTGGTCACAATTACAGAAAAACACAATCTGACTAAACTAATAATGCACATACAGTAGTACATCATTCACAGTGCAGGCTGGAAAAATAAGTGAACCTCTGTGCTCTTCTCCAAAAATTAATTGGAGTCACGTGTTTCAGTTAAGGAGATGAAATTGGAAGTGTGGATTGGGATGGGTGGGCTTAAAATTCTTGTTTTGGATAGTTAGAGTCCCTTAAAGCAAACGGAATACTGCGGCATGACCTTAAGGTAGCTCCTCAATCAAGACAAATACTGAAGAACTGAAACATTTCTGTCAGGAGGAATGGTCCAAAATTCCTCCTCATCATTGTACCAGTCTTACTTTTTCCAGCCTCCACTGTGAATGACTACTCAATCCGAACAATAAAGACTTGAAAAGTACTACTATTTGTGTGTTAATAGCCATATAGTGTTTATCCACAATTGGGTCATAAACGAAGATCAGACCACTTTTTTTTTTATGAATAACCAGTGCAAAAACCCTGATAACTTCATAGAGTTCACTTTATCTTGCATCTGTATAATAGGGATTGAGTGGCGGTCGCCTTTTATGAGTTGACCCGTAAATTGGGTGTACAATAATTAATGCAGAACACATCATACAAACTCCCAATGAACCAAAAGAAAATATCCCACTGTAGTCTTATATGTTGTGCAGCTGACTGTAGTGGTGGCTTCGTCTAGTCTGAATCTTATATTTCGACTGTTTTTTTTTACAGAATGATTTGTCTACACAAGCTATACAGTCCCTAACATATATACAGTCAGGTCCATAAATATTTGGGCATTGACAAAATTGTTTTTTTAACCTGTCTTCCACAGTATATTAGAGTTGAAATTCAGCTTTAATTTATGGCTATTTACATCCAAATCGGGTGTAGGAATTCTGGCACTTTTTACATGTGGCCCTTCTTTTCAAAGGACCAAATGTAATTGGACAAAACCCATAAACTATACCATATATCATTTTAATACTTGGTTGCATATTCTTTGCACTCAATGACTGGAAACCATATACATCACCAGATACGGAGTTCATTCCCACTGTAGCTGTTTTCATTTCCTGCTTGTTGGTATTTCACCTTCAAGTTTTGCCTAGTACTAGCAGCATTAAATGCATGCTTAAATGGAGGCCAAGATGCATAAAAAACAGTCACAGTAATGAAAACATGTATCATTCCTATTCCATCTATCACTCCTTTTCCTTCAAAATGCCTTGGTGGATAGGCAACCATCAACATATTCACGTGGACTCAAAAACAGCAACAAAATCCCTGACAGCATGAAAAAGTGTGAAATTCCTACAGCATCTGTATGATGTGCTTTCAGCACAGTGATGTCGAGCACAATGTAAGGTACCTTCCACTTTCTCCCATTCAATGCAGCGATTGGCAAGCACTTGGAATGCGGCCCAGGCCATCGTGGCAACTTTCTGCTTCTTGGTTTGCTTCTCATTGGAGCTGCATTCTCTTTGGCTACTAAGACTGCAAAGCTGGTCCATCAACTGAACCAGGCCGCTGCGTACCAGACATTGCTCCTCACTCCTAAAGATGCAAAGATATCTTGTATTTGTAGGCTGGGACAGGATAGCAAGGCTTCATACGATAAGTGTTAGTGATTCTGACTTTGCACACATCAATAATTAAAAATTATGCACATGCAAATTTATAGAACAGAAGCACATGGTTTACACAATATATGCAAACTAATAACCAACTTTTCACAACAGTGGTAAGAAGAAATGCATCTCAGAACGAACAACAAGCAGGCCCTGGGCTATGACAGCAGAAGACCATATTGGGTTCCACTCCTGCCAGTCTAGAACAGGAGGTTACAGTCAGCACAGGCTCACCAAAACTGGACAGCTGAAAATTCAAAAAGTACTGCCAGGTTTTTTTCCCCCCAATTTTCCATGGTCCATTTTCAGTTAGCTTGTGCTTGCTGTAGTCTCAGATTCTTTCTTTCTTTCCTTCCTTTCAATTGCATTTGTGTAGCACTTTTAACACTGTCACAAAGTAGCTTTACAACAATATGTAAATTCCAGATATAAATTGTAAATATATAAAATTTATCCCTAATGAATAAGCAACAGTGGCAAGGAAAAACTACCTAAGATGACATGAGGAAGAAAGCTTGAGAGGAACCAGAATCAAAAGGGAACCCATCATCATCAGGATGACACCTGACAGTGCAATTGTAAATAACTCCCTTCTATAACATTGTGTTATCTTGTCACAAAGTGCAAATGTATAGCCAACTTCACTATAGTCTCAACATAAAGTCTATTTTGTTGAAGTTATCAATGGTTCCTCTATTGGAGACTTGAGTCCAAAATTGTTTGTGGCAATTGCATTCCTAAAGTTATCGTGTCAGTTGTGGGCTTAAGCCATTGTAGCAAAGCAAATTCCTGTTCTTGCCTGACAGGAGTGGAACCCAGTTGAATGCTGTATAAACAGCAAGGCCTCAAGGTTTGGCGTGTTCTGAGCAGGGAGATTAACAAAGTACATGTAATCTCATAATATCACTCCAGTATATGGTTCACTTTACCAGTTTGTTTTGGGGTATGAATTATACTTTTACATGAGATTTTTTTCACGGTAACATATTCAACGTTGTTACATTTATTTTTGATTATTGTTAAAAGAAATCTTGGAAAAAAGAATACATTTACCCTTGGAAAAAGTCTACACTTCAGATGCCAAATGCTTAGTTAAGAGAGATAAACAACAGTGGCTGAATTTATCAGGTATATTCAGCTTCTTTTGTTTCAAAGGAAATAGTGTGAAAATGGTCTGAAAATGATGTGACCCAAAACCCAGGGAGATATTGGCATTTCACGGCTCAGCATCCAACCTGCAGAACCATATACCAGTATTACATTAGTTAGCTCAGTTAGCTTGATTAGCTAGCCAGATCTTTCAAGGTTTTACTGTAGGAATGCCCTGTAGTAAACTTAAACTGTCAAGCTGATGTTCTCTAGTGACTGCCCACTGTGTTAAATATTTTCAAGTGCTGCTACAGCCTATGTGTTCAGGAAAACGTGTAAAGGGCATCTTTATTAAATAGAAACTATGTAGCAAGAAACATGTAAGAATTAATAGGAGCTAATTAGCTGACGAACTAAGCAAGATACAGAAACCTATCCTACATTATATGGACAAAAGTATTGGGAAGCCTGACCATTACATCAGCAGGGATTTTGATGACATTGTATTCAAATACATAGACTTTAGTAATTAGTTGGTCCCCCCTTTGCAGCTATAACAGCTTCCATTCTTCTTGGAAGGCTTTCCACAAGATTTTGTAGTGTTTCTGTGGGAATTTGTGACCATTCATTCTGTGGAGCATTTATGAGGTTAGGCACTGATGTTGGGCGAGAAGGCCTGGCTCACAATCTCTGTACCAGTTCATCCCAAAGG
>JAQQZU010000014.1:3785044-3795222 GCA_030068025.1 Parauchenoglanis punctatus
CGAACACACACGCATGTACGCACGAACACACACGCATGTACGCACGAACACACACGCATGTACGCACGAACACACACGCATGTACGCACGAACACACACTCGTATGCACACCCACACACGCATGTACGCAAACACACATACGCACACGCACCGACACACGTATGCACACCCACACATGTACGCACACCCACACACGCATGTACGCACAAACACACACGCATGTACGCACAAACACACACTCGTATGCACACCCACACACGCATGTACGAACACCCACACACGCACATGCACACCCACACACGCATGTACGCACACCCACACACGCACCCCCACGCATGTACGCACACCCACACACACCCACACGCATACGCACACCCACACAAGCGTACACGCACAAACACACGCGAATGCACAAACACACACGTACGCACAAACACACACGCGTACGCACAAACACACACGCGTACTCACAAACACACGCGTACGCACATGTACGCGCACCCACACGCGTACGCACCCCCACACGCACGCACACCCACACGCATGTACGCACACCCACACACGCACCCACATGCGTACTCACACCCACACATACGCACACCCAAACACGCATGTACGCGCACCCAAACACACACGCACCCACACCCACACGCACACCCACATGTACGCACCCACACGCGTACGCACCCACACGCGTACGCACCCACACACGCATGTACGCACACCCACACCTGCACACGCACACACGCCCGCATAGACACGCACACACGTTCACATTTACATGTAGGGGAAACTTACTCAGTTCACCACCTGCCAAAACATGTATCAAATTAATCAATAACCTCTTCCTGAAAGGACAACTCCATGACATTTTCAGATTATTTCAGACTCGTAGCAGTTTGTGAAAGAAAACTATAGATATTGCTAGGGCAGGATAACACTAATAACATACCCTGAAGCAATATTAACTTGAGGGGTTATCAGACTTGACTTAGTTATAGGCTACTAATGAATTCCTAGAGTAATACTGAAATAGACCGTTTAGAGTTGACAACAGTCATCCAACATACAGTCTAGCAACTTGTTTTGAGTGGTTCCATGTAATATCATTAACCAGGGTTGGCTGGGAGTTGCATGGGGAAACACATGAATTGCATGTATTTCACATGAATTTTTGATGCATGGACACATTATCCACTCCATAATTCCCCTTTCCCCTATGTACAAAATTGCACAATTACTTTTCTTGAAATTTATTTATTTATTTTTTTTATTTCATCCTGATTATTTGCTATAAAATTTGCTTAAAAAAGTATTTTAATCTAGCCCAATTTGTTATCAATAACCTTATCATTAGTCTACCTGCTTCTCCTCTCCTAAGCATGTGATGCCACATATTTGGCCCCAGTAGACCTCGGTTAGTGTTTGCTGCAGTTCCCATTTCTTATGACTAGGTGTAAATCACACTATGTGAAAGCTAGGTGGGGCATCTACCAACATGAGCAAATCAAAGAAACAGTGGCTTATGTCTGACAAATAGCAACATCTTAAAATTGATCATGTAAATAGGTTATTAGTATTGCAACAATGTAAATGTATAGAATTGTGAATGAGGAATTTATGAAGATTAGCCTAATAGGTGATGAACAGCTGAACTGTATGGTGGGACTCTGCCCCACCTGCCTCTATGGATAAGCCACCACTGTTTCAGACACAGATATGTGGGAACTCCAATGTTATCCCAAAATGTATTACCGGATAAACACTGATTCTTCACATTAAATAAAACAGACCAGTGAAGCAATAATTTGAAAAAAGTTCCAGAATACCACAGAAAATTCCTTTGACTCTGATTATTACATGTTAATATTGCCTTTATTTTTTTTTATATTTACCTTTTTTTATATTTACCTCAAAAAAGTGGTAGTCATGAAAGAAGGGTGTGTTATTTTCTAGTTTGCCCTGCTGAGCCTCGTCAACCTCATTCTGCCACTTTTGTTCCAGCTCAGCCACACTCTGAAAGACACAAAAACCACAAAGCTAAAGCAAAAGCTACAAAAATTATTCTGCTAATTTGACTTACTGGCAAATTTCCTGGCATTTTCTATACCATTTCCTTCACACACACTGTTTGAACAATAAAGCTGCAGTTTGTCAAAAAAAAAGCAGCTATTAAGCCATTAAATGTTTAATTTTCAATTTTTTTAATTACTTGGTAGCCACTATAAAACAAGTCAGTAGCAGAGAGTAAATAAATGTCACACCCAAAATCAGACCGCACTTCTGACACCCTCCCCCTTAAGCATGTTGGTCAGCTATAGCTAGTCCTAGCAAATCTAAAAATCTTTCACATTTTCCATATCACTGCGAAACATTGTTTCTTTTTAAAAACCAAGCAAATACGGTGTTGTGAAAGTGCTTGCCTCTTGTCTGAATTCCTGAATTTGAACACATTTTTGACATTATATTTCGTGTAATTTAATAGTGGGTTGTGGTAGCGCACAGCTGGAGTCGGACAGGAACACGGAGTCAGAAGTCACCGGTTATGTCTTTGGTGTTCAGCGCATCAATCATGCAATGGGGAGATTCTCACGACATGGTTACTTGATTTTTTAAGAAATATGTTTTGATCAACATTTCACATTGAGCACATGAAGCAAATTCTAGCAATTTTGTAAACTTCAATTTCAAGTGTTTTTCTTCATGTACCACATGCGTTTAAACATATTTTTCAAGTCAACTCAAGAAAAAAATACTGCAATAGCACAAATCACAGCGATAACCAAAGAAAAAAAACGGTTTAATTTAAACTTTTTTGATTGCATACAGTAAAAAGCTTTTTGACAGTTAAAATTTAATAGCGAAAAGTTTTAATAGTATATTTAATTTCATCAGTTTCTCATCACCAAAATATATAGTCAGGCAAAATGATATTTGTCATTATTTACAGTTTAAAAGTTAAAATACCACATTTTCAGACACAATGTTAAGGAATGTAAAGGCTGCATGACTTGGGGATTAACAGCTTCATAAAGTGTATATTTATGAAATTAATAGAGAAAAAAATAAGTTTTGTGGTAATGCGCCAATTACAGAAATGATACTTAAAATTTCAATAATGAGAATAGTTGTTTCTTTTGTATATGTAACATGTAGAGTTTCACAAATATAAATGCACAGAAACGAGTAAAATATCACAGAAGACTGAACAGTTAACATTGCATCAACAGCTTAAATGTCTCAACTTGAAAAAGAATGTAAAAATGGAAACAAAACAAGTTTAAAATCCAGCCAAAAGAAAAAAATGACAGGCCTTCGCACCTTTGGTGCCATCGTCAGATTCACAATACACACTAATTAAAAGAGTTCTTTTTTTTTTTACTAAGCCAAGATGGGTGAAAGTCTCGCTTTCTGATGTTCGATAGTGGTGCTACACCAGAGTCACTCTGTGGAGATCATCATAACCAATAACCTGAGGACTTTGAGTCATATATCAAGCCGTGCATGAAGAATGTACGACTCATTGCTTTTTGTCATACGCATTCTGACTACAACAACAGAGTGACAGAACTGAACAAATATGGGTTTCCAAAAAGCTTCGTAGAGATGAGATCATCATGCTAAAGCGAGTGAATACAAATTGATACTCTCTAAAACAACCAAACCACCCTCGAACCACTGAGTGTGTTCACTACAAACCCATCCCAGATGATTCAGTTCTAAATATTGTATTAGCAACAAGCTAATACTTGCTATAATGCAAATCCATACACATTGCAATAACAAAGTTCAAGTATGACAGCTGACGTTACATTTAGTTATTAAATTTAAGGTTCCTGTTACCTGTTACTTTGGTCAAAGTCAGGTCATGAATTTTCTTTTCTAGACTGCAGTAGGCCATGAGCTGTGTTCATCAGAGGAGAAAATCAATCACGGTAAACTACTCCTATACATAAGTTCAGGGTGCTTACTGCATATTTTAGACAGTACAGTTTGAACTTGGTGGTGGTAATCATGGCTACAGCAAATATAAATGACGATTCCTTGCCACTCATTAAGTATTTTTATTAGCTAGTACTCCAGTTCTAAATCTCAAGTAAAAATTGGACTGAACAACTTTCACTTATATTGGAGTAATATTTGACCAGGAGTATCTATACTTTGACCCAAGTAATGGGGTTATGAACTTTATCCACCTCTGGCAGAAATGTGAATATGCACTGCAGAAATGAGATGACCTAGCAAACAAATGCTAACTATAGAGAAGCCATTATGACTCGTTCATGTGTTGAAAGTTATGTGTTGGCTTCTATTTCCTTATTTTTGGTGAAATTGTTTTGATTTAAATTGTTGTGATCAGTGTGTTTTTATTAATTGAGATAAGGAGAATCAATAGTCTTGTGAACAGGGGGTGCAGCAATATTAACATCATTACAGAGATTAACATTATTAATTTTAAGTGCATAACGGGACAAACAGTGTTGCCATCCTTAATCTTCATCCCCTCAGGTGAATCATGGGAAAATAAAACTCTATATAAAGATATCCATGTTTTCTTAACAGGAACTTGGGAAAGCTGAATGCGGAAATGGGAACGCTGGTGTACAGACACCATGTTTTCATTAAGTATTATTTATATTTACTGTAAACATTTTTGACTTGATTAGCTTTTTAGGGTCTTTTGAGAGTTATAAGAAAATTCCACATTTTATTTTTTGAAAATATATATTTTTTATTTAATTTTTACCCCAATTTGACCCCGATCGTGCATCCGGACACACTGGTAATGAGAAAAAGAAGTTCAAATGTTTTTAAAAATGAATGTGGGTACATTTTAGGGGTGCATAAAAAGAATGTTTGCACATTTGAAAAAATGTCATATTGTAAAAGTTTATTATAACTTCGCTGTTGTTGTTATTATTATTATTAATAATAATAAAATTATCTTTGCCATAGTTTACATATAGCTTCATGAGAATCACCCAATAGTCAGGTGTAAAACTGAAAAATTTCAGTTGAATTACTTTACACAACACCTTTACTCTAATGAGATGCACCATTTATGCAAATACTTTCTGCATACCTGAAGCTGTCTCTCCATTGCGTTAATCTTCTTGAATGTCTCCGCCATGATTTTGCACAGCAGCTCATACTCCTCTCTATGTTCCTCTCTATACTGCAGGTTCATTAATGATTGCAGTGAGTCTATAAGACCCAGGTGTTTTATTACACATGAAACGATCACTTCCTCAATTACATCTGGCCGGATCACCTCTCTAGAAGGAGAAATAGAAGAAAAGATTTACTGCAAACAAGATCAAGAGTGGGACCAGTACAGATAAACATTTCCAAGAATGAGAAATAAAACGGTATCAGTCAAACAAGTTTACATGCAAAAAAAAAGGCAAGTTTTTCTGCAGGGCCAAAAAAGCTGAAGGAAGGAAAATGATACTGATGTTATTACAATGAGATGCTCAGTATCAGAGAAAAATCACATACATATATAAATCATCAAAAATTAATCAATAAAATAAAATTGAGTGTACTGCTATAGGAAAATAAAAATTATACCACAGCTATTTATCAACAATTACAATCATTATTTTTTAAAGAATGATGCCTCTTTTGATCAATTTATAGCTACATATAAAGCAAAGCACAACACCTTCTATCCTTTGCTCTAGTGTGAAACTTAAAGGAGCAGCTTTACTTCCGTTACAAAGCCTGAGACTCTCTCCATACATGATAAATAAATGACAACTATAATCCATTTATTATTAGGCTTAGCTTACATGGACAGTCTACCATACAAGTCCTTGTGAATTAGCTGTTATTCTGGAAACAATGAGTTGCCTTACAGCTGGAACATTTCTCACAGCAGCTGGAACAGACAATTATTCAACACATTCTGACCAATCAGATTTGAAAAGTCAGCACTGTTGAGAGCTTTATTGACCAGTAGTAGACGTTTATCTCTTGGGACACACTCATACAATGAACTTACTGGAACACTATTTAATACTATTTATTCTTAAAGGGCAAGTGCACGGGGAATTTCAAAATACTCCACCAACAGTGTTCCAAAAGACTTCTGGAGTAAAAATTGCAAAGGAGTATACAGAAACTGAAGACTGCCCTATCCTATCCTCACCCCAGTACTCCTTTTAAACCATATGATCATATCGTTTTAAATTTTGAACTGTTTGTGTTTTCTCTTTGCAACTGTATAGTGTAAATGCAAAGGAATTCTATCAGAGCCTCCTTGCAATTGGCATTAACATTGATTTATATTAATTAATATTAATTTTTTATAAAATTTTACATTTGGATCTTGGATACTGTTTTAATCCCCACAGGGAAATTCTTCTCTGCATTTAACCCATCCAAGCAGTGAACAGGCACACGCGTACCCAGAGCAGTGGGCAGCCACATGCTGCAACACCCAGGGAGCAGTTGGGGGTTAGGTGGATGCAGGGGGAAGGGAAAACGCTACTCATTCACTCCCCCAACAACAACCCTCTGATCAAGTTCCTACATTCAATAACTAGCACTGAATACAGATGAACTATTGTTATTGCAATTTTTGGTCAAACCTCCTAATTTTGTGTAAATTCTGTTTTCAAATTGGTGTACAAGTCTACTTACTAAAGAGTCAAGACCCCACACATCTCTCGTCCCCTCCACACTTCTCTGTGCAATGAGAGTCTTCCAACTCCTCAAAGCTGGGTCAGTCCATTACAGTTCATCAAATGGCTCCCACCCAAGTTTTCTTATATTTGATGAACTGAGATGGAATGACCCAGATATTTTTAATTATAAGTATATATTTAGATTTTTTCTTTTTTCCCCATATTGTATTGCACTGCTCCAGCTTTACGCAATCATACAGAATCACTGGCTGTTTCAAGTACATAAATTTTACTGTATCACTCCTTTTTTTCCTTAATCAGGGCTGTGCAACACTAGACTAGTATATTTTACATTAACTATACTAAAAACTCAAGTTTTAAAGTTTTATTACAAACTACGATAAACTACATTATTTATGCCTTTGGTGGAATCAAAGAGGGACCCATCAGTACTGATACTGGTATTGGGTAACTATCAGTTATGTGCTCACACTTAATGATATCGATCAAACCAAAGCAGAAAGCAACTGATAAGGTGAGTTTTATTAATCTGTTTCATTGCACAAAAAAATAAATAAAAGATGGCCAACATTATTAGTCAGCATGAAGTCAATAATCTGACACACCCAGTCTTGCTCTAGTGCTTACTTGATGCTGGGGCGGAACTGTGGACGAGCCTTTCCAGAGAGCTCCCTTAGACGGCCCATTATTCCTGGGGGCAGGCGGATACGTGGTAGATCACAGTAAACACCAGAAATGAAGCCTGCTGGGGGAACAAGAACATCTGTGGGATAGGTAAACTCTTGGTCCTCATCAATGGTAAGCGGAAGTGGAGACGGAGAGGGGGTAAGGGCTGGAGAGATGGCACCATTGGCTTCTACCTGCCACTGGCATCTAAGAGCAAAAAGTATTAATGTGAGAAAAAAATTACTTTCATCTATACTAAACATCATGAGAACTAATTAGATTAACTCGTTGTTCAGGCTCTTGTTCAAGATTAATAATTTGTTCAGGCTACCTCTGTAACAGTTTAGAGCAGAGTAGGTCACGGCAAGCCTCTTCCTCCCGGGTGATCTCTGGGCCGTTGTAGAGTATGCGTAGCATGGAACAAGCTAGAACGGAGAGACCCAAAGCGAGGTCAGCCAGAAAAGGCAATCCCCCTGAGACATCCTCTGATGACTCCTACAACACACACACAAAAAAAACTAAAATACTTTACTATTTTACACTATAGTACTTTATAACATCATAAAGGTGTGATGAGAATTTTAGTCATTATCTGGCTTGTCATTTTTAATAAACAGAGATCACTCGTCATGCACACACAGAGGTTACACATTGCCAAGATGTATTGATGGCCAACTACAGGTGCATTTAAAAAAAAAGTATAATATTATGAAAAGTGCATTTTTAAATAATTTAATTCAAAAAGGAAAACTTTTTTACATTCCATATTCAATACATGTAAAGGGAAATAAATAGCATACATAACAATTGTGTGATCCAACGTCTATAAACAAACAACCTCAGGTGAAAGAAAAAATAAAGCCTTTTTTTGTCTTAATAGTGATTATTATGGCATATAGTTCATGAAAATCAGTCTCAAATTATTAGAATATTTCCTAAGATCAATCAAAAAAGCATTTACGGTACAGTCAATACTCGGTTGCAGCGGGGCATGGTGGCGATCAGCTCATGGCTCTGCTGAAGTGTTACTGAAGCCCAAGTTGTTTGATAACGGCCTTCAGCTTGTCTGTATTTTTGGGTCAACTTCCACTCAACAATACTCGCTGATCAAGCACAGTAATATCTTGATCAGCAAACCATTCGGTAGTAGTTTTGGCACTGTGGGCAGGTCCATGAAGTGCTCTAAAATCTCCTTGTAGATGGCTACATTGACTTTGGAGTTGATAAATAACAGTGGACGAACACCAGCACATGACATGGCAACCCAAATCATCACAGACTGCAGAAACTTCACACTGGACTTCAAACACCTTGGATTCTGTGCATCTCTATTCTTCCTCCAGACGCCAGGACCTTGTTTCCCAAACAAAACGCTAAATTTACTTTCATCTGAAAAGAGGACTTTGGCCCACTGAGCAGTCCAGTTCGTTTTCTCCTCAGCCCAGGCAAGACACTTCTGAAGTTGTGTCTCATTCAGGAGTGGCTGGATATTAGGAATGTGACAGTTGTAGCCCCTTTCCTGAAGACGTCTGTGCATGGTGGCTCTTGAGGCTTTTGACACCAGCTTCAGCCCACTCCATTTGAAGCTCTCCCAAGTTCATGAATTGACTTTTCTTGGCAATCCTCTCAAGGCTGTGGTCATCCCTGTTGATGGTGCAGCTTTACCCATCACACTTCTCATGATTTTCAGAATTAAAATAGAAAAATGCTTGACACATTTTAGTTTTTACATGTAATGAGTCTAGAACATATTTAATTTTCATCTTCTTAAATAACTGATGGAAAATATTGCACATTTTCACAACATTCTAATCTTTTGAGATGCATAGACTATTTGGGTTTGACTATTTTCTTTTGAGGTAGAAAATAGTATTTGTATTGTTGCATTTCTGTGCAGCACTAATACCATATAATATATGAAAACATTAAAATAGTATGTGCACTCTTCATTCAAATGAATGTGACCACACATATTATATAAAATTCAAACTGAAAAGTTCCTGATCTAAATCAGACCATAAGATTTTCAACCTCATTTTGATTTGTTCACTTAAAATCTCGACAAGATTGATACACTTCACAAAGAGATGGGCGACTTATTCTAGTGCACTGATACTTTTTTTTTTACACAGAAATTAATAATTTGTTGTATGAATTTAAAGCTAGTCTTATAACCGAAAGGGGAATGAATTCTTTTTAAAATCACAATTTTCCGTTGATAATTTTCCCACTCTCTTTAATACACAACTAGAGAAAACTGATTTCACTATATTTGCATGTGCAATCTGAGAAGATGAAAACTACAAATAGAAAAACAGTTTTGGATTTTATTAGTTATATTAATATCCAAAGGTGATTCTGGTTTAATTCTATAATAAATTTACAATAAATGTTTTGCCATAACATTTGAATCTTTTGAAAATGACAAATTGTAATTATCTCTACTACTACAATAATAAAAATAACAAAAATAAATAAATAAAGTAATAAATCAATAATAACAACAACAACAACAATAATACTAATAACTATTATTATTATTATTATTTATTAGTAGCAGTAGTTATTATTATTATGATTAATGACTTGCCTGTGCTCGGACAGTGCAGGAGAAGCCCCACATTGCTTTGTCTGGTGTATTGTGTTCACGGCCACTTCTCATCTCAAAGGAAAATGTCACTGTATCGCCCTCCACCTAGAAACAAAAAACATGTGATGAGTGGATCAGTGTGTTAATGTTGGCTAAGTAAACAATTGCATGCAAGACTCACTGTGTTCATATAAGTTCAATTCAATTCAATTTTATTTGTATAGCGCTTTTAACAACAGACATTGTCACAAAGCAGATTCACAAAAGTATAT
>JAQQZU010000014.1:3817425-3830490 GCA_030068025.1 Parauchenoglanis punctatus
AAAAATTATATATATATATATATATATATATATATATATATATATATATGTATATAAATATTACATGGAGATTGTAGATTCATATTGTAGATTCATACCCTTTACTTTCTGACTCTCTTATTCACAATATGCTCATTCTGAACATCTTGAACACAAACTTGGTGCCGTTTCCCTTTACTCTTCTACAATATACTGCAATGACTATAATCCCGCTATCTTCCAGGAGAGGATGGATCTCTCTTGTGAGTCCCTTTTATTGCTATACAAATCAAACAGACCTGAAATTGAACTGCATTTCTATAATCAGGATGTTACCATTATAAAGAAGGAATGAAGTGACCTAAGCATAAGCAATCCATACCTAATAAACTTTATCTGAATTTTTCGTTCATTAATAATTGGGTATTAATAACCATGTGGTGGTACTAAAAAATGCAAATCAGGCAGATGTTCTCGGGATACGTAGGTAAAGTGCATAAAGCCTCAGTCCATAAGGGAGGTAGGTGATGGCGTGTAATGATACTAAAAGTGGACAGAGATGCTATGAAAATGGTTAGAACAATGAACTATAATTTAGTCACATAGAGCATCATATGCTATTGTTCTCAATCTACTGTGTTTTACCTTTGGGCTCTCTGATAGCATGGCTGAAACCAAGCCGTTTGCACACATGATGAAAAGCCTGGTTGCCTGGGTTTGACCACTGATCCATGTAGTCACTTGAGCATGTCCAGATCAAGTTGTTAAGAGAATCATAGCAGGCCCCTAGTGCATTACAAGCAAAACCAGAAAGAATTTAATGAATTAAGCTTACTGTGAGGTCACAGTGTAACATTATGGTAATCAAGACAATACACTTACACTAACAAGCATGTAGATAACTCCATACAATGATTCATGAATTCTGCCCACAATCAATAAAAAAAAATCTATCCATTTGTTTGAAAGGAGACTAAGAGTTATTACACACCAGATACAACGCTAAACTGCTACGTGAAAAATTAGAAAATTCCATGTGTTAAATTATTTTTTGATGCGGACTTTTTAAAAATGTTCGTTCCATTTCGTGCTCATTTCGCGCTGGTTTCATGCCACGACGGTCAGCGGTTTCCTGTGCGAATGATGGAGTCATCTAGTAGGGATGAAGATAATAATTACAGAAATACTCAAAAAAGAAAAAGTTTAGGGTACACCCAAAACTTGTTGTTGGAACGAAAATGACAATGAGTTTCATAATCTCATACAAGCGTTGATGTCCAGACAATATTTTAGAATGAGTGTGGTTGAGTTCAAGGCTCGATTGGGTATCCTTTCCCCTCACCTTAACGAGCTGCTCACCCATTATGCTGTTTTTTCCTGCTTGTCGTTCTATAGTGTGACATAAATGGAACCCTCATTTGATTGGTTTATTTTTTTTTATAAATTATTCCGAATTTATTTTTCAGTCTTCACACATTCTTGGTGTGTAAAAACTAAAAAGAACATATCGTTGTAATGTCCTGCTTAATTTTGGGTGAATATTTAGTCTGAAAACAGACTCCGTGTGCAAGGGCCTGAAGGCTTGGCACACTTGACAGCATTGTTGTTACATGACAAAACATTGACAAAGCAGACATGAAAACTGAGTACAACATTTACATACCTAGCCCTGCCACTTGAGCACCACGACCCAGAGAACTGCCAGGAGCATCAATCAGGTCTGCACGACTGATGAACTGACCATCATTCAAGTTAAACACCAGATTAGAGGTCAGAACTTAGAAATACAAAGTGTGTGTGTGAGTGAGAGAGGAGAGAGAGAGAAAGAAAGGTAGAAAAATAAGGAAAACACGCAATCAAAAAAGGACAGAAAGGGTGCATTAAATCTATTGCCACTTCGGATAGTGTACAACATTCTACCACACTGATTCAATTGCTATTAATTACAATATTTTAGTATTATTGTCTTGTGGTCTTAGAATTTAATCAGACATGTGAAGTCTCTTACTCTTAAGGGAAGAAAGGCCACTGGATCCACCAAAAAGTGAGCGAGTCGCAGAACTTCCAGCTACACCAGGAGGGGAGGCCAGCATTACAAGATAGGTCCCACAGACATACATGGGTGTTTTCCTCAAAGTCTTAAGAGGAAGGCCGCAGCTAGCATTTACTACTAGGAAGAAATGGAAAAATAGATTTGTGCAAAAGTGCTCTTTTGACTAATCCCTTTCACCATCTGTAATCCTTACTAATTGTGAGATAGTTATAGTTAGCACACGCATAATTCTTCATTTACAACAAAAAATGTTTATACACAAACTCAGTAAGAGTACCCAGCCAGACAATATCAGCTCAATCGCTCAAACTATGGCATAATACTGGTCTTGCTACCATGGCTAGGGGACGCTCCCATTCAGTCGAAAGAGCACAAACATTTGGAAACTGGAGTCCAGCAAAGAGACCTGGCATGAAGTTGGTGCTCCAGTTCTTCCCAAAGAGGTGTTCAGTTGGTATGAGGTCAAGGCACTGTACAGGACAGAGATCTCTGCCTCTGCTCAATTTGTGCATTGTCCTGATGAAACAGGTTTGGGCCTCTTAGTTTAAGTGAAAGGAGACCGTTATGCAACAGCATACAAAGAGATTCTAGACAATTGTGTGTTTCCACCTTTGCAGCTACAGAAGGCCCACATCTGGTTGTGACGGTCAAACTCTTGGCCAAGTAGTGCAACTCCTACATCCTGTTCTGAATATTTTAGTCAGATTAAAACCTTTTAATAATGATTCTTAAATAATTCTGCAGAGTAAAGCTAGGGTAGGGAATCCATTCTGTTTTACAGCCTGACAAAAATGTATAAATCAAATGCTGCGACACAAAAAAGTCAGAAATCCGTCATCCGTGGCAGTCGCAGGGCTGTCAAAAGCCCATCCTATAATTCTATTCAGTCCGAAAGCTAGGCAGACACATTACTAAAACTTTTCATACTAGTTATACACATTCTCAGCTTATTTTACAACCTGTGCCATATGCCCTTGAAATGCAGTGGGCTTGGAAAGGATTCAGAACCCCTCAGTTTCTGCACATTTTATTGTTATAGGGTTAATTTAAAATTAATTAATTTTACTCTGATACTATTAATATATACCCCGTAAAAGTGGCAAAGCAAAAACAAGTGGTTAAAAATTTGTGCAAATTTTTCAACTTACAAACAATCTCTCATTTAGAGAAGTCTCAAGACTTATGTACATAGCTGTACATGTACAAGTGTTGCACACCTAGATTTGGGCAGTTTCTCCCATTCCTCCTGGGAGAACCTCTCAAGATCACGCTGTATCTGTGAACTGCCATATTCAGGTCTTTCTGCAGAGATTTTACAGGATTCAAGTCTGGGCTTTGGAGCCACTTAAGGACACTGAGACTTTTGCCAAAGCCATGCCAGTGTTGTCTTGGCTGTATGGTGGATGTTACTGTGCTGAAAAGTGAAACATGACCTCGGAGGTTATGGACCAAGGAGCTCTCTGTATTTCGCTGCATTCGTCCATCCTTCAGTTCTGAATAGGTTACTTGTCTACTGAGAAGCACTGCACGTTATGATTAGTTCTGTTGGAGTGGCAACTCTGTTTTTGGTCACCTCCCTGACCAGGGCCCTTATAGCCTGCTTACTGAGTTTGGCCAGACCTCCATCTCTAGCAAACGTCTTCCATTTCACAATTATGGAGCCCACTGTGATCTTGGGAACATTCAAAGCTCTAGAAATGGTTTTATGGTCGGACATGAACAGTGAATTGTGGGACATTATACACAGGTGTGTGCCTTTCTACGTCATGTAAATTCAATTGGTTGTACTTCAAGTGGACTCCAGATCAGTTCTAGAGACATCTCAATATAATCAAAGCAAACATTATGCACGTGAGCTCAATTTGGGTGCCTTTAGCTAATGGTCTGAACACTTATATAAATGAGAGATTTTAGTTTATAATTTTAATAAATTTGCAAAAAGTTCTATAAACTTGCTTTTGCATAGTCATTATGGGTTATGTTATGGTAAAAAAAAAAAGTAAATATAATCCATTTTAAATTAAATCTTTAACACAATAAAATGTTCAAAAACTGAAGGGGTCTGAATATTTTCCAAACCCACTGTATATACAAAAGATATCTGTGCAAATGTTTTAATTTGAGATTTGTATAAAAAAGAAAATGCTACAGAAACTGTCAACTTTGTCAGTCCAAACACCTTTATCTGGAGATGTAATGGACAAAAGAAATGGACTCAAGGGCATACTTTTGTGTGTGAACTTACCAGTTTGCTCCTCTTTGACAGGGTTTGTGATGGTAGAGCCAGTGAGAGCAGCAAGCGTGGCCGAGTGAGAGGTGCGGAAACGAGACATACGGCTCATCAGCAGCTCATTCAGACATTTTGCCGACTCCCCCTCTTTCCGTGACAAGATCACTCGTTCCCGGACTGCACTGGCTGTGCACAGCCCAGACTCAGTCTGGGGAAAGAATTATTATTTATGGGACAAATACTGAATAAATTTTCCACCATATAGGAATATTCTGATTTGCCCATTACAAGCTTTGAACATCTCTGAACGTAAATAAGATTCCCTTACACACGCACAGACGGATGACAAACGAGAGGAAAACATACAGCGCATTAAGGTCTTGCAACACCATAAGCCACCAAAACAGCTTCAAAGTACAGATCTGACTAATCCCTGAAACTGTACTGGAGAGATGAACACAATTCCTCCATTCTTTCCTGTTGATGGTAATGAACGCTGTACAATATGCAACTCCAAAATCTCCCATAGGTTTTCATCTGATGTCTACGAATGGCATAGCATGTGAATAACATCATGCTCATCAACCCATTCAGTGAGTACTCTTTTCCTGCCATCCTGGAAGGGCCCCCCTCACATTAAGATATATATTATATAAGATAAATATTAAGGCATCATATGGGCAGTCAAAAGAACTTTGTGACTTCCCTCTAAGGGGACAACTGGACACAAAACATGACAGCAAAATGCCCACAGAGTAACCAACCTTTTATTTATTTTATTTTGTCACCCGTCTGTATGTGTATATGTAATCTTACGATGACCACATACTCCTATGTAAGGCAATTTCATAATGTATTCAAATGTGTGTGTGTGTAAATGTAAAACACACAAACAAACTGCTTCTAGCCTACCATTTTATTTTGACTGACCCAAGAGAAAATGTCTACACACCATAATGCTGAATAATTTAATGCATAAATGAAATATAAACTACTTAGCATAGCTTCCCCTATAACATGCTCCTACCGCTAACTGGAAGACATCCATGAAGACAGAGTGGCCTTTCTGGGTCTTTTCGTTGAGACTGACAGGTGACCACACCCAGTAGATGTAGGTACCATCCGAGCACACATGCAGCGTGGTCAAACTGCTGCCCACCGCAAAGTGATGAGGAGGCATGGGCACAATCTGGCATACCTAAGTACAGACATGGACGTAAACAGAGAGCTACAGAGAACTGGACCATTAACTTTATCTGAAATAAAATCTCAACAAAATGTACTTTACATAATTTAACTAAAACAGGAGTAACACAGAAATAAACATGTAGACACATAGAAGTGTGAGAGATTGGGCATGCATATCACTGCTTACTTGTAAAGTGTAGGGGTCTATGACCTGGCACAACTGATGAGACTTCGTGTCAAAGGAGGCAGGACGATGAAGGAGATAACTATTGCTGTGTACTACCCAACCAGCCTCTAGCTCTTCATTTCTGCAGTAAACAAAACCTCTGAAAAAAAGTGAGTGCATAAAAACAACAAGTAAGACAGGAAGAGATGAGAGAGGAGAGAGGGGACGACAGTAAACATGAACAAATTATAATAGGGCATCGCATACTGTGAGGGGTTGACTAAGAAGTCAATACTGAGGGTGACTGATGGAAGAAAAGACCATGATGTTCCGAACAATGATCACCGAACACAAAAGCAGTTGCAACCAGTTATAAAGGCAAATAGATTTGCAGGCACACACAGCACAAGCCCCTCTGCTAGCTGCTGCCAGGCATTTTTTGTCCATTTTTATGGATGCAGCTGAGGCAATTCCTACTCTTTCTGAAGACCTCACCTGACTGCTAAACTAACTATTATTTGTATAAAGTTTTGCTTTGAATTAAATGATTTTTTGAAATAAATAACAAGTAGCACATGTAGCACCAAGTGGATGTGTAGACACTATTACGTTTCTTTGTCTTATTTTTGCTCTATGCATGTGAAAATGTATACACTCAAATGTATGGCTATTTTTTCCATAGTAACACAAAACGTTTTTGACCATAGAGTATATTGCATAACATGGCTCTTACCTCAGGGTTCCATGAAGGCCTGAGCCCAGCTTACTCAAACCTCGACCAAATGAGTTAGTGGTATAGA
Organism: Parauchenoglanis punctatus; assembly: GCA_030068025.1. Taxonomy (NCBI): domain Eukaryota; kingdom Metazoa; phylum Chordata; class Actinopteri; order Siluriformes; family Auchenoglanididae; genus Parauchenoglanis; species Parauchenoglanis punctatus. The sequence goes on from JAQQZU010000014.1 coordinate 3,823,842, forward strand.
GATATAAGCCATCTGTAGCTAAGCAGCGGCCTAGGTCTGTGTCTGAAAGGGAGAGAATAAGAAAATAGTATCAAACTAAACATCAAAAATGTATTAAATGGTCTAGCCCTGCAATACTGTAGCACCTGTACCGTTTATTATAAGGCGTTATAGAATTACAGACACTTCCAAAAGTATTGGAACAGTGACAATTTGCATAATTTTGCCTCTGTACATCACCACAATGGATTTGAAAAGACGCAATCAAGATGTGAATAAAGTGTACACTTTCAGCATGTTCAACAAAACCCCTTGATGGCTTCTTTTCAGATCCATTGCGGTGGTGTACAGAGGCAAAATTACACAAATTCTGTACCTGTTCCAATACTTCTGGAGGGGACCGAAGATTAATTGTATCAGACAAACTCACCTTATTAAGTGGGACCAAAGACAGGTAAAGTATTTTAATATTTATAATGAGGATGTGAGGGAGAATATGCAAAAAGATTTAAAAATTCCTATCCTATGTTAGCTAGAAACAGTACCATTATTCATGGTTTCTAATGGTGTCTAATATGATCCACCACCCAAAAGTTATACAAACATTTATATACCCGAGAATGAAACAGGTTCAGTAATAAAGGAAAAGAGAATGCAGATGTGAATTATGGATGAACTGATGGCATACAGCAAAAGTGCTCAACTTTTCAGTCCTGGAGGGTTAAGCACAGTTCGGTTATTTCCCTGTTCAAATACAGTCAGAACGCAGCAATTAGCTAGAGGATCTGAAACCAGTGTCTTTGATCATTTTCTTTTGCAGTAAACTCCAGCAGAGTACTCCTCTGTCTCTCACCTCAGTATCTCTGTGCTTATCACATAGCTATCTCACTTTCAGCTTCTAACCAGAAACAAGAAAATTGTTTACATCCCAATTAGCTAATCATGTTTCTTATCAAAGCAGCTGGCATCCAATTAAATGTAATTATACAAAGGAATGTATTCATTAAAAAAGAAATTAAAAAAAAAAAAATGTAAACTTCTTTATAATCATATATAATATAACAAATAATTTTACCATTTTAGAATCAAAGCAGGGAACCAATAAGAACTGGAATCAGTAAGCAGAATCAGGAAAATTCAAACAATCCCCAACCCTATGAATGTCCCAGCAAATTCAGCCCAAGGTCAGACCTACAGGCCTCTGTAAGCACGTAAAATGTTTATATTCATGACGGCACAATCAGAAGAAGACTGAACATGTATGGCTTTCATGGAAGAATGGCTAGGAAAAAGCCCATTCTCTCCAAAAAGAATATGGCAGCACAAATTAGACTTTCAAAATTGCATTAAACAAACTACAAAAATTCTGGAACAATTTCATATGGATGGAGAAGTCCAAGGTGGAGGTGTTTGGTCATCAGACCCAGTTCCATGTGTGGTGAAATACAAACGCAGCATATCACCACAATCACCTCATATCAACTGTCAAGAATCTTGGTGGAGGGGTGATGATTGGGGGTTTAATAGCAACAGGAACTGGGACACTTGCAGTCATTGAGACAATTAGGAACTCCACTTTATACCAGAATATTCTTGAAACAAATGTGAGGCCATCCAACAGCTTAAGCTGGGCTGAAATTGGGTCATGTAACAAGACAGCCACTTCAAGCACATAAAACAATTCCACATCTGAATGGCTAAAAAAGAAGAAACTCAAGGTGTTGGAATGGCCAAGTCAAAGTCAGTCAACCCTATTCAAATGCTGTGGTAGTCTTAAAAGAGCTGTGTATAAACGACTGCACTCAAACATCAATGAACTGAAGCAATGTTGCAAAGAACAGTGGGCCAAAATTTCTCCAAAATGATGCGAGAGACTGATAAATTCCTACAAAAAAAAAGTTTACTTTAAGGTATTGTTGCTAAAGGTGGTTCTACATTTTACTGAATTATAGGGTGCACTTACAATTGTGGTTTGTTGTAAACTGAGGATATTTGTTTGTTTATTAAAGTTGGTGAGGATGACAATTGTTATTTAGGACCAGATAAATAAGGGTGTACTTCCTATCACCCATGATTGCAACTTTCCAAAAACTTCAGACATTCATTGTGTGATGAAACATCACAGTTTAGACAGACTAACTTAATTTACTTCCATTTTTTTTTTTTTTTTTTACATTTTTGGCTGTTTTCCACAACATTTGATGGGATTTCCCAGGCTGCCACTCATTACTCATTTTCCTCCTTCAGGATTAATCACTTAGGTTTATCAAACAAATGTGTAGATCATCAGATCCCATGACCTGTCATTTTTCAATTTCCATGTTCCATTACTGAAACCTATTTAAGTTAACCTTTTATTAAGGTTAAGGTATTTTATTTTTATTAAGAACCTATTCAGAGTCCCTGAAAAGTCACTGAGGAAAAATTCAGATATCAAAAACCTGCTGAACGAGAGGTGAAAAAAAGCTGAAAATTGACAGACAAGAAACAACAATTCACCAATGTTGACAGGACTTACTTTTAATGCATTGAAGCAATCCCCAACACTGTCCTACCTTTACTCTCTGTTCCTGCAGCACTGCAATCTGGTGTGGGAAGCATGTCCTCAAAACCCCACGAAACATTGTGCATTCCCCCCAGCAAACAAGATGGGGAGCCTGGACCCCCTTCCAGAAGAATCAGTCTGAGACAAAGGAGAAGAAACTATGAAATTAAAATGCGTTGTACTTTGTGAATTTCCTTTCATAGTATCTGAGCACCACAACATTATCATAATAATCTTCTGCTGCATTGTATAAATGGTTTTCATGGTCATTATTATATTATAAAGATAATAGCAAACATATTATTTTTATAAGCAGTATTATTACATACACAAGTTACCTCATAAAATGGGTTAAAATGGTGATTTTGTCATTAAATGGTTACAAAACAAAAAAGGAGTTGACAAGCCTGACCTATAGAGGACATCTGCCACAGGAAGCTGCTTTAAGTCTGTCTGTTTCTGTAGGAGGTGGATTGTGTGTATGAATGTCTTCAGAGAGCCCCTAGATAGAGAGAGATTGATTAGTCATAGTGATTGGTTTGTACAGACATTACAAAAACAAATCTATGAAAGACATAAATCTATAAGTATGTATAGGTGACAGGTCACTGACCATGTTAAGCATGATGCACAGTCCCCTCCAAAATTACTGGAACAGTGAGAGTTTTCATAATTTTCCTCTGTACACCACCACAATGGGTTTGAAAAGAAGCCATCAAAATGTGATTGAAGTATAGACTTTCAGCATTCAAGTGGTTTAACAAAAATATTGCATTAATCGTTTAGGAATTACAGCTTTTTTTTTTTTTTTTTTTTAAACACAGTCCCTCCATTTTCACAGGCTCAAAAGTAATGGGACAGTTGACTGCTAAGCAGATTCATGGCCAAAGTAGACCCATCAAAAAGACAGCAGAAACTTTAGTTTAGAAACAATTTGGTATATTCTTAAAAAGAAAGAATGCACTGGTGAACTTAGCAACACCAAAAGGCCTGGAAGACCACAGAAGACAACTAAAGTGGATGATCATAGAATTCTTTCCTTGGTACAAAAAGAAAAGAAAAAGAAAGAAAAAACTTCAAGATTCTTTGGACCGAAGAAGTCAAGATTAACTCGTACCAGAATGATGGGAAAAGAAGAGTATGGAGAAGGAAAGCAAGGGCTTTACCACATCATCTGTCAAACATGGTGGACATGGGTGGGTATGGCTACCAGTGGACCTCGGTCACTGGTGTTTACTGATGATGTGACTGCTGATGAAAGTATCAGGACACATTCTGAACTGTTTAGAGCTATACTTTCTGCTCAGATTCTGTAAAATTCTGCAAAACTGATAGGACAGTTCTTCACAGTACAGCCAGATAATGGCCCAAAACGTACAATGAAACCAAACCCAAGAGCTTCTTAAGGCAAAGAAATGAAATGTTCTTAAATGGCCAAGTCAGTCAAACACAATTTAGCATGCTTTTTACTTACTGAAGACAAAACTGAATAAACAGAAAGACTCAAACAAACAGCAGCTGAAGATGGCTGTTGTAAAGACCTGGCAAAGCATCTCAAGTGATGAAACTCAGCATTTGGTGAAGTCCATGGGCTCCAGATTTTAGGTGGGGATTGATTTGCAATGAAGTATTAAAAATTATGCTTAATTATAATTATGTTAGTTTGTTCAGTTACTTTTGAGCCTTTGAAAATAGAGGGACTGTGTAAAAAATGGTTGTAATTCATAAACGGTCAATGGAGTATTCTTGTTAAACCCCTTTAATTAATGTTTAAAGTCTACAATTTAATCACATTTGATGGCTTCTTTTCATATCTACTGTGGTAGTAAGGCTAATCACAAAACTTGTGTCACTGTTCCAATACTTTTGGAGGGCACCGTACTTAAATATATAGGCAAATAAATAAAATGATGACCTTACTGGTTAATAGCTGCCTAATAAAACATATAATTTTTTTACTACATATATTATCTACATACAAAGTTCAACTACAGTTCTGGATTAAAATTACTGGGACATTCTTCTGTGCCACTTTGAGAATTTGTCTGTGAACAAGATCAAGTTCTTTGTTGGCAGAAGAAAAGTGGTTAGTTGCGAGTAAGCAATCATAGAATTTGGGACATCAAACTTATCCCTACCCCAAATTACAAAAATCAGCTTGATAGACACTGATAACTGAGGGGGAAACAAAGCTGACTTCATTGCTCCACACTCAGGAATACCGGTTTGTGCATGCCACCTTGTGCTCTCTTTAATGACCTTGCATTCACTATTTGAGAGTTAAACAACATTTGTTGATATAGGATGATATAATGTTATAGGGTTAACTCAGCAATACTAACATAGGCAAATTGAACAGTAACTGGTATGACAGTTAGTATCTATATGGTCATGACAAATTATATTGCAAGCACCTGGCACATGCAAGCGCCACAATCGCAGCAGCTGCGTTCTCCCTTTGTCTCTGAGTCTGCAGAGGATTTTCCAGCATTACTGCTGCTTGCTCACCACCCCGCTCCAACCATGAGCACAGAAGTCCCTCCAAGCCATTGAGGCAGTCAGCAGGCTCCTTGCCAAGGCTAAGAGGCTGGCAGTCACGTAGACAAGCCAGCAGTACCTCAGCAGTGACACCAGCAAGCTCTGGGTCATGGTGGGTTTGTGACTGCAGCAGGGGGAAGATGAGCAGTAAAGCAACACGTGATGTGAAGGGAGCTTGGTCTGAGTTTGAAGGCAGGGGAGGGTGGTGATGGGACTGCTGGTACTGCTGCTGTAATAGGCCCTGACGCTTCAGGAGGGTCAGAGTCTCTTCATCAGCACCTGCTCCAGCACCAGCTCCTGCCACTGCACCATCTCGCTCTTGCTGCTCTTCCAGGGCCACCTGTCGTTGTGCTCCCCACAGGCCTCGCAGGGCATTAAGCCGGTACTCCAGGAGACGTGCATAAGCGTTGCTCTGGTTACCACAGACAGAACGCAATCGCTCAGCTAACTCCACTGGATTCTTGGTTTCGAAGGTCAGAATCTAAATATACAGAGTAAGAACTTATAGTTGCCATTTAAAAACAAACAACTGGCAATGTCATTTAGTTATAGAAAAAAAAACAATAAAAGGCATTATTTAATGATATTAGCAATTCATTTGTGCAAAACAGCAGACAAACTGCAAAATTACTGGCATGGGTAAACATTAATGTAAAAATCTACTTTACACATATTTTGTACCACGTACGAAAATAAGAAAATACAGTGAATAATGAATATTTAGCTTTTTTGTAAAATTGCTTTGACCATTTGTTTCCCAGGGGTGGGGGTGGGTGTGTGTGTGTGTGTGTGTGTGTGTGTGTGTGTGTGTGTGTGTGTGTGTGTGTGTGTGTTTGAATACTTAAGGCAGATATTGAGGGGTGTTGCCAATATGCAGTGGTAAGTACCTTCCTAAAAGTGGTCCAAGGAAAGACAAATGGTGAGCTGGCAACAGGGTTGTGGGTGCCCATGGCTCATTGATGCACGTGGAAGCGATGGCTAGCCTGTCTGGTCAGATCCCACAGAAGAGCTACTGTGGCACAAACTGCTGAAAAAGTTAATGTTGGCTTGGTTTGAACACACAGTGCATTGAAGCTGTGTATGGGGCTTCATAGCCACAGACTGGCAAACTAGCTGGCTACACATCCCCATAGATAGCAAACTGTGATGCACTGTTCTGACACCTCTCTATCATAGCCAGCATCAACTTTTTCCATTAATGAGCCAGTTGTCCTTCCATGGACCACAGTTGGTAGGTACTAACAGTACTGCATACTGGGAACACTGCACAAGACCTGCTGTTTTGGAGATGCTCTGAACCAGTCATCTTGCCATCACAATTCCGCCCTTGTCAAAGTTGCTCAGATCCTAAAGCTTGCCCATTTCTCCTGTTTCCAACACATCAACTTTGACAAGTGACTGTTCATTTGCTGCCTAATATATCCCAACCCTTGACAGGTGCTATTGTAATATATTTATATATGCACACACACATGTATATGTATAGACAGCAGCACGGTGGTGTGGTGGATAGCACTGTCGCCTCACAGCAAGAAGGTCCTGGGTTCGATCCCCGGTTCACCCAGGGTGCCTTTCTGTGTGGAGTTT
>JAQQZU010000014.1:3830590-3840698 GCA_030068025.1 Parauchenoglanis punctatus
ACACACACACACACACACACACACACACACACACACACACACACACACACACACACACACACACACACACACACGCCCCTGTGGGATGATCAAATGCTCAGTAATTCAGCTTTTTTAAAATACTGATATATCTCCAAGGTTACCGTGCTATGCCTACAGGTGGTGCTACAGATTAGGAGGAAGTCTGTTGCTGTATGGATTATGCAGAAAAAGAAATAAAAATCAATAAATGCTAGGAGAGACATTTGAACATATAAGACTTTGTGTAGACCACGGTCACTGTTTAATGTGAAAGCAGTGAATGAGCAGAGAATATCATAATTATCATCTTTGGCCGCACTGGTATGGGGAATCTTTACTATGTTCTTGCCTACAATCAATGTATTGAATACAGACTATGTATTGTACATAACAGTCTTATTGAGCAAAGATAAAAAACACAACTTATTAATAACCTATTTAAATATTTTTAGTTCACTTCTACAAAAGACTTTGGTATACTGGAGCCACCTGGGTCAGAGATATTACAGGGCCAATTCTTCAACCAGTGTTTAATCAGGAGGCGGAGGCTCACTCCTATTTTTCCTATAAGATGCAAGAAATGTCACCAGAACACTTACAGAGTAAACAATCAGAGAAAGAAGAGTGTAGGGATAATAACTTTTACACAAGTAGCCATGACCATGACTTACCACTAGGTATAATCTTTTCACAGCTTGTCTTTATCTGCCTAACGCAGTTAGGATTGCAGCCACAATTATTAATGTCAATTCACTGCTAGTTATCTTATTAGCAATTATAGTTACTTTAAGTGCCATGTGAATTAAAATAAAATGATGAGCTCTCTCTTACAACGTGTGTATTTACAAGGTCCGGTGTTTTTGCGTGTGCCCTGGCAGAAGTGACAGCATTGCTTTTTGCCATTATTCTACATTTGAATTCATTAAAGGAAGTCATTATAATAGTTCGCTCTTCAGCTGTAAAACATACCACCTTAACAGATATGCACTCCAGCTTTTGAGCTGGTGTGGGATCCATCCTTTTAAAAGGGAATGGGACTCAACGAGGAAAGCCTGGTGCGACTTAACGAGCTGTTAACGCATATCGGATGCCGATAAAGGCTATGTCCACACTAACCCAAGTAAATTTGAAAACGCATAATTATTTCTCTGTTTAGCCCTTCTGTCCACACTAATACACTGTTTTCCACCACTGAAAACAACACACTTGGAAAACAATCTGAGGTGCATATATTCGAAAATACAGTGTTCAAGTTGTAATGTGAACAGGGAAAATGGAGTTTCAGAAAAACAATGTATGGTTGCCATAACAGTTGAAAGTGTGTTCTCAAGATACCAAAACAAACATGATGGGTGAAATGCAGTCCATGCTGCTCTATTAAAATTGCTAATCCATCTTCAATCACAGATCATCTGTACAATGCACATGCACTGCGCCAACTCAGAAGAGGAGTTTTATATTTGCTGTGCCGAGTTGACAGGAAATGGCATAAACAGAAAGGCGTTACAACATTTTCATGTCGACGGACAGCATCTGGAAAACGGTACAAAAATTAAACATAAAAAATTTGTAAAAATTATAAAAAATGTTTTTATATGACAGTTGCATTTTCAGGTTGAAGCATCTTAGTGTGGACATAGACTAAGCCAGCATGTGAATATTAAGTGATGGTTTTTAAGCTTGCTTCATGGTACAGCCACATATAGGGGTGTCCAATCTTATCCATAAACCTGAGACACATCCCAATACTCATATTGCCTTACTATATAGTTCACAAAAAGCAGTAAGTCATAATCCATAGGGTGTCCGAATACTCAGTAAGCAGTAAAATGTAGTTGAATGGTACCTGGATGATCAACTACATCTGTAGTGTGTAAATGTACTGCATAAAAAGGATATTTCAGTATTTAAGCATATTTCAGTGTCCTGGTGTCTCTGGTGACGTACAGCTGTAAGCATCAGAATCAGTTTAAATGTGTTGTTGCAGAAATATATATAAAATTTTCATGGTATGCATCATCTGTACTCATCTGAGTGAAAGGACAGGTACAATGATGGCGGAGGTGTCCGAACTGCGTCTTTACTACCCTCTCTCATACAGAACATACTACAGTAATGGCCGGGCAGCAGGATCTAAAAAAACTTTAGTGCATACTGAGTTTTCGGACGCAGTCCTGGTGTGGGGACAGGTTTCCATTCCAATCAAGCAGGAGCCCCACCTGACTCCACCTGTATAATCAGTTAATCTCGACCTTAAATAAACTATCAGGTGTTTCTTCTGCTTGGTTGGTATGAATACCTGCACCCACGCGGGCGGTTTTTGGATAAGATTGGACACCGCCACGCTGTATAATTTCCTAGATTCCATGAAACAGCCCTCATCGTGGTGCATTTCCAGTACTTACACAAGTGTGTCTAAGCCCTATGGTGTTCATCACCGATTCTAAAACACCAATTTCTATTCTTTAAATACAATTTATAATTTCAATAATAACAAGGTGCAGAATTTTGTTTGAAAAAGCCCAGTGTTACACTGCAGTACGTCTCAAATTTGACCTTTGGAACAACGCCTCATCCTACAGCGTGTCCTGTTGCCCTTCCATTATCTTCCCTCCGTCTCTGATAGGGTTATCATGGTCCTCTGGAGGCTCGGGTTGCAAATCACTGCAGACTTGGCCGTGCTTAAACTGCTGTAAAGTTATACGGCCACGTTTAGATTTTGCCATGAAAATCAGAAGAAATAAAAAAAGAATTTGGACTTGGAAGACGATAAGCACTGCAGTACTCTCTCCCATACACGACGAGTGTGTTTCTGCAGGCACTGATTAACAAAGTCCTACATATTACTGAGGTGAGCAGCCTGTGAAATGATCTAATGCAGAAACAGCTTCCATCTTAGATGTGCCACTCAGTAAGGTGGTTCTGAAATGCTAAACCGTATCTCCTTAAAGAGCTTTTACAAACTGCTCACTCCTGACAGGAGCAACTGGCCTAAAGTGTCCGGGATTAGCTGCTCGCCAAGCTAAATATAGATGAAAGATGCTGACTGTCAACACAAAGCAGCCAAGCTAGCGCACACGTCTGCACCGAAAACACAGGGCTAATCTAATTACCTGACAACGCCGTTGTGTTCCCCGTGTTTTCCCATTTGTAATCTAAGCACAGCAGGCTGTAACACTAATTACATTAACTCACTCCCTGCGTGGCTGAAAACTGCTAACATCACGCCGAAACACCAGCCGTGACTCCAGGTGACATACAGTGGTTAGCTGCACAAATGACACGTTTGGCTCGATTTGTTAACATTAGCCGAGATCTGATAGACTACCGTTATACAAAGTGAATAAAAGGCTTATGTAACAGAGCCTGGGCTAATCAGTTAGCTTTCTTAACTTGCACACAGGTTTAGCTAGAAGTCACACTTTCAGCCGGCTAACCTCGTCTACGCTTGTTACCTAGTTAGCAGTATAATCTTACATGGCTACCGTTATAAAGGAGTGTTTATCCGCAGTTAGCCTGACTAGCTCATGACGGATGATCAGACAGAGGCGTGTTTACAAGGCAAGCATCCGCCTTTCACATGAAGGTGGAAGCCCACACTGGTAGCTATGAGCCACCCCCAACGCCTTAGCCTGGCCTACCACTGTCATCTGTGCAAGGCAATAACAGAGGATGGTTCAAGTCAGTGTCAGCGACTAACGTAAACAAGCAAAGGGTGACGCTTACCTCCTGCTCGGTGTCTCCTTGCTCAGAGACCCCAAGTTCGCTGGGTAATTCGGCGAGGTCCGTGACTCGCATCAGACCATCGTGAAGGAAAATAGTTTCTTCCTTCACGGACAACCACTGGGTCGAATCCAGGGCCCCTGATCCCATCTCTCTCCCCCGAAGAAAACCCGTAACCTGACGAACATTAAAACTAACTAGCCGACGTTTCGATTAAACTCTAGCCGGTTGTGCACATAATGCTGTCACTCAGCAACCCGAGGCACTAAAGCGGTACTAAAGTCGGCTCCGCCCGTTTAGCCAGCTATCTGCCTCTAGCTGGAGAAGCTACAGCAGCGCTAACTATAGAAGCCGACCTGCTACTCTGCTTAAGGAAGCAGATTTTACTGTCGTATTTCAGAAAGATGACACAAGTTGTCAGATATACGCTCCTTCACAGTGCAATGCAACCAGATAAACAAAGGCTATGTACTGTTTTAATGATCCAGCTCTTGTTTATCTATTTGTAAGCTAAGATAAACCTAGACGGTGTCAGTGTGACGCCATGATGCTATATTATTGGAAGCCAAATTTTCCCAGCGTACATTGCGGCTTTGTATAAATGCACAGTTAAACAGCACCAATGAAAAATCAGATTAAATATCTTTCAGTTGACATGTAAAGTCGCTTTTATGCATCAGCAAGTATCTGAGATATACGTTTGAATAACACAGCCAAGCTATGAAGAAACTGCTAATTATTTTTAGATTATTTTAGTGCTAGCATTGTTTATCGATAGAAAATGTACAATATGATGTATATTATGTAATCAGAAGAAGAAGAAATTTATTGTAGAATTTTTTTTAATGTTAGTACATCCGTTGCATATAATAACTCCCTGGTAAAAAAAATGCTAGATAAGTGTTGTGATTACATTTACATTTAAGTCATTTGGCAGACGCCCTTATCCAGAGCAACATACATACATCTTATTTTTTTATACAAGTGAGCAGTGAAGGTTAAGGGCCTTGCTCAAGGGCCCAGCAGTGGCAGCTTGGCAGAGCTGGGATTTGAACTCACAACCTTCCAATCACTAGGCCAACATCTTAACCACTGAGCTACCACAGACCCCAGTGATGATTATATAAATGTTCTATTCAAACAATAGAACGGCTCGTGCTGCTGTCTCCCAGCTCTAAAGTACCCAGTTAATATCGGTGTGGTGTTTGGCTTATTCCAAACTCCACACTGTTTGGCTAAAGTTCATGTAGGTTTTCTGGTTTTCTTCTCACATCCAAAACATGCCAGTAGATGAATTAGCTACAATAAATTGGCCCTAGGTGTCTGACATTATGTCCCACAATAGAGTCCCATCCAGAACCGCAGCAACCCTGTCCAAGATAAAGCACTTACCGAAGATGAATGAATGAACAATATAAGAAAAACAGTTATCTTAGTTCTAACAAAATCATTCTATGTAGATCTACTTTTTAATATCATTTTTCCTTTTTTTTTTTTTTTTTTTTAAAAAGTGGCAAAATTATTGATGTGCCTAAGAAATCTCTCAAATAAATGCAAACAGGTCACTTGTGGAAAAAAACCCCATTTTTTTTATTATAATAACAAAAGCAAAAGTACTTTTTGACAAAAGACAGATAGGTATCGACCTGCACATCTCAGGTAATATAACAGAAGAACAGTTACAAATGCCATAATTAAAAAGTTTCACATGATTAAGACAGTTGGAAATTTGCAGACTGTCCGCGCTCAGTGAGAAGTTAGTGAAGGAGGTTTAAAAAAAATCATGTGGTTGTCATGTTTCAGAATTAAAGGTAAAATACTGCTTGTGGTCTGAATTGAAGAGGGAGATCTGTATGCAGAAATATAAGCATATAAAAGGTCCTTAATATTTACTCAAAGCATGTAAACTATATACAATAAAATGCAGATGTCCTTGGCATATGTAAAGAAATGCTATAAAGCAACAATGCTAAAGATACAATTAAGTATCAAAAAAATTAAAAAAGTAAACAAAGTGTTTGTTTTCGCTGCAATACATTGAAGAAACTTGAGTTTGAGATGAATATGAGACAATAGATCAAAATTTCAGCCTTCATTTAATGAGATACATAGAGATGTGTTAAACAACTTGGAAATGAAAATGGCACCTTTTGTTGGAAACCACCCATTTTTCAAGTGATCGAATGTGATTGACAGGTGTTTCTTGTTGCCCAGGTTTGCCGTTTTAGACTGGTTGTTAAAACGGTTGATAGCTCTGAATATCAACTCTTGGTTTGAAAGTCAACTCTTGGGTTTCACCTGTGAAACTACATTTGCTTTAAAAAATGATAAATCAGCTATAGATCTGTCTGTGGGAGAAGAGATCTGTCTATTGGAGAAAAATCAAACCATTTTGAAGCTGTGAAAAAAAGGGAAAATTGATCAGAGCCATTGCAAAACATTGGGCATAGCCAATACAACAATTTGTAATGTACGGAAAAAGAAACCACTGGTGTACTCACAACCAAACATCAAACAAGGTGACCAACAGCAGTTGATGACAAACATTGTGAGAGTTGTGACAAAAAACCCTAAAACAACTGTCAGTGTACCGCCAACAACAGCCACAAGGAAGGGTTGAAGGCATCACAATCCACCCTTCGAAGACGACTTTGAGAGCAGATATAAAAAGGCCATACCCCAAGATGCAAACCACTCATTAGCAATAAGAATCAAAAGTCCAAATTCAAGAAATACAGAGATGAGCCACAAATGTTCTGCAACCAAGATTAACATCTGTGTGGAGAAAGAAAGGACCTTCTCAAAACAAACAAGCTCATCAGTCAACCACGGTGGAGGTAGTGTCAAGGAGGTAGCTGGGGCTTGCATGGATGCTTCTGGAATGGGCTCACTAATCTTTATTGATGATGTAATTCAAGACGTTAGCAGCAGAATTAATTCAGAATTCTACATAAACTTTCTATCTGCCAATATACAGAGAAATGCACCTATTCTTGGAGTATCCTTGATGGATAGGATAGGAGGGGATAGGATTTGGTGCTCTCGCCACTGTGGAATGGGTTTGATTCCTGGTAGGGGAAGTTGAAGGTTCTCTCTTGGGCTCAATAAAGTCTAATTGGAGGGAGCAATACAACAAAGGACTTCATCAAGGGAAAAAGTGAAGGTTTTTCACTTTCAAGTAAGTGATGGCCAAGTCTAAACAGGCTCTGATTGATTTTTCCTCTTTTCTCAGCTACAAAATAGCTAGCTTTTCTCCCATAGACAGCATTCTGGTTTTCATGGCAGTTTATCCTTTTTAACAACAAATGCAGTCTTCACAGTCAAAACCCAGGTCTCAAACCAAGAATAGATGATGTTTAAATGATCAACCTAACAGGACACACCTGGGCAACAAGAAACACCTGTCAGTAATATGTTCCAATATTTTTACTCACTTGGAAAAATGGGTTGGTTCAAACAAAAGGGGCCAGGTGTTAGGTTGTTTAAAACATCTAGATATAAGTATCAGGAAATGAGATCTGAAATTCAAAACCAAATATGTTCAGTGTATAGCATAAACAAAAGAATTGGACTTTTGACTATAAGTACTGTTGAAACATTGTAGGATGATGTGAAGAGGGCTGTGTACAGGAGATCTCCTCACAATTTAATAGATCTCGAGCATTTTTGCAAGGAAGAATGGATTAAAATTGCCAAATCAAGATATGCCATGAAAAAAAACTGAGTGCTGTATTACAAGCAAAAGCTGCTTTAACAGAGTATTAGTGAAGCCATGTGCACACTTAGGCAACACATTTATGTCCAAAAATAAACACATTTGTTTCTTTTTCACTTTAATTTTTTTATTTTTTTGCTTTTATCAACTTAAAAGTGGAAAAAAAGATCTGACATACTTTATCTTAGTTTTGTCAGATACGTAAACCTGCACTTTTAACAGGGATATGCAAACGTTTTACATCTACTGCATTTAATGTTAACAAAATGTTTTGCCTCGCATCATACAAACAACAAAGTTTTTCAAAAATAGTGTTTTAATGTATTATAAATGTCACAGTATTGGACATAATATGTGATTAAAACAAGCAAACAACAAACAAAAAACACATCAGCTATATTTGCTCAGGTCATCCCTAAGAAGAAGCCAACAAATGTTCTTTTAGGGCTGAGGCAAATAACTTATTTTTAGTATTTTTAGTATTCCAAGTATTCAATATTTTTATGTGTAATTTTTTACATTTATATTATATTCCATTTGTATTTATATTCTTAATTGCCTGGTTTCCACTGAGGAATAGAAAGAGAAATTGAATATAATATGAATTTTAAAAAATACACATAAGAATGCTGATTTAAAATAAAATTCTCAGTATTATTTAGTCAGCACTAGTCAAGCACTGTGCTTTACACCTTCTATGTTCTTCTAGAACGTAAACTCCTAAGACAACATTTGTAAAGTTGAAGACTCTTGGAGACTCTTTTATTTGTAGATATTTTTCTATATTTTACTGTAGCCTGACCTTCCAGTTTGATCAGTGATGACTCCAACTCTGTGGCCTTGCAAAGGATGGCAGAACATCTATGAACATTAAAAAAAAAATTAGTCACAAAGTAAAAGTGAGGAATATTTTTAAATAAATGTTGTCTTATTCATTAAACCAGGGATTCTCAAACTGTTTTCAGCCAGGGACCCCTTTAACTGTAAAGAACATTCCACAGATTTATGTTATCGATAAAATCCAACAATGTAAGTTTTAGGCACATTATTTGAATCTGTACAATACCAAAATATCTTGTTTACACTTTACACTTATCTTGTTTATCTTGCCAGACTGCTCCCTGAACTAAAATCATGGCCACCTCTAAATCACGTTTCCACATAAGAAATTTTCTGTCATTTCAGCACTGATTGACTCTGGGGCAGAGGTTAATTTCATAGACCTGGCGCTTGTACACGAAATACACCTCAACACATATCCTTCTTCATCACCAATGCCACCAAGTTTCTCATCATCTTTGGTTTTCCCTCGAGGCATGTTCACAACCCACAGATCTCTTTGGCAGAGGAAGATATCATCTGTTGGTCCCTTCATGCTGAATGCCTCAGAACACCACAGCTTCTTCCAGCATCCACCTGTATTAAGAGTTCCCAAGCGTCCAGTTAGATATAGACAGCTGTTACCTTGATTTCCGGGACATGTTTAGTAATGGCTTACCCCCTCTTTATGCTAACAACCATGCCATACTGCATACTGTAGATCTCATGGCAGCCACTGATCAACAGGCCATGGTAAATTGAGGAGGTGCTTAACAGATCTACATTTGAACCTCCATGTCACACACACACCAGTGGGACTTTTTTGTGGTAAAGCAAGGATTGACTGGCCATGCATTAACTGTCACGGATTATATCAAGTTACCATTATTCATAAGTCACACAAAGTCATTAAGTATCTTTACCCCCTTCCACTAGTTCTATCAGCCCTAGAGCAAATCTGAGAGGTGCGCATATTCAGCAAGCTGGACTTGCAAAATGCACATAACCTCACCTGCATCAGAGAGGATGACATATGGAAAACAGCCTTTAGAACAACCTCTGGCCCCGAGTGATGCAAACTCTGAGTACTCCATCACGCCTTCTCTTGCATGCCTTCAGCATTCCAGTGTCTCATTAACAACATCCTTCCAGACATGCTGGGAAAGTTAGGAGACTTATATTGAGCATGTCAAAGTAGCTAAAAATACTGCTACAGAGCCACCTGTACATTAAAGCTAAAAGAAAAAAAAAAAAGTGAGTTTCACTGGTCTAAAATTTCTTCCCTGGGTTATATCATCAGCACTGAGGGGGTCCTAATGGAGACAAACAAGGTATACAATCCCGGGCAAAAAAATGAGGCAAACCCTATATTGCAAAACATTAAGCTTTTAATGGTCTGAACACAAATCACTGGGCAGAAAATTAATAAGAACTAAAAAAAAGCACTCCTGAGACCTCGGCCTTCTTTTGCTCGTTGCTGAAACTGGAAAAAACTGGAAACAGGAAGTTCACTTACATAGTCTTCTGCTACGCAACTAGAAAGTCATGAAAAGATTTAAATATTTAAATGATATAAAATTGAAACTAACTTGTCTAGGTGTTAAAATTTTTCCAAAATATCTTCTTTTTGAAGATTTTAACATCGAGTGGAACAACATGAACTCTTCTTTCTGTAAAAAGCCGTCTGCAAGTTTACCCACAAGACTTCAACATTTAAAGCAAATCAAGGGAAAAGCTCCCACACCAATTTACCTTATCTATTTGTTTAATTCTTGCTAATTTTCCTCACCAATGATTTGCTGTTGAGACCATTAAAAGCTTAATGTTTTG
>JAQQZU010000014.1:3865888-3880615 GCA_030068025.1 Parauchenoglanis punctatus
TCTACATGAGCTTCAAATGACAGATTGGAGTCAATAATTACACCAAGGTCTTTTACTTTGGCACATGGAGAAACAGACAGGCCAAATTTAGCTGCATGATATGATTTGCATTTGCATTTTAAACTTTGCAAAGGCACCCTATATGGTCACTATGTGGACACCTGACCATCACACCTATATGTTGGCACTTGCCACTGTTGTCACAAAGTTGTAAGCACATACAGTAAGACAATAGGTCGTTGTATGCTGTAGCATTACAATTTCCCTCTGCTGGAACTAAGAGGCCCAAACCTGTTCCAGAATCACCCGTGCCAAATGCCCCGTGCACAAAGTGTGGCCCGTAAAAACATGGTTTGGGAAGGTTAGAGTGGAAGATAATTGACTGGGCCGAGTTCCTGACTCGCCGCTGCACACCTTTGGAATGACTTGGAACACTGACTGCGCACCAGGTCTCCTCACTTGACACCATTGCCCGAACTCACTAATGCTCTTGGGTCTGAATGAGCACAAATCCCAACAGCCACGCTCCAAAATCTAGTGGAAATCCTCCCCAGGAGAGTGGAGGCTGCTATAACAGCAAAGGGGCGACCAACTCCGTTTAGCTTCTGATAGAATTCTGGTTGGATATTTGACCACTATTCTTGGCAAAACTGTTTATTTAAATTTGTGTAGTTCCTGGCATGGATTTAATGTTTAAGCATGAGTTCACATACTTTCAATAGGGTTGGGGTCAGAACTTGTTTTAAACTTAATGTTAGCCTGCTTTTTCCATTCCACAACCAGCTCTAGCTGATGGTTTGATTTTATTGACAAATTCTGAGGTTCTTCATTATTCTATCCAGTCTGTACAATGCACCAGTTCCACTGGCAGTAAAACAGCCCCAGAGCATGATACTACCACCACCATGCTTAACAGTTGGTACAGTGTTCCTCTGTACCTATAGTCATTGTGGAAAAACAACTCAAACTTGGTTTCATCTGACCATAAAACTTTCCATCAGAAGGCTACCAGCTGTAGTCAGTCATGATAGATAACAAGAAGTTAAGAAGCCTTGGCCTTGGCAAGTTAAAAGACATTTTGGAACTTTCATTACCACTGAATTAATAATATTTATAGGTGTCTATATATTTTTTATCCTATATATAATTTTGACCCTGTGTTGATTTCAGAAAAAGACAAAAAAATTAAAGCTTGTGCCAAATCAATTTTTTTTTATTTAATTTTAATAAAAGCTCAATCATTCTTCTCCAGAAAAAGAACAGTTCAAAGAAGTAATTGAAAACCAATATTACCATGACATTCATGTGCATTATGACTGTATGCAAACTGCATGCAACTGTACCTTTGGTCATACAAAGCATTTCCTAAATATGTAATTTTTCATGTTTACTTACAGATGTCTTTTGTTACACACTGGTGCTCTCTACCTAACCTCACGGGAGACTGAGATACTCATGTCTTGTAAGATTATCAACGACTACACCATCGCTACCTTCCTAATAACCTTCTTCTTCACTCTTACTGGGATTGTGGTGAGCTGCTTTCTAATCTGTGCTAAGATTTCAGACATTTTTCAAGACATTTTATTGAAGTTTACCATACAGTCAGGTCCATAGATAAATCCTGACTGATACATTCATGAACGTTATTCCTGTGCAGATATGAGCATACCTGCTGTGCTAGGATCTTGGAGATAAAGGGGAGGTTTGATATTGGCCTGCTGCCAGGGGTCAAGGACAGTTTTTTTAATCAGGGGTGTGGTAACTCCCAGTTTAGGTTTTAGGTACATAGCAAATGCTAAGGGAATTAATTATTTTTAGAAGAGATTTGAGTGGTAGTATCTGTTTGAAGAAGTTGTACTTAAGGGATCTGTATCATGATCTGTCCCTCACTGCACGCACAGCGCTCTCTGTGAACTCGGCTGCGTGCTCTCGATTATTTCCATCACACACTTGCGCATTATGCCATGAACTACATCACGGCGACTCCGTTTCCTATTATGGTCACAGCCAAGATGGCCAACACACACTCCCAGGCTGAGTGTCACATGACTGCTAATTAAATGCTGGTGTTTCCAATGTAAACACAGGCACAGAGTATAAAAGGACCCTTAGATTCACAGTTACTTTGCAAAGGATTAGTTTAACCTCCGTGTCTGCTATTGCCAAGACTTTGATCTTGTAGCTGCTGTTCTCTGGTTTTGTAGTATTTGTATCTGTATATTTTTGCCTGCCCTGTGTTGTTCTGTTTGCTGATCGCGTGACTTTGGCTCTGTTTTTAGACTCTGATACTGCCTACTGATTTTGTACCTTTTCCTTCATGTGTAAATAAACATAATTTGCATTTACTGCCATCTCCTACCGGCACATGTGTCCAGCCATACCCCGCATTCCTGACAATCTAGTCTACATTTGGGTTTTGATGAGGGGATTAGTGAAATTAGTTTGGTCTCTTGAAGAGTAATAAAGCATTCTAATCACTGATCTGATATAGTTATATTGTTATCTATATGGTTAGTTATTAACTTGTCTGGCTTTAAATTAATAGTCTGAGTTTTTTTGCCTGATATTTTCAATTTTGTCATTGAAAAAATGTATGAAGTCATTGCTACTACATATTAATGGTGTTCGTGCTCCTGCGGTGGTCTTATTACTAGTTAATTTTGCCACAGTATAGAATAAGAATCTAGGATTATTTTTGTTATCTTCTATTAGGGTGGAGAGATGCAATGCTCGAGCAGCAGTAAGATATTTCCTATAACTCAGGAGGCTCTCCTTCCATGCTGTTTGTAATACTACCAATGTAGTTTGATGCAATTTACAATCTAATTCTTGAGTGGTCTGTTTTAAGGTCCATGTGCGATCATTACACCAAAGAGCTAGTTTTTTCTTTTTAATAGTTTTTCTTTTAAGTGGAGCAATTATCTAGAGTGTAGAGGAATGTGGACATTAGGCATTCAGTCACCTGGTGAAGTTCTGTGGAACAAATGGTGAGCCAATCATTGTTGAAGACTCTGGGAGATTATTGATAAAACTATGTGCAGTAGCTAACATGAATAAATGTTTGATGCAATAGCATGGCAATGTGCAAATATTATGGCTGATACATTTTAAATGAAATGAGGTGATCTGAGAAAGCTTCAGACTGTGGAAGTATATTTATATATGTTTATATATATTTAATCTGAAGGTTAGTATTAGACCAAGAGTGTGACCACATTACAAGTGTTGTGTTCTGATTAACCCGTACTGAATCTAGAGTGGAATCATGATTCATTTAGTGAGGAAACATGAATCTAAGCTAAGATAGCTAAAGGCTCAAATGCAACAAGAGCTTAATGCTTTGACTGTGTACAGCATACCATGTACTTGCCTATCACATATTGTAGACTCTCCATCGACCAGGGCTAAAAGATATGGGCTCGGTGTCAACATTACATTGTTTGGTAGGAAGCAAAAAGTGTTAAATAAGGTTTTTTTTAATGACAGCAATGTATGTAAATTTAATCATAATGATTCTCTTAATATTTTCTCTAAAAATTTCACTCATTGACTTTTCACAATCATGAATATAAAGTGCTAAGGGTCTACTGAATTGTTAAATACATCTATGATTAAAAATTATTTAGCTTTGTCCAGCTTAGAATACATACACGTCATCATTTGTAATCATACCACTCAGTGCTAAGTACATTGTTCTTCTTGCTCTAGGTGCTAATGGTAAAAGCTCGCTCCTTGTACAAGCGCTGTGTTACTTCTCATGGTTTCTTTGCTGACCGTCAGTGGGACACACTTCGTGTCCTGGAACAGCGCATGTTCCTCTACCCATCTGCATTCTTTTTCTGCTGGGGACCAGGTAAACCCAAGTTTAAAAGCAAGCTCTTGTATCATTAAGTGTATATATGTATTGATTACTGCAGTTAAATACTGCTATGCAGTTGCTCAACTGTAAATATACCTATTCATAAACAATGTTAACCAGTTGCCTCTGGGCTGCATTTGGTGGAATCTTTTTTCGAAGCAAAAAAGGAACTAAAAAAGTACCAGATATTTTGAGCAAATGTCTTCCTCTTTTGGACAGCAATTTTCCTGGCCACCATGATGTTATTCAAACCAGAGGAAGTGGAAGGAAAGG
The DNA here is from genome assembly GCA_030068025.1 of Parauchenoglanis punctatus. Classification (NCBI taxonomy): domain Eukaryota; kingdom Metazoa; phylum Chordata; class Actinopteri; order Siluriformes; family Auchenoglanididae; genus Parauchenoglanis; species Parauchenoglanis punctatus. Next base: position 3,870,024 of record JAQQZU010000014.1, read on the forward strand.
TGGGAGTTATCCTGTACATTCTACAAGTAAGCCAAAATAAATCTGCTGTACAACTGATGTGAAAGTGATCTTTTATTGATTTTAATAGCAGCTGTATATTTCCTCTTTAAATTGGTACTACCTTGTTACTTTCAGGTTAAAATCATCCATGTGCTATTAATATGGAATGTGATAAAGTTAGCTTATTCATTAACATATAGTACCAGTCAAAAGTTTGGACACACCTTCTAACTCAATGGTTTTCTATATTTATATTACTTAAAATACACTAACTGTGTTAATGTAATGATGAACTGTGAGTTGTCTTTACTTAGTTGAGTTCTTGACATAATATGGATTACTACAGTTGTCAAATAGGGCTTTATACTGTATTTTTTTATTATTTACTAGGCACACATGTTAATTAAAATGACTACCTCATGAAGCTGGTTAAGTTAATGCTAATAGTATACAAAGCTGTCATCAAGGTAAATGGTAGCTACTATGAATAATCTAAAATATGAAACTTTTATTTGCTTTTTTTTTTAACACTTTTTGTTTACCACATAATTCCATCTATGTTCCCTAAATATTTCATAGTTTTGATGTTTTCAATATGTTCTACAATGTGGAAAATAGTCAAAATAAAGGAAAACCTATGAATGAGTAGTTGTGTCCAAAACTATGAATGATTAGGTGTGTATATAGCACTGCCAATGTCACTAAGCAGTTTAACAGAAAGTGAGGTCAAAAGCCAAAGAAGTAAGCAAAAACTAGCAAGAAAAGCAAACAAAGTAGCAAGAAAAAGCTCCCTAAGGGCTTTAATTTGAAGCCACTAAGCCACTTTGTTTATTTATCATACACTATATTGCACTATACACTATAAGTATGTGAACATCCCTGCTAATTATTGACTTTAGGAGTTTGAGCCACACCCATTGTTAGCACGTGCATAAGATCAAACACATAGCCATGCAGTCTCCATAGACAAACACTGGCAGTACTGTAGAACGAATAGTACTGAAGAGCTGTGAAATTTCTGCCCTTCTAGATCTACCCCAGTTAACTGTAAGTGTTGTTATTGTGGAGGACCAACAACATCTCAGCCACAAAGCAGTAGACCACACAAACTCACAGAGCATTGCCCGAGAGTGCAGAAGTGCATAGAACATAATCTTTGTTGTGACATTCTCTACAGAGTTCCAAAAACCTCTGGAAATAACAGTATAAGCCTAAGCTCGCTATGCCCAATGCCAAGGGTGCCAAGCCTTTCAAATGCCAAGAACGCTATCTGACTGAATGCTTAGAGCCAAAATTAAAGTTTGTTGGAGGAAGGATAATAATAGCTGTTTGGACCTCTTGACCTCTAGTGAAATGTAATGTTAATGTTACATCATACAATGACATTTTAAATAATTGTATGCTTCCAACTTTGTGGCCTCAGTTTGGGGAAGTTTCCTGTTTCAGTATGACTGTGCCCCTGTGCACAAAGTGAAGTCTATAAAGCCATTATTTGACGAGTTATGTGTGGAGGAACTCCAGTTGCCAGCAGAGAGCCCTGACCTCAATCCCATTGAACACCTTTGGAATGAATGTCAACTCTTGTCCAATATCAGTACCCATCCTCACAAATTCTTTTTTGACTGAATGGCAACATATTCCCCCAGATAAACTCCAAAATATTGTAGAAAGCTTTCACAGAAAATTGGAGGCTTTTGTAGCCACTGATAGTCAGTTTGGCGCCATTTTTGTGATAGATGTGATGGCCAGGTGTTCACATACTTTTAGCCATTATTATTCTGCATTTGAAGTATGAAAGGATCAGGTTTAAATGGTGAGGTGATAATTGTTCATGTGGTCTTATTGAGACCTGACTACTGACTAGTTAGTGAAGTCTAAGCCTTAAAGATTCTAGTGATGCAGAGACCGAATGATTTAGTGATTGATAAACTAGAGCTTCATAATTTAGTTCTGATACATGTTTTTGAACAATATACTTCCTTTCCTATGAAAAACATAAATTTTTCATTTCATTATTTGAAAGCATTTAATGTGCTATACAGATTCTCTTTACATTTGCACAGTACTTTTCCACTGTTTTCGGTGTGTCTTGCGCTTCATCAGAAGGAATATTTACTACGTAAATTTGGCAGAAACAGCCAAATTTGACAGGGAGTTTACAATTTCCTATAGGAATTCAATCCAGGTCCTAGCATCCTGTAAATAGGAATGAGAAGATTGATGGATAGTTCAGTCATTTAAAAAAAGATTTAAATATGTATTTTGCCTGCTTTGTAATGCAAAAAAACGAAAGTTTGCATTTAAAAACAAAAGTATACACTTAGAATTTAGACAAGCACAAAAGTAATGAGAGCATGAGGGTTATGTAGCTCAGTTATATTACTCTGGGGCACAGTGTAAGGTAACCACTTACATCACTTTTTCTCCTCCTCTTTGCCTCGCTCAATTCTTTGTCTTTCTGTCATTCTTCCTCTCTCTCTTTCTTAGGCCTTCACCTCTGGCTCTCAGGGTCTGTTGAACTGTCTGGTGTATGGCTGGACTCAGCAGCACTTCCGCACCCTAAGCAGAGGCACCGTGCGAGATGCTGATACCCAAACACCACTATTGCGCTCCCAGAAGCAAACTTATAACACCCTCTACTCATCCACCACAGACATGCAACACATCTGAGGGATGTGAAAGAAAAGTACTTCTAATAGCCCAATATATACAACAAAAACTGCCTCATGACTTGTCTTGAGGGAGATAGAGTTATTTGTGTGACTCTTGCAAAAGAAAAAAGTTGGACATCCATGCATGAAGCGCATCTCTGGAGCGCTTTTTTTACTTCTCTGGTCACACACAGGGCAGTGTACCTGTTGCCATGGCCAGGTGGCCAGTCATGATGGTTAAACATGAGGCCAAAAAACGTATCTGAGAGTTTTGAAAAGTGTCTCAAAGAGGGAAGAGGTCTAGTATTGGTTTTGTTATGAGTCCTGCTGCTGCTGCACCTGCCACAGAAAGCTTTGCAAGGGAATTCCACTGCAGAGCATCGAGCAATGTTTATAAAGAGCAACAAACTTACATAAGGTTAAAGACTGAAAAGGACTGCTTGTTGACAACTGGCACGAAAGAGGAAAGTAACCTTTTTGAAGATAAACATGAAAGGGAACCATACATTACAGAAGTCTTTTTTCAGACTGAGAAATTCCCAAAGGGCCCAACAACATACCACGAAATCCATCACGCCCAACTTCTTTTACAGTAAGTGTTCGAACACATCAGAATGGGTACTTCCACTGCTGGAATATTTTGAATAGTGTATGAAAAGTAATACAAAACTTCAGCTTGTCATTTTACAAAACACTTTCTGTAAACGTTACATAAATGTATCCAAACACAAAACTTCACCATAGTAGTGATTATGCATTGAGCATCCACCAAACTGTCACAGCAGCAGATACAGACACAATTGCAGGTGTAATGTGCTTTATTCAAGATAGCAAACAAGTCTAATATGTAATTCAATTGCAAAGTCAAAATCCAGGTAAGTGTACACACAAAGCATATACTTCTGAGTGAATGGAGTGACTGAGAGTCCTTATGTAATGTGGGTGAATGTGACTGTGATTGGAAGCAGGTGTGTGTGATCAGTAATCAGGTGAACATGAACATTAGAGAGACTGTAATGGCTGTGTGTTGTAGTCTTAGGGGGATATGTTCGCAGGCCCACTTCTCCATGGGAATTGTAGTTTGCCATAAAGTCCAGCATTGACATGACACAAACACATCCCTGGGTATAAGCTGTTACCAAAACAACAACAATGTAAAAGAAACAACAAAGTACAGATTTGAAAATTCAACCCCACTGTGGTATAAACATAAAAAATATGAAATACGTCACTCAGGTGGTCATTTACCGTAATTTCATGCTAACAGGACTTTTTCATAATACTGAATTTCTCATTAGTATAATCGAAAATTAAATATCACATACATATCTGCTACAAATTTACTTCATTCATATCAATACCTGTATGTCTGTATTCATAAAGTATTTCATTTGCTGGGAGTGATTTAGTAAAGTATCTGAAACCACCTGGAATCAGTAAATCAGTGATAAGCTACAACAAAATTGGAGCTTGAGAGGGACTGCAGTTTGTGATGAAGGGCAAGACCATAGGGGATTATGAAAAGAGGAAACAGGTTTTGTTTGTAGACTTGCATATACACTTTATACTTTGGAAAATTATTCTTTGCAACAGGAAGTTTGGGGTTGAACTATGTTTTCGTAGTTTATGCTCATATCCACTGTCATGTTTTATTCAAATGTAAAGGCTTGTCAACAATGTACAAATGATTATTGTTAACTGTACATGTTTTGCCAACAAGTGGCTTGAAGCCTTGGTTATTAAGTTCATTTTTGTATAAAAACAATACAACCAAATCCTGAGGTACTGTGTGTTTATAGTCTTAAAAGAAGTACTATAAGTAATAACTTAATTAGTTCTTCTTTTTCTGTTTCACTCACTCAATTTAGCCATGTATTTTCGTATTATTCGGTACATTTTACAGCCAACATTGTCACAAGGGAGGTTAATAGACACTTTAAAAAGCAAGAGATTAGAACCTTACCTCATCCAGGTGAAATTACAGTGGTGCTTAAAAGTTTGTGAACCCTTTATAATTTTCTGTATTCTTACAAATTATGACATAAATATCGTCAGATTTTTACACCAGTCCTAAAAGTAGATAAAAAGTAGGTAAAGAGAGTCCAGTTTTATGTACTTGATGAATGAGCTGGATGGATGATAATAAAATAGAACTTTTTGGTATAAATGAAAAGTGTTATGTTTGAGGAAAGGAAATCACTGCATTCCAGCATAAGAACCTTGACCTATCTGTGAAACAGGGATCACAGTTTTGTATCACAGTTTGGGCTTGTTTTGCTGCATCTGGTCCAGGACAGCTTGCCTTCATTGATAAACCAATAACTTCTGAATTATACCAGCAGATTCTTAAGGAAAATATCAGAATATCTGTCCAGGAACTGAATCTCAAGAGGAAGCAGGTCATGCAGCAAGACAATGACCCTAAATACAGAACTTGTTCTACCAAAGAATGGTTAAAGAAGAATAAATTTAATGTTTTGGAACGTCGAAGTCAAAGTCCTAACCTTAATCCAATAGAAATGTTGTGTGAGCAGTTCATGTGAGGAAACACCAACATCCAAGCATTGGTTTGTTCTGTATGGAGGAATGGGCTAAAATACCTCCAAGCTGATGTGCAGGACTGATCAGCAGTTCCTGGAAATGTTTAGTTGCAGTTATTTCATCACAACTCCTAACCCTAGAGGGTCACACCAAAAGCTGAAAGCAAAGGTTCACGTACTTTTGCCACTCGAAGATATGCAATATTGGATCATTTTCTTAAATAAAGACTGAATAACTAAATTACCAAGTATAATATTTTTATTTCATATGTTTATATATAAAATTCTAAAGGGTTTTTCAAGCTTTCAAGCATCACTGTATAGTCAGAAATAATGTTTACTTTAGTAATATTAAACACTTAACCAGAACACACAGGAAATATCACATAGGAAAACACAGGAGATAGGCCAGTCTAGGGAGATTACACATAATATCCATATACAGTCAGGTCCATAAGTATTTGGATAATGACACAATGTTCATTATTTTGCCTCTGTAGCACAATAGATTTAAATTGAAGCAATCGAGATGTGATTAAAGTGTAGAGTTTCAGCCTTCAGCCTAAAAATCAAAGCCATTTTTTACTTAGTCCCTCTATTTTAACAAGCTCAAAAGTAATTGGACAAACTGACACACTGTGAAAAAGTGACCAATGGTTACTCTAAAAATTAAGGCAACAAAGTGACACATAATATAATTGAATAGATTTTAATTATGTAAACTTTGATTAAAATGTATTGAATAAGTGAACTAAATTTAAACAAAAAAAGCAAATGTTTATTAAATTCAGGCAAACGTACAAAAACAGCAGGCAGTCTCAAAATCCAAAAGCAACATGGTGGCTACGAAGTCCGGGAGTGCCATGTTGTTTGGGAGTATTCTGTGAATGGTAGTCCCAGGTTGTAGTTTGCGGCATAACATGGAAGTGCATCAGGAGCACGCTGCACGTGGCAGAGTTCACAGACTGCACGAGGGACAGATCCATGACAGAACCCCCCTCCCCCCCAAAGGTGCAACACCTGGAGTGCCCAACGAGATTGTACCTTGGAGAACCTGGACCTGCAGGCTTGGGCATAGCACTAGACATCACCACATGAACTTTAGCCTAGATGAAGGCTTGAATACGAGTGTGAACTTTGGTTCAGGCAGGAACTCATGAAGGGATTTATATTGGAACACTTATCGCATAGGTGTGTGGTCAGACTCAGGCATAGACTCAGATTCGGGCACAGGCATGGGCACAGGTGTGGGCACAGGCATAGACCTTAATTTTCTGTAGGGAAACATCTGGAAACTAAGTTTGAAGACATGGAAGAGGCAGTAAGCTGTTTGTGGATATCTTGGGCCATGTTTGGCCACCAATATTTCTCTTTCAAAGGTATGAGCCCTGATTAGCAGTCTTCCTCTCAGGTGAGGGGGAATGTAAGTTTGTTCTGGTGGACTTTCAGCTGGGACTGGATACGGTAAAGTGTTTCTAAGTTCTTTGTCAAATTTGCACAGCATGGCACGTGAGAATGTGCTCAGACCTGGGTATGTTGACAACATTGTCTTCAAAGACTGGCGGAGGGGAGAAAACACTATCATTGAAGCCAAGAGGGCCAAGAGGGCACTCTAGAGCAAAGGTCTCCTTTTTGCCTCTGGAGTGGATCTCCACCATGTTTGACAGATGATGTGGTATACTTGGGTCAGGAGCCCTTGCTTTCCTTCTCCATTCTCTTCTCTTCCCATCATTCTGGTACAAGTTAATCATGGTCTCATCTGTCCAAAGAATCTTTTTCCAGGACTGGGCATGCTTTCTAGCAGAGACTAATCTGGCCTTTCTTTTCTTAAGTGTTACCAGTGGTTTGTGTTACCAGTACCTTTGAAAGTGTCTCTTGATTGTAGTCTTTGACAATAATACTCCTACCTCCTCGAAAGTGTTCTTGACTTGGCTATACGTTGTGAAGTGTTTTTTCTCCACCAAGGAAAGAATTCTATGATTATCAACTTTACTTGTCTTCCGTGGTCTTCCAGGCCTTTTGGTGATCTCACCAGTACATTCCTTCTTTTTAAGAATGTACCAAATTGTTGATTTGGCCACTCCTATTCTATCTCGTTCACCTTTCTTCTCACTCTTTCGTCTCTTTAGCCTCTGTCACTTGCATCGACACCACTTTGAACATATTGAGAGTTTCCATGAAGAACTGCCATATGCAAAGTGCATCAACTTCAGACCTCTTAATAAAATGTCATAACGGGCCATGAAACTGCTTATCAGTCAATTGTCCAATTACATTTGAGCCTGAAAAATGGAGGGATTATGTAAAAAATGGCTGTAATTCCTAAACAGTTAATGCAATATTTTTGTTAAACACATTGAATTAAAACTGAACTTCTACACTGCAATCAGATCTTGATGGTGTACAGAGGCCCAAAAATGAAAAATTGTGTTATTGTCCAAGTACTTATGGATTACTTATGGACCTGACCGTACATGATGCTGGAGGACTAATATACTGCAAATGAACAGGAACAGAAATTGGTTATCTTTTTATATATATATTTATATAGATATTTTATCTTTCTTATTTGTGTCACGGTGCTCACGCCATCGTGGCATGGTGCGACACAAGTGCAGGATCGGGACATGCAGGTAAAAGCTATACAGTGTTTATTTTAAAACACAATGGGCAGAGGTACAAATACGGCAGGCAGAGAGAATAATCCACAAAACAGAAATTCGGTCGTGCGATCGGCAAACAGAGTATAAGGGGTAATCCAAAATCAGTAGTCAACAACACAGAAAGAAAGTCCAAAACACAATAATCAAACACGGGTATGAAAACACTCAGCATACAACATGGTCTCTAGTCTAATGCTTCGCAAATTGGAAGCGCATTTGGCAGTCCTTTTAAACAAGGCTGAATTAGTCCGTGAAATGAGATGCACCTGTTCCCGCTGATTGGCCTATTGTCTGGGAGCAGGTGCTCATGGGAACTGTAGTCCGCGTGGGCTCCGTCGATATGCAGAAGTGCGTGCTTCCGCTCTGAGAGCGACGGAGATGGAAGAAACACCGTGCACGTGACCGAGTCTTTATGGCGCACAGTGCGTATGGTGGGGAGCAGGTCAGAACCCCCCCCCAAAGGCGCTACTCCCGGAGCGCTCAACGATATTGCTTCTCTGGAGACCTGGACCTGTAGGGGCAGGCTTATCGTTGGTTTCTACCACGCGGAATTTTTGCCATGATGAGGGCATGGGTAGAAACTCAGGCAGTAACTCAGGTAGGAACTTGGGCAGAGAAGCAGGTTTGACTGGGCACACTGGAACAGGAGCAGGCTCAGTGAGTTGTGCTGAGACTTGGGCAGGCTCGAAGAGTTGCGCTGAGGCTTGGGCAGGCTTGGAGTGTTGCGCTGAGGCTTGGGCAGGCTCGGAGTGTTGCACTGAGACTTGAGCAGGCACAGAGAGTGGTGCTGATACTTGGGCAGGCTCAGAGAGTTGCGCTGAGACTTGAGCAGTGACTGGGGCAGCGTCTGTGACTGGAACTGGAATGGGAGTGGGTTCCATGACTTCCATTACAGTCTCTTTGACGTTTTGGGGAACAGTTGCTGTGACCTCGGTGGGAACAGTCTCTGTGACCTCGGCGGGAAAAGTCTCTGTGACCTTTTTAGGTGCAGTCTCTGTGACCTCGGCGGGAAAAATCTCTGTGACCTCGGGAGGAACAGTCTCTGTGACCTTGGTGGGAACAGTCTCTGTGACCTCGGCATGAACAGTCTCCGAGGCTTGAGCTTTAACTATTACTCGAACAGGGGCGAGACCGAGCTTTGTGACTTGTACTCTCACTGGAACAGGATCAGGAACAGACTCTGTGACTTGAGCTGTGAGTGCTACTGGAACAGAAGCAGATTCCATGACAGTGACATGTCCTGTAGTCTGAACAGGAGCAGGAGCAGGAACTTGAACAGTTTTAGAGGCTTGGACCAGAGCGGGTGCTTGAGCTGGAACTGGTTCAGCAGCTTGAGCTGGAACTGGTTCAGTAGCTCGTGCTGGAACTGGTTCAGTAGCTTGGGCTAGAACGTGTTTAGTAGGTTGCACGCTCACTGTAACAGGCTCTATTACTTGTACCTGTGCTGGGACAGGCTCTGTGACGTGTACTTGCGCTGGGACAGGCTCTGTGATGTGTACTTGCGCTGGGACAGGCTCTGTGATGTGTTCTTGTGCTGGGACAGGCTCTGTGACTTGCACTTGCACTGGAACAGGCTCTGTGACCTGCACTTGTGCTGGAACAGGCTCTGTGACTTGTGCTGGAACAGGCTCTGTGATGAGTGCTGGAACAGGCTCTGTGACGAGTACGGGAACAGATTCTGAGAAGGGCACTGGAACAGGCATTGAGACTTGTATTGGAACAGGCGTTGAGACATGCACGTGAACAGACTTCGTGGTGTGTACATGAACAGTCTCTTTGACCTTGACGTGAGCAGTCTCCTTGACCTTGACGTGAGCAGTCTCTGTGGCCATGAAGGGAACAGTCTCTGTGGCCATGAAATGAACAGTCTCTTTGACCTTGACTGAAGAGGGCTCTGGCTCTGGCCCGGTGACTTGAACAGGAATAAGCTCCATATGAGTGACTGTGGCTTGAACTGGAGCAGAACTAGAAACAGACTCCTCGTGAGCGACCTCGGCTGAGATGGGAGCAGTACTAGGAACAGGAACAGGCTCCATGTGAGTGAACTTGGCTTTAACTGGAGCTGAAACAGGAATAGACTCCTCGTGAGCAACCTTGGCTGAAACGGGAGCAGAACTAAGGACAGGAACTGGCTCCCTGTGAGCGACTTTGGCTGAAACAGGAGCAGAACTAAGCAGAATAGTTACATTTTAAGAAGTAATTTTATGATTTTTTTATTTTTTATTTATTTATTTTTTTAAGTTTTCATTTAAAAAGGATCTATATCCTTGTCATTAATATTTGACCAAACCTCCCCTGGAGATGATCAGCACTTCAGATTCTCCTAGTAATGACTTATAAGGTTAGAGGGACTTGTAAGACACTTGGAGAAACTACTTCATGCAGAACATTTCAAGCGCCCTAATATTCTTGGGTTTGAACATGTGTTTTGATGAACCTTGATGAACTATATATGAATTGCAGCTGAATTAATGAGTAATTACTTCTTAGTAATTGAGTAATTACTTCTTAGTAAATGAGTAATTACTAAGATTTTTTGGGTTTCTACCACAATTTGTTTTGATTAAGATCAAGTATTTCGCATACTGTAAATACCACTATCTTACACCATATAATTTTCCTATTTTTTTCTTCAATTCAATTCAATTTTATTTGTATAGCGCTTTTAACAACAGACATTGTCTCAAAGCAGCCTCACAAAAGTATATAAATTCTGAATATAAACTTATACATTTATC
>JAQQZU010000014.1:3884265-3904314 GCA_030068025.1 Parauchenoglanis punctatus
AGGAAACCCACGCATGCACGGGGAGAACATGCAAACTCCGCACAGAAAGGCACCCTGGGTGACCCGGGGATCGAACCTATTAATTTTGGAATTAAAAATATTGACTATTGCACCTTTAATAAGAATGATATCTACAGAGACCCCACTCTTCTCATATGAGGACATCACATTTTCTCCCAGCTACATTGTGCTTTGTAAGATCCTCAAATGAGGACCATGGGGGATTACTCTTTTGCCACACTTCTCTCTGTGTGAAGACAATGATCAAGTTCAACAGTTATCAAGTGCTAAGAAACAGAAAGAGTGAGGAGCAATGACATGGCACACAGTATGAGAGTTTGGGACTCAGGAGGCTATGCAGAAGTGCAGCGCCACTGAATTCGGCCTGCGTCTCCCAAGTCCCGCCTCCTGCGCTGTGATTGGCCGGTTGTCTGCGCTTTTGCGTTATTAACCGTCCTATTACTGCAAGGGGGCGGGATTTGTCAATACTGAAAAACAGAAAAACAACGCGCACCAAATAATCCTCTTGCTCCTTGGTTTGTTTGCAGAGTTATTTGAGGATCACTTGTTGCGTGAATCCGTCATGCTCCGCACCGCGCTCGCCCGAGCGGTCCCGCACTTCTCCCGCATCTCCGCGTGCAGGTTTTCGGCTGCAGCGATTCCTGCACCGAGCTCTCAGCCCGAGGTTCACTACAACAAGGTACAGTACAGCAGCCTGCGAGGCAGTCATGAGCAGCTCAACACATTCTTCAGTGATTTAGTTCTGCTTAGGATTGTATATATTTTAGACACGCACTTGCTCCTGAATCTGCAGAGGTACAGCAGGTCTGAACGTTTATCTCTCTCCTCTTACCCCCTAACTTTCTGCTACTGTACTTTATTTACCCCACAGTTAATCCTGTAGTCTCTGATCAAACCGAGAACAGCCAGCTAAATACTGCGCTAAAGTTAGTTTCAGTTCCTGCTCTAGACTACATGATCTGATCTGATCTGATCTGATCATCAAAAGGAGATCCAGTTCTACAGTGTAATCAGGTCCTGATTGGGCTCGAGCCGATCATTCTCACGGCACTGAATCCTTAGGGACCGTCGGTAAAGTGCGAGGAAAAGAAAAGTGTAAAACGAGTGACATTAACCACCTGAAGTGAGCAGCACCTTTACAGCACGTGCACCTCACTACAACCCACTGCTGCCTGCGCACGAGCTGAGCAGCTCAATTATGAAATTTGTATTTGCAACACATGGCCTTCTACCTTCTATTAAACTTAATGCTTATAATAAAAATGTAATGACTTTTTAAAAATAATAATAATGATTAATAATTGACACACAAAAAAAGATGAGTGGCATAGTGGTGCTATTATATGCATCAGGTCATCACGAGTTTCTGCAAATTGAACATTGTTTGGTTGCCTGGGAGTAGTTAGTTTGGACACTTTTTATATTTTTCTGAAAATTTGTAATCATCTGAAGATGTATTTATTTTCAAATTTATTTATTTTCAAATAGAAGATATTTATCAATTTCAGTCCTTGTGTTCAGAATGGGCGATTTTGTTGATAGATTACGATGCACCTTGTCATGATTAGTTAGGTTAATTTTTAAACTATTATTGAAAAACCCCTGCTGAACAGGTTCAGTTTTGTTCCAAAATAGACTATGTAATCTGCATCTTCTCTGGATTATGCTAGTCTTCTCATTTTGGCAACTTTTGCTGTTATAGATTTTTAATTAATCTTTATTTGGACAAACAAATTCAATAGCTTCTGAACAGTTGACTCTATTGATCCAAATCAGCTTGGAACTTTTTACATGTGGCTGTGTGTGATTTATTAAATTATTATAATACATTACAAGTGAATGTATGACTGTACATTGTGATGTACACATAATTAATTAATTACATTAACTACATTTGATGTTAAGAGAGACCCCTCATTTGTAGACAGTCCCTTGCTTCTCCTGAAGATTCTAAATCTTATGGAAATCAACATATCCTCCTGATTTAAAAAGCTATTGAAGACAGCAATTCAAATATGTGAATGTGAAACAAACATTACTGATGTTATGTAGGTTACACCAGGTGTATAACCGTAGATATTTTTCATCTTTGGTATGTTGCCATCTAATTTTGGTGCAGTAAAGAAAAGCTCAGGTGTTTTTTTTAATAATTGTGTAAAACAATGGCTCTTGTGCTGTATTGAATTGTACATTATATTCTGGGCTTACTTTCTTCCAGCTCTTCATCAACAATGAATGGCACGATGCAGTGAGCAAGAAAACCTTTCCAACCATTAATCCTGCCACTGGTGAAGTCATATGCCAGGTTGCAGAAGGTGAAAAAGTAGGTGACAGTGTTTGTGCATGTTTGAACTTGCCATGTTTGATTTATTGATCACATACTGACTATGTTTTAATTTGGTGCTTATGATTGTATTTTAGGTCTGAACACGTTTTTTGTTCTTGGCTTGAAAAAAAACCTCATAGTGGCCTCACTTGTCTGTCTGTCTCTTTCTTTTCTCAGGCAGATGTAGAAAAAGCGGTGAAGGCTGCGAAGGACGCATTCAGACTCGGGTCTCCATGGCGGCGCATGGACGCGTCTCAGCGTGGACGACTTCTGTACCGTCTGGCTGATTGTATAGAGAGGGACTCCGCCTACCTGGCAGTGAGTGATGACTGCTTTATCCTGTTATGATGGGACAGTGTGCATGAATCCATTGCTGGCAGGGGCTGTCAAGTGGTGGTCTGCAGTCCAGTTGCAGACTCAACAGAGTTTTTGAATGAACAAATGAAAAAGTTATATAACAGAGCAGATCTGAGCTGCTGTAAGAGAAATGGCTGTAGTTCAGCAGCTTTAGTTTTGCAGCTTCTGTAGCAGATGCTCTGTTGTGGCTTATCACATTGATGTAAAGTATTTTAGCTGCATGCAGCTCAGCAGCCAATGGGAGTGACCAATTCTGCAGGTGATCTAATAACAGTGCACAAATTAACGCACCCAGATACAGTCAGTTCACTTTATTAATGACCACCACAATCTACCACAAAGCAGCATTACTTTGCATAGCAAACAGGTCCCGAATGAAGTGTGCGTTTTTCCTCTGTATTCCAAATAAATTAACACGAGTAGAGAAAATCCTCTCCCCTGCCACACACTCTTTGTCGTGCCTCATTCCTGCGTACGCAGCGGTACCTTTGCAAGCATGCAGGTTATATTTTGAAGAGAAAATATTTATCTGAGCACCTGCAGACTCGTTCTCAGTGTCTCTCTCGCAGGATTAAGACGTGCTTTATTCTGTGTTAAATAATGGCACAATTAGCAGGAAACTGATGACTACAAACATGTTGCATGATTCATTTAAATACTCTCCTCCCTAAAATTGAATATTATTTATTTCATTTTATCTTATAAATTTTTTTCTTTCATATTATAGCCATAATTACAAATGATCAAGCATTAAAAGCTGTTGTCGCTGTTCAGTCATGTTTGTTGCTTTTCCGTACTTGTAAGCAAATAATTACATGTAACTAGACCTTTACAAATTTGAATTGAATAGCCCTGTTTAGGGCAACAGTTTTTGTGATTGCTGTGCTGGATTGCATGCAAAGTGCTAAAATGTGTTTCATTTCTTTTAATTCACAATCAAAGAATTTTCTTATAGTCCCAGCTGGGAAACGGTGTTCGCTGTGTGGCTGGGTAACTTCGTGTTAGCAGTTATAAAAGGAAAGGGAGACTTTTCATTTTGCTTGTGCATGTGATAGGAATCTGGGAGCAGGTTAGAGGTGGATGCTCTCTTTATGGCTTTGTAATAAAACTAAATAAGAACCTGGACTAGTCGCTGTTGGACAAAATGCACTGCAGTTTTCTCTTCTGTACAATATGTTGCATTTGGCCAGTGCATGCATGTGTCGGAGGGAAAGAGACCCAGTGCCTGAACTTTGCTTCACTTTGACCATTATTTATTCATTATGTTATTTGAATAATATTTGTCACTGAATAATATTTTGTAATATGTAAGTTGTAAAAGATTATTATTGAATCTGGGCTGAAGTACCTGGCAGTGACTCAGCAATCTTGCCACTTGTGAGAATGCTTTGTTCACAAGCTTTTTAATGATCACTGCAGATAACATTTGTTTGTTAGTGTATAATTAATTGCTAAAGTATATAAAGGGATTGTGAGTGAATCAGATTGACCTATTTTTGCAATATGGGGAGCCAAACCCTTGATAATCAACTTGTGTATGTAGTTGCTTGTATGTGATTATTAATCATAATAATGCATAACGTCATAATAGTGCATAACATCTGGTTTTTACATAGAACAGTGGCATTGACTGTCACTGAATTGCTATATTAGACATACATACATACATGCAGTTACCTTGAAAAGATTCTGCAATTTTTTTTTCATTTTTATTTTTTTTTATTTTGCATTGTTTTAGACTGAACTTCTCAAGGACCTATGAACTGTAGCTGCAACCATAAAGACTATGATGATTCTGGACATCATTTCAACACCTTTAGTACTGCTTGAGTTTATAGTTTTTGTGTGTGTGTGTGTGTGTGTGTGTGTGTGTGTGTGTGTGTGTGTGTGTGTGTGTGTGTGTGTGTGTGTACAGTACACAGGTATTCGGACAGTTACACAATTTTCATAATTTTTCCACAGTTCACCACAACAATGTTAGATTTTTAACGCTTGATTTTAAATGAAACTATTAAGATGTGATTGATGTGAGTTCATTTGATGATTTTTGTGATTTGAGATTGATGTGAGACTTTCAGCTTTAATTCAAGGTGTTTAGGAATTACAGCCATTTTTTATGTATAATGGTCTACAATCGTTCTTCCCCCAAAAAAGAACAGTTCAAAGAAGTCACTGACCGTTGAATACCGCCATGACGTACGGAAGATAAATGTTTAATGTTTTCAGTCAAAATCGAAGCCAGCAGTTTTTTTTAACTTTTGTTTTCATATCATTTATTCATACTGTTTGGATTGCAGGAGCTGGAAACTTTGGACAATGGAAAGCCTTATGCTGTGGCCTACACTGTCGATTTGCCCATGGTGGTCAAATGTTTCAGGTGAGAATTTATTAAGTTTTGCATTTAATTTGAGTGACCTGGAGTGCCCAGTAGTATTTCAGCAAAGAAATACTAGAAAAGTTTCTAGTAGCTTTTCCAGCATGTTTTACATCGCTGTTCTCGGTTGAACGGAAGAATCAATGGAGAGCCACATCAAATCTTGCATTAGTCAGAATCTCACTGACTTCATGTAAAATGGCTCACCAGCTGCATGTCTTTCAGATGTACTCTCAAAAAACACTTTATCAGGCACACTAACACTGGGTAGTTTGAGATTTCCTTGAGATTTTGTGGCATGGATTCTGCAAGATGTTGGAAAAATTCCATTGAGATTCTGCTCCATGTCGACATGATTGTCATGCAGTTCCTGCAGATTTTTCAGGTGCGCTTTTGTGCTACAAATCTCCCGTTTTACCACATCCCAAAGGTGATCTGTTGGATTCAGATCCAGTGACTGGGAAGGCCAGATAAGAACACTGAACATGTTCTTCGTGTTCAGGTCATGTTCATGAAACCAGTTTGATATAACTTTTGCTTTGTGACATGAAGCATGATCATACTGGAATTATGGAATTTATTAATTATGGCCATGCAGGGATGCACATGGTCAGTAGCAATACTTAAATGCGCACCAAACTTGCGTATTCTTTAAAACAGTTCACATCGCTTCCGGTTCAGGTTGTCTCTGAGCTAAGTTTTACTCATGATGCCTTCAGGAGCTACCAAAAGTTGAGCATAACTGATGTCACAGTATGCAGGCTGACCTCTGAAACCCCTGCCACCAAAATGGTAGATCATATTTTGGTTTTCAAAAAAAGAGGACACTGGGGGCAGGGTGGCGGCATGGGGCAGGGTGGCAGCATGGGGCAGATGGACACCTGCAGAATGAATGGCGAACGTGAGTTAAAAATCCCAGCCAGGGACATTTTTTTTTTCTCCCCCTTCCTCTAAGGTTCTCTAAAAGGGAACGTGTATGGGGGGAAAAGAGGATGTGTGCTCACCCTAAAAATGGATAAGGGGTTTAATCTATGTGCTTCCTCTTACATACGGAACTACGAGATTATGTATCTGCTAACGTTAGTAGTCCTGAACAGGGATAATACAGTGTGTCACTAGCAAGCTAACGCTAACTAGTTCATCTTGGCTGATAGAAAACCTGTCACACATTGCAGATTTCTGATTGTTAGCTATTAGAACTGCTTAGTCATGCTGTCACTTATTTTTCCCCAGGATCAAACAAAGACAGGCTGATTGGTGGTGATGTCACAGGTCTGTGAGGAAACGTGAGAAGCCACACAGCCTGAGAGTAACTTTAGTTCCTCTTAATTACCCAATTCTCACGTCTTGCATTATATATCCAGACTTTTATTAAGATTTCATCCTTTGGGAAGTGATGGAAACCTACCGTGGAGTTGAACTTCCCTGCCATTGCGTATTTTGACACACAGCAAAAATCACTGTTAATATTATCCCTCTTCTGGTACGTTTATTAATCTTGACAAAGACACTCTCTTCTCACTAACATTCAGATGTTAAAATCTAATAAAATGCCACAAATAAGAAGCACTAGTTATGCTAGCTGATTAGCTTTCGCCATCAGTTCAGGCTGCTGTTACTGCCTTCTCTGACAAGCGGATGTACTGAGACCAGTTTTCCTGTTCGGTTATGTGACCTTTGATATAAAGCCATTGTAGTAATGGACTCAAAGTGTGCCAAGAAAATGTTCTCCACACCATTAAATCTTTCACCACCCTGTACAGGGCAGGTTAGGCATTGATTGGACAAGGACTGTTGACCTAAGGCATGGATTCCTGCTGTTGGTGCCAAATTCTGACCCTACCACCTGTGTGCCTCAGCAGAAAAGGTGGCTCTGATGAGGCTACATTCCTCCAGTCTTTAACTGTGCAGATTTGGTGAGCCTCTGCCCACAGCAGCCTCAACTGTCTCTACACTTCTGCCACACGAATGGCCGATTCGATAATTGTATGAATGAGTTGGTGTACAGGTGTTCCTAATAAAGTGTTTGAGAGCCTTAATAAATATGTGTGCAAGAATGGTTCAACTAATTTTGTCTGCAAGTAAAAAATAAAATAAAAAAATAATTCAACACCTTTGCCTATGAGACACAATGAATAGCTTCGTTAAAATGAAAATTGGAAATTTTGAATGTATTCAAACTCATTGGACAAATTTCATGTGATGCTTAAAAAGCAGAGAAATAGCATTTACTATTTATTTTTATACACACACACACACACACAGCCACTCAGTAATAAAGTATTTGAAATCTTTTCTATACAAGTTAAAAACATGCTAGAAAGATCGCAGTCTGTTTCTCCAGTAGTTGGTCAGTGATATTCTTCACGTAAACTGAAAACCATCAGACAATCACTATCTTCGTCTTATTCATTCCCAGGTATTTGTTTGTGATGATAAATCAGTCTGGCATTTAAATGTGATGCTGTGGCCTGATCTATACAAAGCCTTCAAAATTAGGATGTATATGTCTACCATTATTTCAGACAGAACCACTCGATTCACCCAGAAACAACTTCGGAAACTTGATGTGTGGAAAAAAAATAACAGTGTGCTGCATCAGATCTTGCATGTAGAGGAAGCTGATGTCTAATTAACATAACCACTGGCATCAAGCAAATCCACCTCCATTTTTGATAAAATATTCATAATTTGTTAGTTTCTTCTTCCGGCTTATTCCCTGTTCGGGGTCACCACAGCAGATCGCCTGTTGTCCGCTTCGTCGATTTGGCTGGGATTTTCCTGCCGGATGCCCTTCCTGACGCAACCCTCCCAATTCATCCGGGCTTGGGACATGGCATGACCATGAAACGCTCACTGTGCCCCCTAGTGGCTGGGACCTTTCATACTCACAATCACACCTATGGGCAATTTAGAGTAGCCAGTTAACATAATTCACATGTTTTTTGGACTGTGGGAGGAGACCCACACATGCACGGGGAGAATATGTAAACTCCACACAGAAAGGCACCCTAGGTGACCCGGGGATCGAGCAGTGCTAGCCACCACACCACCGTGCCGCCATGATTTGTTAGTTTCTAAAACTACTATATCTATTGAAAGTAAATGTTAAGATCATGCTTCTCCTAATGTGCAATGTCTTCTGGATTTTTCAGTCATGAATTGTTTTTGTGTGTGTTTGTGGGAATTCTGCAGGTATTATGCTGGCTGGGCTGATAAATGGGAGGGCAAGACCATTCCAATCGACGGTGATTATTTCTGCTATACCCGGCATGAGCCTGTCGGAGTGTGTGGCCAGATCATTCCTGTAAGCATTTGTTTATTTGGCGTAGGGTTTATATTTGTCATAATTATTTGTTTCTCTTTCTAATTAACATGGTCAGAAATGTTATGGTTTTAGTTAATTTTCAGATTTTTCCTAAAATGTATTAATTCCTCTTCTGCTCCCTCTGTATAAGGCTGAAGTTCAAATATTGCCATCTCAGAATCACCGTTATACAGCAGTAGATTACGTATTTGCTTAGCCTCATTTTTCATTGTTCAGTTGTACATGCAGGGAAGACTACATGTACTTTAAAACACTTTGTGGAATAAGGTGTGGCTGAATGCTACAGCTTTTAGACACAGATCTTTACATTAGCGTTGATTGGCTTCTGCTGTTGACCATTGTGACCTGCAAGAAAGCTGATGAAAGATGAGTGGAAAACATTGCAGTTGTGAGGCAAAGACCTGTTTAAATAACAGTGACAGCACTTTTTTCCATGCTCTGTCTTGAAGGGGAAAAGGCCATCTTGTGTAAACTAGAGTTACACATGCTCTGGATAAATTGGTGGATAAATTTAGCAACATGTTTTGTGTTACAGTCATTTTGGCAGTGATGTGTGGGGGTATGTTTGTGTAAAAAGTACTCTGTATATTGTCCAGTTATTAGTTCAATAAAAGTGCGGTTATTTATTTGATAGTGGCAAGTAAGTAAATGCATTTATTTAACAGTTCACTTGCAGCAGCCAGCTGATCTTATTATGTGTCCTTTCATGGAAGTTGGTGTTCTTTGGGTGACGAGCTGTCTTGCTGTACTTGTACCAAACATATTTTTTAGAATTATGACCCAAAGGTTCTGGCTTGGTCTGCTTGGCCAGCCCGTACCTTGGGTGTTTTATTTTGTGAGAAAGGGCTTCTGTTTAGCCACCGTACACCATAGCCTAGACACCATAACAGCCTCCTCTCTTCTGGAAAAGCTTTCTTCAAGATTCTCGTCTGTGGGAATTTGTGCCCATTCAGTCTGAAGAGCATTAGTGAGGTTGGGCGCTGATGATGAACAAGGAGGCCTGGTTCATAATCACGGTCGCAAAGGTGTTCAGGAGGTCAGGGCTCTGGGCAGGCTTCTGAAGTTCCTCCACACCAAACTCATCAATCAATGTCTTAGAACTCACTTATAATAGAACTCCCTTTATCTACAGGGACAGAGTCATGCTGGAACAGGAAAGAGCCTTCCCCAAAGTGTTGCCTCAACATTGGAACCATACAATTGTGTAAAATGTCTTTGTATTCTGTAGCATTAACTTTAACTTTACTCTTCACTGAAACTAAGGGCCCTAAATCCTGAAAAAAACAGCAATAGATTATTATATTTCCTCCAACACACTTTACTTTTGGCACTATTTATTCCAGTAGGTACGTCCACTGAACCTAGATTTGTCCTTCAGACTGACATTTTTATATCTGCATACAATTTTTGTAAAGATGTTCATGATATATGGTATGATAGATAGATAGATAGATAGATAGATAAAAAATCTATATTTTCATTTATTGGGGCCTAAATAATAATTTTGTGGTCCTCATCAACTTCTATAAACAAATCAATCTCAAGTGACAAAAAAACTTTTCAGATTTCAATATGTAGTAATTTTTTCCTCAAAATATAAACTAACATTCATTAAACTTCATGAGGTGGGGGAAAAAGTTAATTGCCCATAATGATGAAGAGAAAACATGTGTTTAGGGATTTTTGAAAATGTATTAAAAATCAAAAACTTAAATCTCTTATTCACAAACGTTTTCAGACCCTCTGTTCAGGACCTTGTAGAAGCCCCTTTGGCAGGAATGACAGTCGCAAGTCTTCTTGGCTATGTCTCCACAAGGCTTGCACACCTGGATTTGGGCAGTTTATCCCATTCTTCTTGTGATCCTCTCAAGCTCTGTCAGCTTGGCATCTGATGAAGATCTATGAGCTGCCATCTTCAGGTGTCTCCACAAAAGTTCAATAGGGTTTAAGTCTGGGCTTTGGCTGAGCCACTTGATGACATTCAGAGACTTGAAGCCACTCCAGTGTTGTTTTGCTGTATGCTTAGGATCATTGTCATGTCGAAAGGTGAACTGTCACTACAGTCTGAGTTTGTGTGCTCTCTGGAGAAGGTTTTTCCTGTATTTGGCTGCATTCTTCAATCTCTGAATTGTTTCCAGTCTCCCTGTCGCTGCCACTGAGAAACGCCCCATAGCATGAGGCTGCCACCATGCCTCACTGTAGGGATGGTATTAGCTATGTGGTGCGCACTGCCTGTTTGTCACCAGACAGAGTGCTTACTGTTCTGCTCAAAGAGTTACATTTTTGCCCCATCAGACCTCCTTGACCAAGGCCCTTCTTCCTGGATGCTCTAGGAAGGTTCAAGGTTGTGCCAAGCTTCAACCCATGTACTCTCAGGGATTTTCTTTTATTGATTTTTGGAAATCTCTGAAAAATATTTTCACTTTGTCATTATGGAAGACTAAATGTAGATGGATGGGTAAAAATGGCAGTTAAATCCACAACACAAGGTGAGCAACCAGTAAAGGTGTACTTGTAATATTTTCAGAATCAATCCCTCTCATTATTCATTTGGTTCCATCTCAGAAATCTTTATTTTCAATTCCTTCATGAAGACTACATGTTAATTCTTGTGTTTAGTGGTTACAGAATTTAATGTGGTGTGAAATAGAACCAGATTTCCGCTATTCGGGATAATAACGTGTAAATGGTTTTAACAAAGGTTTCCAGTTCATAACCTCATTGCACCTATAGCCACTTTTTATCTCCTTGGTCTTTCATTGTCTTGCATGTGTACAATTAGACAATTCTTGAAATAGCCGAGAATGTTAGATAATATGGCTACACACTTCCCATTCTTAGAGCAGCATAGAGCTACAAGGTCAGGTCAGTTTAACACGCACAGATATCCGCTTAGCTATTCTTGGACAGATTTCCTCTTTAGACTTGGACTACATCTCATCCATGTAATGATGCCATCTGTTAGCATATTTCTCTTTTTCTGCCAGTGGAATTTCCCTCTGCTGATGCAGGCATGGAAACTGGGACCTGCTCTGGCTACAGGGAACACCGTCGTGATGAAGGTGGCAGAGCAGACACCGCTCACTGCACTCTACGTGGCCAGCCTGATCAAGGAGGTTTGAGCTCAAGATACCCGCATCCCATGTAAATTCCATATATACCGTATTTACATATAAATTAAATTCTGCATAAATCGTTCTTTTTGTTACCTTTAGGTGGGCTTCCCTCCTGGCGTTGTGAACATCATCCCTGGAATGGGCCCTACAGCTGGGGCAGCCATCGCTTCTCACAATGATGTGGATAAAATTGCCTTCACGGGCTCCACTGAGGTAACAATAATGATTTTCAGAATTAAATGTGGACATTGCATGTGTCAACTAGGGATGTGCATTTTGCCAGATTCGGTTAACTGCTAGGTGCTAATTAAAATGAGTATTTAATATGTAAGGAATAAGAAAGTTATAAGGCATGCAGTTCGAAGAAAATAATAAATTCGGGTCTAAGAAAATAATCAACAGCAGGATGGTCTGATGCATTACCACCCAGAAGTGTTAAAGAATGACACACTGTGCTTTTAGATCAGTTTATAGTTCCATTTACTGCTGTGGAACATCTGAGAAACAAGTTCACTTTCATTATAATGGCTATAAACTGTCATTCGCTCACCAGCTTCTCATACACTCGAAGTCAGTAAGACAGAAAAATGCAGCTTGTCATGTTTTTATGCCAAGTCTGCACAGTCCTCATTCCTGAAGTCTTTTTCCCAACTCTTCTTTCAGAAATCTTAAATAAATATCTCCTTACAGATCACACCACCATGTTTTTTTTTAAATGCATTTAATGTTTTATTGTCCTCATGTATTATCTTTGTTCTGGCCTGCAAGCCTTATATTGCGGGTTGTATCTAACTTGCAGAGAGCAGCACTCTCCTGGTGTGCATCCAAATGTTGCCAGGCATGACTGCTTTTTCCCCCCCATACTTTCAAGTAAAGAGTAGGTTTGTTGCTAAATTATTTGACTCTGGTACATGTAGGTAGGTCACCTAATTCAGCAAGCCTCTGGCACCAGCAACCTAAAGAAAGTAACTCTGGAGCTTGGAGGAAAGAGTCCCAACATTATTTTATCTGATGCCAACAGTGAGTACATTTTTCTGTGTAGCTGAATTGAATTCACTGCATCTCTTTAATCAGCTGCTAATCAGAAAACCTATTTTAGTTCTGTTGTTGCAGAAAGCTAATGCATTGTGAATTTAGCTTTAATATCTGTACAAAAGTCCACATTTTGCTGAAATGTTTCATTTTTCTGGCAGTGGAGCAAGCAGTGGACCAGGCCCACATGGCCATCTTCTTCAACCAGGGTCAGTGCTGCTGTGCAGGCTCGCGCACTTATGTGCAGGAAAGCATCTACAATGAGTTTGTAGAGCGCAGTGTGGAGAAAGCAAAGAACAGAGTGGTGGGAGATCCTTTCAGCCTTCAAACTGAGCATGGGCCGCAGGTACGGTTAACTTTGCTTTGCTTTCTAACTTTGCTTTGCTAGCTACTGGGTGTTGTAGGGTATGACTGTTTTTTTGGAGCTTTTTGCTGAATTTTCATAGCTGTGGTTTTGGGGAGAGACCGTCACACTTATATAATGATAAATCTATGGTGTTTGAGTCAGAGTTACCTGTACTACGAATTCACACCTGATTGTGACGTGTAAGCGGGATGTGTGTAACAAGAATAAGGCATAGGCAAGCGTTCATGCGGTTCAGGATCTGCCCAATTCAGCGCTTTTTTTTTTTTTGTTGTTGTTGTTGTTTATATGTGCTCCACCCATTTTTTTAGACGAAAGTTAATTGGACAGTTGGTCGCTCCCTTCCATGGCCAGGTGTGTGTTATTCCTTCATTATTTCACTTAGAGTTGATTTCAAGTGCGGTATTTACATTTGGAATCTGTTGCTGTTAACTCTCAATATGAAGTCCAAAAAGATGTCATTGTTTTGTTAGGCCAAGAAATCAAAACACACCCATCAGAGAGATAGTAAAAACATATAGACATGTTTAGATGCGTCTATTGATAGTATGGCCAAATGAACTATTTAGTACATTTCTTAAAAAGAAAGAACATATTGGTGAGCTCAGGAGCACCAAAAGGCTCAGGAGCCCACAGGAAAAAACTCGGTTAGGGTTAGGGATGGCACTAGTCTCCTTCTCAACACCCTTCACAATTCCCCCTTTCAAACCCCTTCCCAGCAGTTGGCCAGGTCAAGACGAACCTCCAGGAAGTACCTGTATCTGTGTCAAAGTCAACAAGAAAGAGAGGAATTCACCAGATTAAATTCAGAGGTTTTACCACAAGCTGTGAACCATTGGTAAGCTTTTAAAGCAGGAAGATTAGATTAGATTAGATTAGAGATTGCCAAAAAACATCAGTTTTGGAACAGCCTCCTATGGACAAATGAGACAAAGATCAACTTGGACCAGAATAATGGGAAGAGAATAGTATGGAGAAGGGTGATCCGAAGCATACCAACTCATCTTACCAAGGGTGCCAATGGAACTGATTCCTTTGTATTTACTGATGATGTGACTGCTGAAAAAAGCAGCAGGATGAAATCTGAGGTATGTAGGGCTCAAATTCAAAATGCCAAATGCTTCAAAACCCACTGGCCTGTTTTTCACAGTGCAATCAGACAGTAGCCAGAAGTATACTTTGAAAGCAACCCAAGACTTTTTTTTTTTTTTAAGTCAAAGAAGTGAAAGGTTCTGTCTGAATCCAACTGAGCATACATCTCACTAGCCGAAACTGAGGGCAGGTCCCTCAAGAAGAAGCAAGACCTAAAGACAGCTGCAGTAAAGGCCTGGCAGAGCAGCACCAGGGAACAAGCCCCGTGTCTGCTGATGTCCGTGGGCTCCAGGCTGGAGGGGAAGTATTTCCAATTACTTTTGTTAATGCAAATGGAACACTTGAAATCTAACATTGATTTCTGCTGACTTGTAACTGAAATAATGAGGGAATGAAACACACCTGAGCAGGAAACAGCCTTGTAGCTGATTTCTTTTTGGTCTGAAATGGGGAACTATGTACTGTATAAAAAGTGCTGTTAGTCCTACCCTGTTCACTCGATATAAATGCACTCAAATTGAAGCTGAAAATCTACATGAACAAAACCTTTTATTTATTTATTTATTTATTTGTTTGTTTGTTTATTAAATTTTGTTATTTATGGACTTGACTATATACAGAGTGTCCAAAAAGTCAGGATCCATAGGCAATTATTTATTTAAATACAGATATTATAACAAATGTTCTAATTTATGGCCTTTGACTTCATGACACTTGTGTATACACTGAATGTTATCTTCTGTTAGTCTCCAAACCATCTTGGATCTGAAATGAAAAGAAAAATATTAAATTTCCTGTAAAAAAAAAAAAAATACCTGTATTTTCCACCCTGTATATTCTTTGTCAAAGTATACAGTATATTCAAATATATTATTTTTATTATTAATTGTATTTGCTCTTTTGGCTGTAGATTGATGATGAGCAGTACCAGAAGATTCTGGGCTACATAAGCAGTGGGAAACGTGAGGGAGCAAAGCTTATGTGTGGAGGCAATGTGGCAACAGACCGCGGTTACTTTATCCAGCCTACCATCTTTGGAGATGTTCAGGATAACATGACAATTGCTCGTGAAGAGGTGAAGCTGAAGCTAATAACCTTTAACCTGATTGTTCACTTGCATCATCTTAAATCATGACCGACACCAAAAATCTTCCGTGTTTCACTTAACTTGAGCTCTCAGTTACACTTTGCTACCTCTTAGATCTTCGGTCCAGTTATGCAAATTCTGAAGTTTAAGACTGTAGAAGAGGTGATCGAGAGAGCCAATGACACCAAATATGGCCTGGCTGCTGCGGTCTTCACGACAGATATCAACATGGCGCAGTACATCTCTAACAGTCTTCGTGCTGGCACTGTTTGGTATGTCAGTAACATAATTTTACTCCAAGGGCTAGATTTTAATCCAAGCTGCGCAGGATGAAATCAGTATGGAAATATCATTGATGTTTGTTCTCATGGGGTTTCGCATGTTCTCCATGTGTCCCTGTGGGTTTCCTCCAGGTTCTCCTCTTTCCACATTGCTGATTCTAATTTGCCCCTAGGTGTGCGTGCGTGTGTATGTGCGCATGGTGCCTTGCGATAGACCGTAGTCCAGTCCAAGGTGTATTCCCTCCTCACTCACGCTCTAGATGTCCCTCTACAAGCCTTTTCCAAACTTGTTAGACATTACAGGAAGAGGCTTAGTGCTGTTTTTCTTTCCAAGGGAGGCATCACCAAATATTAAATGTAGAAGTGCCGATAATTTTGAAGTCAGGGTTTTATACTAGAAAAGAAACACGTAAGAAAAATATTGTGTCAAAAACTCTACAATGCCCCAATGTGGAGAAAATAAAAATATCATGGCTTTTTGAGTCAATAATCTGGAGTTTTGTATTATCAGCTTTTGTCTACAAATAAATTTGCACACATTTTTGCTCATTTTATGGGGAACCTTTAAGCCAAACATTTTTTTATAGAGAAGAGAAGGTGCCATATTAATACCACTCAGTCAGGTTTTCATATTTTTCATGTCTACAGGATCAACTGCTACAATGTGTTTGGAGTTCAGGCTCCGTTTGGTGGCTACAAGGCCTCTGGGACAGGACGTGAAATGGGAGAGTATGGCCTGGAAAACTACACCGAAGTCAAAACCGTAAGCATGCTCACCTCATCCTTGTGAAACGGTGCATGAAATCTATCACACTGTCTATTAGTATCTAACAGGGTGTGAGACTGATTATTTGAGTACAGGTTTGCCAGAATTAATCGTGAACTGCTGATCATTTAAAACAACAACATGATTGACATTAAAATTACTAATCTGTTATCTGTATAAGCAAAATGTAGTACAGTATTTTTTTTACACTGTGGGTAACTGACTAATAGCATGATTTATACTGATAGGTTTTATGTGCTGGTCTCCACTGATCCAAAACATGAATCACAACTTATTGTATGTTATTTGACTTTTATCCTTCATTAAAAATTAATGTGATGTTATTTTTGGTCCTACAGGTAACAATTAATATTCCCCAGAAAAACTCGTAAGTGGTTTTGACCATCCCTTTGAAGAAACCTGTGACTCTGTGCAAAAAACCCCCCAAAAAAACAGCATACAAGTTGCAAGCCTTTTTGTTTGAATGAGAAATTCTCTATATAAAGCTATTCTGTTTTCAAATAATCTTATTTCCTTGTAATCCTAAATTCAAAAGCACTTATAAACTAGCTTTAAAAATACCATTTAGAAATATAGATGTTATAAACACAAATATATTGGTCTTCTGGTGTTTTCTCTGTTTCTTTTGTTCCATTTTGATAGTGACTCATAAATACCACTTGTTTTTACACAAGCATTGGATTGGCGCAGTGCCCAAACCTTATTTTTATGGAATAAATGCTTCAAAGCTTGTTTTGTGTGGTGGTGTATTTCATGTATTTTTGTACATTGTGATTATGTTTTTATTTTAAAATGTATTACAATGTAGGGACGATAACAGAGCTTTCATAATTAATAAGAAATATGAGATGATTCTTAACAATATCATGTTATATAATGCATATGCAAGGTCAATGACACTATGATCAAAAGTTTGTGAACACCTGACCATCGCACCTATATGTGATTTTTAAACATGTCATTTCAGATTTAGTTCCTCTGTGCTGTTATAATAACCTCCAGTCTTCTGTGAAGGCTTTACACTGGATTTGGAGCATGGTTATGGAGATCATTAGAGCATTAGTGAGGTCAGGCAGTGATGTCGGGTTAGGAAGCCTGAGCCGCTGTTCCAGTTCATCCCAAAGCTGTTCAGTGGGGTTGAGGTCAGAGCCCTGTGCAGGACACTTCAGTTCTGCTTCTCCAGTCTTGACAAACTGTGTCTTCATGAGCTTTGTTTTGCACACAGGGGCATTGTCATGCTGGATCACGTTTGAGCCTCTTAGTTTCAGTGAAGGAAATTTAATGCTACTGCATACAAAACCTAAACAACTGTGTGCTTCCAACTTTGTGGCACCAGTTTGAGGAAGGAACACATGGGTGTGATGGTATGTTCATGTCCTTTTGGCCATATAGTGTACAGGGAATCACTAGTGTTTAAATAGCCCTTCTAAGTTGTCTTTATTAAAATGGACAAAAATTTGTGGACAGCTGACCATCAACCCCATTGTACAGCTGTGGGATGAACTGGAATCCCGAGCACAAATCCCCACAGCCATGCTGCAAAATCCAGTGTAAAGCTTCAGAGAAGATTGGAGGAAATAACAGCAAAGGGGCAATAAATCTGGAATAAGATGTATAACCAGCTCCTATTGGTGTGATGGTCAGGTGTCCACAAACCTTTAGGGTGTAGCGTATCTGGCGAAACCCCTCCGACTGGCTGCTCTGAGCTTTCTTCTCTCCAGTGTTCTGGCTAACTGATGAGCGAGATGAAACATGTTTAATTTAATGGGATCTTAAAACGCTCCTTTTCGAAGGGAACTCCTGAGACACACTACTCCTGATTTTAGGTGGGATGAAACGATGGCTGCCACAGGACAGCATATAACTGTAAGTCAAATTCAAGTAAGATAAATCATATTGAATAATATTACTTTATATCTAAAATGAATAAATCATCTGAAAGTAGTGCTGTAGGAAATAATCTCTGATACTTGTCTTTATTGCTACTCGGAGTGTCAGAAGATAACTCATGCGTTACTTGTCTACCTCTGTACATTTATAAATAAAAAATAATAATCAGACTACCAGCTGCTCTTAAAGGAAACTGGTAGTGTGTAGGGAAGTTTGTGTCCATATGTTAAGTGTGACTTTTGTTTTGTTTATATGAACAATAGTGATTGTGCGACAAAAGCACTGGTTTGGGTTTATAACATGAAGCTCAAGTTCGTTCCAAATGGCCGTAAACCTGCAGCGAAGAGTGAACAGTGCAGCCTTCAGGGCATTAGGGATTAGGGATTAGGGCACAGGGTTCAGGGATTAGGGTAGTCATGATCACTTCAGAGCGGACCGCATGTGAGCATGGTTGAAAAGTGGAGCCCAAATGTCTCAGACGCCCTCTAGGGCCTAGATGAAGTACAGTTTTTAACCTCACATGAAGGCATGGTAGTCTATGAAGCAGACGCCAGAGTATATATTCTCTTTACACATCCAATATTTTAAGTGCATAGTCTACGAGGCTGCATTACTACAGAATGAAGCGCACCGCGTGTGACCAGATGGGTGAGGACCCCGCCGCGTCACGAGGAAAGTAGTAGTCTTTCAAGATGCCTGATTCAAAACAAACTGCTAAGATACACAACAAAATTATATCTGCATGATATGGAGAATAGGTAAGATACATGTGCTTCTTTGCGCCATTACTGCACTACGTATGAGATTAAGGCTGAAAGTGCTATGGAGCGTAATGTGGCGCTCCCCGGCGCTGTCAGGGACAGCCGGTCACCGCGCCGCTCATCTGCCCGTTTCCTGGGAGAATCGCTAACAGAGGGATGAGCCTGCTGCTGCTGCTGTAGCGCCGAGGCAGAGCGACACACCAAATAAGTCCCGGACCTTTAGCGGACTTGCCACAGATCGTCCTGACCCCTGATTCTTTAATGATTCGTTTACGCCTGGCCTGGAATTAAGCTGTTGATGATCGGTAGTTTTTGTTTGCCATCCGCTATAGCGCTTCGTGCTAGCAAGCTAAACAGCCAGGTAAGCGGTGAGCTACGCTGCTGCTGATCGCCGGTTTTCCGTTAAGCAGCGCTGTCCGTCAGCGACCCAGAGCAGCACGTTCAGCCGGCCTAGAGACAGCCGCACTGTGGAGGAGGTAATCCTGCTCCCGGCTCAGGCAGTCCACCGCTGACCTGCTTGTCTTTACCTACCCGAGCTGCTACAGAGGACGGCAGCTATAAATACACGGCTTTGTTTCGCTCCCATCCAAAAGTGGCTCAGCTACCGACTGCGTGTCCTCCTCGCGCGCCTCGGCCAGTTGGACCTCCGGTGTTTCTCCTGCTGGGATTAACTGCACTCTGACGGCCAAATCCGAGACGAGCTGGGAGGCTAAAATAGCGTCAATCCGTTTAAAGATCAGCACGTTGTCCCAGTTAAGCCTGCAGGTTGGCGCTCAGCGGCCCCAAATTTCATGGAAAGTCACCGGTCCATTTCGGGGAAAAGGTTCCGAGTCGCTGAGCCGAGGCGGGACACACGCACGCAGTGATCGGCCTCAGCAGGGCGGACCGCGCCGCGCAGCACACCATGTCCGAGGACAACAATGCAGACAAGTGTATTAAGGTGAGCGCGATTCGCTGAACATCTCTGACTGTAAACTGGCGACTCCTCGGGGACTGTGGGTTAGGCTTGGCGTGAAGCAGTGTTTGCTGTTTCTACTTTTCTGTCTTCACAAGCAGCTGTAACGCTTCTCAAGGCATTTCATTTGTAAAGAGCCGAAACATCCGCTTCTGTTCGCGAGGTACGAGATGTTTGTGTTGCTGCACTCAAATACAAACATACAGCTTAATGTAAAAGCATGAAGAAAAGTAAAGAAGTTCAGAACAACACACACAGTGCAGGACAGGACAGGACAG
>JAQQZU010000014.1:3913654-3935343 GCA_030068025.1 Parauchenoglanis punctatus
TATCACGATTCTCTAAGGCATTTCTACAACACCCGATGAGAACAATATCCCAGTAATCGAGAACTGTTACATGGGGAAGAACCCCACACACCAACTACAGCCTGTCGGAGCAGAGTTCCTGTCTGAGTTCCCTGTAATCCTCGGTGCATGCAGTGCCACATAACCTGTTTCGGTATCTTGGTGAAACTGTACACCAGACTGTGTTGTGGTTTTCTCTGCAGCTTCTCTAGGCATAAACTTCAGTGTACAAACTCCCTGGCTGTCAGCTCCACCCTGTTACACCTGGCCAGGGTGAGAAAGTGGGCTGGGGAAATGTCCTACAGCTCCCTCAGTGCCGGACTGACCTCCATCTGTTTAACGCGTACCCTTTCTGTCACCACGAGCTGCATCATCACTTTAACTCCATCCTGTAGTGTTTCTGCACTAGCACTTTGCCTGTATATATGACTGTTTTGCCTCTATCAGTTGTATTTATAGTACACTGTACAAACTGGGGGTGTAATGCAATGCCACTGTCTGTATCTGTGTAGTGCTCTACATATTCCTGCTATTTACACATGGGTTTATATTGAGATCTGATGTGTTTTTTTTGGTTCTTGTTGTTTTTGAAAATATCAACTCTACCGCTTTGACGCTGCGAAACAGTGTTGGGAAGTTATTTTCCTTCACAAATTTAACAACAAATGGAAATTTGTGGAAAGTAACTTTATTCAAATCCTGAACCAGACGCGTTTCCTCTTCGGTCTTCCTCATAACTGAATAAGCAACATAATTATGTTTCAAAGCGACATTACCTTCAGGGAACTGTTGGGGCTGGGGAGATTTTATTTGTCTTTATAGCGCTTTACTGTCAGAACTGCCTTGTACAGACTGCACTTGCCATATAAAGTTGTTAGAAAGTTATGGCATGTAATTAGCTTTTATTCTCAGATCTCTAACTGAGCTCTGATCCCAACATCGCTCCCTTTCAAAGCTAGTTCATTTAAGGAAAGTTTACATTTTAAAGTTGACTCCGATTATTTTTATGCCCTCCTGCTGTGCATTACATTCAGTGTGATTAAATGCATTTAATTTCACCCCCGCATTGTTTCTTCTCAAATCGGGAGGCGCGAATTCATTTTCTCCAGTTCTAACAGCTGGAACAATAAAAGATGGGTTTATATTAATGCACTCCTTCTAACATGTTATCGTTCCTGTAGTAACAACTCGCAATCCATGTAACCTGAGGTTAATAATATACAGATTCAGAGAACAGTGTTATTTAACAAGGAAAGATGTATAATCAGTGCTCTGGTTAGATGTTGATTTAATATTTATGGCTTTATGAGTCTCGGCTGTCAGTGATTTGTGACGCTCGGTACGTTTTCTGTCACATGAAAGTTTTCACGACTTTGCACTTCGTCGTTTATCTGCATGCTGTGCCACCATACATGTATATGGAGAATGAGCACCTGTGTATAGCTGCTCTAACTTGTCTAATTTACATTCATTACATTGCAGTCACCACTAGTCATTATTAAACACTGGTCTGCTGTATTAACAGTAATATCTTCTTTACAGGAGAGCTCCATCTTGGAAGAGTACAGTATAAACTGGACCCAGAAGCTCGGTGCTGGAATCAGTGGACCTGTGAGGTAAGCTTGTGTAGTCTCATTTTTGTCCTGCTTTGTCGAGTTGTTGTTTTTTCCCGTGGCGTGGAGAACCATTGCTATAGTCTTCTAACTTTAAAACCTCGCAGGGGATGAGACAGGTGCTGCTAAGTGGACATGCGAAGCTGCTGGTGGAGGATGTCTTGCTCTGACCCGCCCTCTAGTGGAGATCGCAAAGCTCCACCGCCAGTGTGTCAACAGCCTTATAATTCAGAACACTTACTGGTGTAGAGCGAATGGTAAATCCAGCCTAAATAATTATGTGCACTATTCTCATTAGTTTATAGTGAGCCTGTGATTTTTGTGATGGACAGTAATTTATAGTCAGTAGTGACTTGTAGGACAGTAAACAGAAATGTGAAGTCTCTCTGGGAAATATGAAGCCAAAAATGGGCCCTCGCAGGATTTCCGCATCCTGAAGTTAGTAGGGAACTGGAAAATGTCCCGCCTGCTAAGATCAGCTCGCTCACTCTTGCTGTCTTCATGCTTGTTCTGGTGTGACTGATGTCACGTCACCGTGACAGCTGGAGTGCTCAACAGAGAGAGAAAAATACCTACAGCTTATCAGTAGAGATAAATGACAGTGTGTTTGCTCAGGTTTGAGTTCTTTACTAGGTTGCTGTTGGCTGTCGATTCATTCTGTGTGAGTAACGCACACATTGTAGCACAGCAGCATTATATGTGCACACGTCAGGTGCAGCAGTACATTTGTTCCTTGCCTAAAGTGGAGAAAGGTCTTGACTTTTCGTGTGTGTGAAGCTTTCTCCTGCTGCAGCTGCTGCGTCCGTCCTGCTGCCATCACACACTTATATTTAGTTGCTGCATTTTAAGCAACAGTGGGAGGTTTTTCTTTGTTTTTTTGTTTTTATATTAACAGTCAGTGTGAGTGACAAGTAAATATAGACACCCCTCGTCCTGATTGGTTGGATGTTGGTGCTCCACATTAGTGTCTTCTCCCACGTCCAGAGTCTTGAGCGTTTCCTCTGAACGGATATTTTATTGAAGCGCTCTGAATGCGAGCAGCACTTCACCTCCGTTCCTCACTTGAAACACAATTAAAACCCTTTTAACACCACTCAAAGCCACACTGCTTTTCCATTCACCTGACTCCATATCATCTGCCTCCGTGTTTTACTTTTCAATTATTGCTCTTCTTTTAATGAAATTTTATTGCTATTATTATTGCCTGCCTTTTGTGTGCTGTAAGGTACCTGTGTGGTGTTCTTCGTAGCCATGAAAGGCACTTATTAATAAAATGACCGAGCCCGTTTTAATCTGCAGAATTGCAGTCGTTGCTGGGGATTTAATCGGTTGTCCTGTTGTTGAACATTAGTGCAGCGTTCTGAATTAGTCCAAATGAAACGACGCCGTGAGCTAGTTTTGCCTCTGCGGTCATGCAGGCTTAATGTTTAGACTGTTTGTTTTTATTGAGAAGATCAAAAGGTCATGTGAGAATCCTAATCATTAGTAAGTGAATAAGTGAAGCAGATTTAAAACCATGTCTGCTGTACAAGTGTTCCACTTAATCATCTTAGACAGCAGAATGTTCTCAGAAGTGAAGCACGTGCCAAGCACAAATAACTAATTCCTGTCTTTCTTCAGGGTGTGTGTGAAGAAGTCAACACAGGAACGGTTGGCCCTGAAGATCCTGATCGACAGACCTAAAGCACGCAATGAGGTACTGAGGACTTCTGACTTTTTTTTTTTTTTTTTTTTTTTTTTTAATTTATTTACTAGAATCCCATTTTTTTTAAGTAGTTGTCGTGATTATGCCAAAACACTTTCATGGCTAGAATTACATGGAGTTAATCAGTGTCCAAACTCGCATCACTTTCAAAAATATGTGATAATATGGTAATAATATACGTTTGCATGTGAGTTCTAAACCAGTTGTTTCTAACGCAACGCTCCGAATGTCGTTCCGTGATGTACATTGTGCATCTTAGAAATGCTTGTGAGAATTGCGATGGACATGTCTGTCTGCTCGAGCCCTAATTCCAACACGCAGCCTGAACATAATTTCTGAACCTTTAAAAAATATCCTCTGTAAAGTAATAAATGCAATTGGCATAATTCACAGTAAGATGCTGAAAATGACCCAGCAGCATCGCTACATGTTTAAACCGGATTGCAAATAAACTAAATACGATTGCAAATAATAATGTACTAAATTATTGCAAATGAACACTTCACCTGTCCGCATGCTTTACATACAGTTGCGTGTTGGTCGGCTGTAGCGATGGCTTTTTCTGCCAGCCGTGCCCCAGCTGTAGCGTCACAGCATTCCAGTCCTCACATTTATCGTTCTGTTTATTAGGTTAGACTTCATATGATGTGCGCTTCACACCCCAACATCGTTCGCATCTTGGAGGTTTATGCCAACAGTGTGCAGTTTCCCCACGAATCCAGTCCACGGTAAGACGCGCACTGTAATGTCTGCCTCTTATTAGCTTCTGTGGTCCCTCGTTTATTTTGCTCTCTTTACTGCTTTTTTTACAGAGCAAGATTATTAATTGTTATGGAGATGATGGAGGGCGGAGAGCTGTTCCACAGAATCAGCCAGCACAGACACTTTACCGAGAAGATGGCCAGCCAAGTCACTAAACAGGTAATGTGCCGCAACTTTCCACACGTCTCGCACATTGCGTGTGTCCTGTACGAGCCTTATGAGGCTTGGCGCGTAGCTAATGTAATAGCTGTAATAAATAAAATGTCATGTAGTATTGTGTGGCCATTTAGTTAGCTAGTTAAGTGCGTTAACACAGCTTAAGGAAAACAGTTTATGATCATGTACATCCTGTTTGCACCCTAGATAAAATGTCCCATTGGTGAAAGTTTCAGCTGTGAGCTGTGATCTGTCTCCATGTGGCACGTCTAAGATATTCATGCCTGGCCGGTGTTCTTGTTTTCTCTCAGGCAGTTTAACTGCCAGGCTGCAGCGTGCATGATGGCTTTGCACTGGAATAATCTAGTATTTTGTTCCTGATTGATTGATTTTCTGTTATCATCTATATAATAATGTCCACAGATTGCCCAGGCTTTGGAGCACTGTCACTCCCTTAACATTGCACATCGAGACCTAAAGCCAGAGAACCTGCTGTTCAAGGATAATTCACTGGTAAACCATTTTACGATGTTGCTTAATGTCAGAACTGATTGCACATTTTCCAACAAATGGCTCAGAATGTTTTTTTTTTTTCTTTTTTCTAATTTAGCTGACGTATTTACTGATCTATAGCGATGTGGTATAATTTATAGCGTACTTTACTGCTGTATAAACTCCACCCTGCAGGATGCTCCTGTAAAGTTGTGCGATTTTGGTTTCGCTAAAATCGATCAAGGTGATTTGATGACCCCACAATTCACTCCTTACTATGTAGCACCTCAGGTAAGCCCTTTGGCATTAGACAATTCCCATTTATTTGCTTTGTTTGCTAGTTTTGATATCATGGACTTTACGTTTTTCAGGTATTGGAGGCACAAAGACGCCACCAGAAAGAAAAGTCTGGAATAATACCTACCTCACCTACCCCTTACACGTATAACAAGGTGAGAGGCCGCAGGAGAGAAAGTTACTGCGCTGTGGAGCAGGTCAATGAATAAACAAGCTAAAAATCATAGCTTAGCGATTTACACATTTGGGGGCACATGATTTCCCAATCACTGGGATTCTTCCTTTAATTGACCCCATGGTATTTTTCACGTTTGCTCCTAAGAGAGAGTTTTGTGAATAAGAGACATGTTGTTCTCGCACTCTTGTGAACCCCGTAGTGCAGTACTTTAATTTCATTCGTTCTTTTTTTGTTTGCAGAGCTGTGACTTGTGGTCCTTGGGCGTTATTATCTATGTGATGCTGTGCGGTTATCCTCCATTTTATTCCAAGCACCACAGCCGCACCATCCCTAAAGACATGCGCAAGAAGATCATGACCGGCAGCTTTGACTTTCCTGAAGATGAGTGGAGCCAGATATCCGAAATGGCAAAGGACATCGTCCGCAAGTGAGTGAATGTGATGTTTATACACACGGATAATACTTACCTGGCTTTTCCACTAAGCAAAGCCACAATTGCTGATCACGGTTGCATGAATAAGCAGGTGCTCAGGAGTTCCCGATGAAATCTGTGAGCTTGTGTTGCAATAAGCGTATTTATACTTGCGCTTAAGGCTGATTTATACTTAAAGGGTATGCTGTCGGCGGTCCTGTAGGATGAAGCATTTATACTCGCACATGTGCGTGTCTCTACGGGGTGCTGTCACACGAAACACACCAGGATTAACCGCTTTATTGCACAGTAAAAGAGCAATGCAGCTTCGGTGGGGGAATAATGAACAGAAAATAACACGGACAAAATTTTCTAAAAAATAAGTCTGGAGGGGAGAAACCTCAGGCGATTCGTTATAAACCAAGTGAATTCTCACTGAAAGTGTTTCCGGAGCGTTTTATCTTGTCTGTGTTCAGTACGAGCGGCCTGAACCACTTCCAGGGATGACTTTTTAAGACGACCGAAAGAAAAAAAAAAACATTTTCACCACAAATTACACAACAATTCAGTTGCAACAGTACCTATTTTTAGGCATACATCAGAGTACGTGTGTGTGTGTGTGTGTGCGTGCGTGTGTGTGTGTGTGTGTGTGTGCGCGTGCGTGCGTGCGCATGTGCATGCGTGAGAGAGAAAGACACTGATGTGCAATCGGGGTGTGAAAAAATAGACACCAATTCTAAAATTATCTATTTCCCTTTTATAGCTTGCAATAACGGCTGAAACGGACATGAGCAGTC
Organism: Parauchenoglanis punctatus; assembly: GCA_030068025.1. Taxonomy (NCBI): domain Eukaryota; kingdom Metazoa; phylum Chordata; class Actinopteri; order Siluriformes; family Auchenoglanididae; genus Parauchenoglanis; species Parauchenoglanis punctatus. The sequence goes on from JAQQZU010000014.1 coordinate 3,920,085, forward strand.
GTCATGGCAATGATAAACAAGGCATGCCTGCTCACAGGCCGTAAGTGATGCTAGAAAGTGGACTAATCGCAGCTGCTGTGGTGTGCGTCACCGCGACGCGTAGTTACATTTTTTGGAGAGGTGCGGGTCAGGCTAGAGCGTAGGTACGACGCAGAAGTATAAACCGGCATTCAGTCATGTCGCCTCATGAGCATTATGTTCGATAAATGTCAAAGAGATGCTGAATATTCATATTTCAAATTAATCACTTATAGATGCAACAAACATTATTTCCTGACAGCATATGATGTAAGCAGCTCAGTTTTGGATCATATTCCCCTAATGTAGTTACTTTAATGGACTGCATTTGTCTTCCTGCAGGGCTTTTCACATGGTTGGAATAAACCTGTGATCTGTTGTCTGTCTTTAGTTGTATTTCATTATGTAAAAGACTTGCTTGGTTTTAGGATACACCTGGGAGGATACTCGACTGTCCACCTGTTTTTTTCCCATCTTGCCAGGCTGCTGAAGGTGAAGCCTGAAGAAAGGCTGACCATCGAGGGGGTCCTGGCTCACCCCTGGCTTAACTGCACTGAGGCCTTGGACAATGTGCTTCCTTCTGCTCAGATGATGATGGACAAGGTTGGCTTTAATTGATGCGTGAAAAATACACTATAGAAAGTAGAAAATATACATTTTACAAAAAGGGAAGGCTTTACAATCATGTATTAATAAAAGCGTTCAGTACTGGTACCCGTGCGCTTCCTGTTTCGTGTGAGCAGGCGGTGGTGGCGGGGATCCAGCAAGCTCACGCAGAGCAACTGGCTAACATGAGAATACAGGACCTTAACGTCAGCCTCAAGCCTCTCAGCTCTGTGAACAACCCCATTCTGAGGAAGAGAAAGCTGCTCGGGTTGGTATCTTACTCCGCTTTTCTGCTTTGCCTCAATGATTAGTTCAAAGGGCCTCATTTTTCAACCTGGATATGATGTTTTTACTTGAGAATTATTCTCAGGAAGATTTACATGAGAAGTGTGCTATCCATGAAATCCCACAAAGCCGGGAGAAAGATCTCTGGATTTTATTTTTACTGAAATGAAGGTTTGACGAGACTCACTAATATGAACCATGATTTAAAGAATTTAAATCTTATATTTGACTTGACTTACGTAAGAGTTACCATGTCAAGTTTAAGTAGCTTTTTTATTTAAGTTACATGCAGGAATTTAATGAAAAACCTGACCAGGAAGAAAACGGTCTAAAAGAAATCTGTAAATAAAGCTAAATAAGACGACTCCTTTAATTCTAACAAGAGAAATGGCGAGAAGCGCGTGAGTGCGTGAGTGCGTGCGTGCGTGCGTGCGTGCGTGCGTGAGTGCGTGCGCGCACGCGCAGCGGCTCAGCTGCATGACGGGAAGATCTAGCTCGCTCTGCCATTATGAGACGCTCTTGTCTTTTCAGCTCTGTGAGCTTTATGGAGTTGCGTGACTGAGTGCGGATCAGCCGTGATGAGAAGGTGCTTGGTACTTTTCTGACGTATGCACCCGAGTACGTAACTGAAACTTTTATAAATCTGGGGTAATTTTTGGTTCAGTCTGGTGTACAGATGCATTGATATACAGCTTCACTAAAAGATTCAGAAATTAAGCCCTTTGTATGAGCAACAAGAAATAAGTTCTGATTTGATCATTTACCCGTGCTTTGAGTACTTCAGCTCTGTCTGCTCTGCTCTGGTCTGTAATCTGTAGGGCAGGGGTGCGCAAACATAAATCTTAGCGGTCCACTTATCAATTTTCCACAGAACTGAAGGTCGATAGAGGATAAATAAGCAAAACAAACATTAGGCATCTCATGGAGCACAAGATAAAGCTGATGTACAAACAAATTTGACTTCACTTTCATTTCATCTTGTTGTTTTCCATCCTGCTGTCACTGCACTCGTACACTTTATTCTTTCTGCATCTGACGGTTTTCTTGTTTGCCCAAGACCCATGCCACTCTGTGTGACTGTCACTGTTTGAATTATTATTCTGTTTGCAACCTAATATGATGATCAATACGATTCATCTGGTTTATTGTTGTGGGCAGCATGGTGGTGCAGAGGTGGCGCTGTTGGGTTCCGGGTTCGATCCCCGGGTTGACCAGGGGCCTTTCTGTGTGGACTTTCCATGCTCTCCCCGTGCCTGTTTCCTCTGGGTGCTCTGGTTTCCTCCCACAGTCCAAAGACATGCAGATTAGGTCAACTGCTACTCTAAATTGTCCATTGGTGTGAAGGCTGTGTCTCTGTCCAACCCTGTGATAGGTTGGCGTCCTGTCTCACCCGAGTGAGCTGGGATTGGCTCGCCGCAACCTGCAGTGGATAAGCAGCATAGAATATGGATGGCTTCATGCTGTCTTATTATCTGAAAATGAGCAGTTTTCACTGTTGACTTTCCTTTTCAGTTTTAAACACGCTATTTTAATTTTTGAACGCATTCTTAGCCTACTGTTGCTGATTAGCTATAAACATCTTTTGACTTGTACAAGCTGTTAAACTGTACAGCTCACTCATGCTTGTTGGTCTATGAAACCGATTCACGGGCTTTGTGACGGGAGGAAATGAAAGGAGAGTGCACGAAGTCTCATACGGATGGCAAAGAGATTTTTTTCACTTTGAGATTTTGCACTCAGTCTGTAATAAAATGGATTAGCAGTCGGCCTACTGAGCATCGCCGCTATCGGGGCGCCTGCTTTAAAGGAGACGTGCATTTGTCATGTGTGTTCATTCAAAGCATGAGAGTTAAAATACAATCCCAGTAAATATGACCAGTGTGTTGTGTTTTTGTTTTTGTTTGTTGTTTTTTTTAACTGCAGTACAAAGCCTAATGATGGCTTCTTCATTAATGACCCTGAAAATGGAGCAGAAGACTCCAACGTGGCTCTGGAAAAACTGCGGGATGTCATTGCACAGTGCATCCTGCCACAGGCTGGTGAGTGAGTTGGCTAAACACACATACATGCACAAATAAATGGCGCATGAGCATGTCACACTTCTCTAGTCTGTTTGCTTATTTGCGCTTTGATTCTTACAGGAGAGAACGAGGATGAGAAGCTGAATGAGGTGATGTATGAAGCCTGGCGTTTCAACAGAGACTGTAAGCTGCTCCGTGACGGCCTGCAAGGACTGAGCTGGAATGGTAAGTTCTCAGTAGTAATAATAATAATAATAATTCTTTAAATTCAAATTCTATTTGTCACATACAAAAGCATACATGGTAAGACATGCAGTGAAATGTATTCGCAGTTCCCGACCCATTAACATTAAATAGAATACAAAATAAAAATAGAGGATAAAAAGATATAAAATATATAAAAGATATGAACATGTAAAATGATGTAAAGATATAAAATATAAGCTGTAAATACAAATATGTACAATGAAATAAAATGTGCAATTACAGAAACAATGACCAATTATAGTTATTGGTGTAAAGTACATTGTAGTGCAGTTCAGTGTGTATGTGTGTATGTGTGTATGTGTGTGTGTAAGGGGGGGGGGGGGGTTCTGGTTCCAAGCCCGAACAGCCTGAGGGAAGAAGCTCCTCCTCGTCCTCTCTGTGTTGGCCTTGAGGGAGCGAAGACGCGTTGTTGGGATGGCTGAGGTCTTTCATTATCATAAAGAGACATTAGATCAGAATGAATTGTACTGACTGCTGTTTATTCTATTGAAGGCATTGGTGTTTCTATTTTGCATTCATTTCATCGTGAACAACCATTTTGTTTGTTTGTTTTTCCTGCTCTCTCAGGTAGGGCTTTCTCCGATAAAGTGGATCGCTTGAAATTGGCCGAGATTGTGAAACAGGCTATCGAAGAAAAAACTAACTCGGAAGACTCCCAATAGAAAGTGCTGCATTTCTATTTCCTTTTGTACTGTTTATTATAATTGTTCTTAAGCAAATAACTGTAAAGTGTAATTTTATGTAAATTGAAGTGCATATTTTCCCCCTTCCATGGACGCGCTCGCAAGGCCGCTGTACAGCTGTAGATAGCGCCAAGTTGTTGGTATGATGACTTTTTTCTACAGAGGACAGTGACGAAACATTTCAAAAAAGATTATTTTTGTTTTTGCAAGGAAACGTACCGACTAAGGCCTACTGCCCCTTTGTAATTCATTTAAGAGATTTCTTTTTATTTTTGTTTTAACGACGCTTGCAAGTCTGTTTATAAGAAAAAGAAAGCTGTTTCAACACGCAGCTTACAAACGACAAAAGAACATGTGGAAGCTTCTTAAGAAAAGATTGAGGTGGGGTCAGGTCAGAAGGTGAAAATAAAATTACAATTGAATATAATTTCATATCATATCACATAGCAGCTGTGAGATATAGCATCAGATCATAATCCATCATGAATTCCGCTCTCTGAAGATGTACAGCAGTTATTTAAATTAGGATGCAAAATCATTTTTCCTGTAAATCCCAGAATCTGTTCTCAAGTTACGCCATGCTTGCCTAATTGTTCTCTTAAATCCCCGAGTTACTCCCTTTAGCCCAGCTAAATGCTGTTTGGTGAATTACGACTAAACATCGCAGCCTTCCTCGGCTGTGTCCGAGAAAAGAAACAAATGCTGTATCTATTTTGATTTTCTTTGATAGAACTACATTTGGCTTGTATACATGAGCAGTTTTTCTGCATTTCCTAAAGCATCAGGGCCATAAATCTTAATTAGTAGTGTGTGTTCATACAAATTAATCAACTTATCATAATCCGAACAACTGTTTTCCATTTGACCTGTTTAGTTATAATGTGTATAACATTTCTGTCAAACATAAAGTCTTAATAATTTTGCAGAAGATGCCACATGGTTAGGTCTCCTCTCCAAGCCAAACTGCACATGCCCAAATAATTCCCCTCTGAGATATGCCTGTTTAATTAGAATTATGTCACGTGTTCAGTGGCGTCTGGCAAATGCGGATATTATTTAGTGAAAATATACTAAAGGATATTTTTTCATTCAAGAATTATAAACTGGGGCTTAATAATACATCTGCTCTCAGTGTTCTTAGTTTCAGTGCTTTCAGAGTTATAAATGAAAGCCAGATAATAATACCCTGAACATACGTAGACAACATTAAAAAAAATATATGTGAAGAAATGTACAGCGCATGTTGTATTAATTGTTAGACTCTGCTGCTTTGAGAAAGCACTGCGAGTTATTCTTGCCTAGGTGAGATCACCTAAATATATAGCTAAAAATAATGTTTTTGTTGTACCAACAAGTCCCCAAATAATACTAATCATAAGATTCAGCACATTTTTTTTCTCTATAATTAAACTTTGTCGTGGAATATAAGTTAAGTGCTAACTTCACTGTTAAACACAACAAACACAGGACAGTCTTTACAATGTTATTTAAGTTGCAGTGTTCTTTAAATCATCTTGAAGAATCAAAAGCTGTCGAGTTGAAGCCGAAGGTTTCACATGAGCTGTGTATTTGCTGATTGCTCCGCAAGTAATTACTAAATCATTCTAAAACCGTAGCAAAGCACCAGGAGGAACTTTCTGAAAATGAGTGATGCTTCATGTAGAACATAAGTGCTGAGCCATGGGCAGGTTGCCTTATGCCCGGCCCTCTGCAAATCATGACAAAGCAAATCATAGAACTTGAGGCCTTTTTTCTTTTCTTTTCTTTTTTTAAGCAACTGCCTTTTTATCATGGCAATATTTTGTTCTCTCTGAATTAGTCAGAAAGGCCTTGTGATTACATTTACTACCATGTACCAAGACCCTTGTGTTTCTAGTGCTTCCAGGTTTTTGTTTTTTTTTTTATCGTATTTTAATTTATTTGATTTCCTTTCTTACCCTTTCATGATGTGGCACATGAGCACTTACTGTCATTTCATGATGGACGACATGTAGACCTGTACCTCAGACAGTATTTTTTGGGGAGGAGGGGGGATGTTCTGACCATGCTGAAATATTTGTATTAAAGGAATTCCTTGCTTAAAATTTAAAATGTGTTTATGATTGTAATCGTATATAACCTTTTAGTTCCTCAATAGCTGTATGAATTACAGAAATGTCGTACTGAGGTTTAAATCGGACTTGTTGCTTTTAGTCCGACTGAGACTTAACCCAAATGGCACTGTAATGCTAGATGTGGTTTTTATTCTGGAAGATTGCCAATCAGTGGCCCTGTCTTAAAAAACAATTGCACACAGTACCATTAGCAAACATGTTCTTGGAATCCAGCTGTGTAAGACCATGTTGACTTTATAGGCTGCTTTAAAGTCATGGCATGGCAACACATTGAACATCCTATTCAGAAGTTCAGTACTAGAACAATGCAGTATTCTGTTCTAAACAGTGATAGTCCATAGATGGTCCAAGCAGGGCACGTACTAGACTGAAGAAATCAACAGGGGGGAAAAAAAGCAGACTCGAGTGAATTTGCTCAATGACCAGACTGCTCAAAGATTCTTAAACCAAGGGTAGATCCCACAGTGGTGAGGATGGGCATCGAATTATGAGCCGTCACTCTTCCTATACGTATCATGACAAATAGATCCATGGTCCGTGGGCTGAATTTATCGCAGACCTTGAGTCTCTTTGTCAAACCATTTATCAGGAGCTGTGTAATGGGGCAGAAGGGGAAAATAGCCGTATGATGGGAATGAGCGGAGCGCTACTCTCAATCTTCGAAAGTGGCCGTTCCTGCAAAGCCAAATGCTGCATCTGTCGGTAATGACTTCTGTCCAGGCAATGAAGATTATTGACCGTCTCCATAATAAAAAGCTTTGAGAGGGTCAGGTTTCTGAATATTCAATTCGTACCACTACTACTGTCTAAAGTAAAATTTCACAATCCACCTAGCATTGATAGAAGGAAACATTGATATGGATGCTATTTAGGTAACCAGCAATACAACAAAACTAGTAGGTCAGTCCATCCAGGAGAGTACTCAGACCGCAACAAGGGGAAACTAGGCCACTTATGTTACTACAAGTGGACGAGAAGGAAGGATACCAAAGCTTTAGTGTAGGACTGTAGATACGTTAGTACATGAAGAAGAATCTGACGTGACGAATACGAGTCTCTGTGCAAGTTTGTTGGTATAGTATATAGTATGATATAGTGTATATATAAAATTTTCTTTTATGCATGAGGTGAGTGGAAGTAGGATTCTTCTTTCCCTGGAATCACACATTCAGTTAGAAATACTGTACAAAAACCTCCAGGATTTTCCTCCTTTTAATGTTTGTAAGTATATTTCTTGAATATATGGTAGTTGACAAAAAGGCAAATTGTTCAGTCACGTTTGGTTTAATCTAAGATTACCAATTATAAAATATAATCACACTACTACAACTGTAATAGTTTTCCATTTGTTGAAGTAGAATTAATGGAATTTATGTTAGTGTTCTGGGTACATAAGTCTGGCTACACTGTGCAGGAGTCATAGCCAGTCAGGAGAGACCGAGAACCTGTTTGCACTTGGTTTGAAAATGCATCTTGGGCGATTGGATCACTGGTGGACAATACTAATCACAAGTGTAAATGACCACCAAGATGCATTCAAGATGCCTTCACTCAAACCACTTGCCAAGGTCGTCTGGGATTATCATATGTAGTGTAAATGCTAATGTGCCCTAACAAGGACATAACAGGAAACGTGAAGGATACAATAACGAAATCTGAACACAAGTGGTCAGCTGGACATCTTGGAAACGCAATACGGATTTTAAAATCAAGTGTAAACAGGGCCAGAGTGAGAGTGAGGTATACGAAAGAGGTCGAAGGAAAATGGTTAGAATGGTTTGAGCTAACCGGAAGTTTAAAATAACTCAAATAACCACTGTGGTGAACAGAAATGCATCTCACAATGTACAATGTGCCCAAACTCGAGGAGGATTTGTTACAACGGCAGGGGATCTGAGGATACAGTGGGCATAGCCTGACCGAAACTGGACAGCTGATTAGAAAATGAAAAAACATTGTGTGGAAGAATCTGAAATTCTGTTGCAGCATGCAGATGATAGAGTGAGAATTTTGAATCACTCTAGAGATGCTTAAGCTAGAAAATACCAGATCATCAGTTTCTAAAATACACAAATACCCTCTGGCACCAACCACCATGCCACGGTCAGGATCACTTTTTGATGTTTGAGGTGAAAATTAACTAAAGCTTCTGACCTGTATCTGCTTGATTTTATATATTGTGCTGCTGCCACATGATTGGATAAATATATACAATATATGGCCAAAGGTTTGTGGACACCTGACCATCACACCCCTAAACTGTTGCCACAAAATTGGAATCACAAATTCCCTTCACTGGAACTAAGAGGCCCAAGCCCGTTTCAGCATGACAATGCCCCGAGCACATAGCAGCTCCATGAAGACATGGTTTGCCAAGGTTGGAGTGGTAGAACTCGAGCGTCCTGCACAGCGTCACGTGCAACTTTTGTACTTCTGCTGCCTTATATGTAGCACCTTGATCCACGAGAAATGTTGTCTCGTTTCACTGTACACTGTACCACATGTATACATTGGAATGACAATAAACACACTTGAACTTGAACTTGAACTTGAACAGAGCCCTGACCTCAACCCCACTGAACTCCTTTGGGATGAACTGAAACACCAACTGCACCCAGACCTCCTCGACCAGCATCATCGCCTGACCTCCCGAATGTGGCTGAATGATCACAAATCTCCACAGCCACACTCCAAAATCTAGAGGAAAGCCTTCATAGGAGAGTGGAGACTGTTATATCAGGAAAAGGGGAGTGCATCTGGAATAGCATGTTCAACAATCACATGGAGACGTGAAGGTCAGGTGTCCACAAACTTTTGACCATATAGTGTATACATTCACGTTCCAATACTTTCAGAGGAACTGTATTTATATCAAGTTGTTATTCTCTTCTTAACAGTTATCTTAAAAAGTAAAATGAAGAATAAATCGTGTCTCCTTTAAAGGGGATGTGGAAGTCTGAAAGCGCAGGAGCCAACCCTAACCGGCTCACGTGCATCATGCCGTAGCACCGCCGCTCGGCTTCCGACGTGATCTGGTTCACTTCCTGTAAATAGTGCGCAGCACTCTAGTCCTCATTTAATAAAACAACAACAAAAAAAACCATCCTTTAAATGTCACAGATGTCTTAATGCTGCATTTTTGTACTACATAAGCTAACGTATAGCCATATATATTTTAAAATGTTTCAAGCGAAACACGACCGATAAACAAAAATGTACGCCTGTTTTGTGTATATATCCTTCCGCTAGTTTTTCGTGTCTTTTCGGACTGTTTAGGTCTATGTCTTTCACAGGCGGGCATCTCCGAGGAATTGATAACATTATTAAAATAATTTTTAGTGTTAATCTAGTATATATGGATAATCTGCATCAATTTCAGTGATAATTCGTGTTTTGGTTTTAAGGAGACAAGAAGAAGAAAAGAAGCTAGCTGGCTTGCCTAGTAGCAGTCACTGTCCAGGCTGGAATAATCAGCCCTAGCAACAGCAGCAGGCTAGCAGGCTAACACCTGAGAGCTGTCGCCTGTTTTTACTCGCAGTTTGACTTTTAAAGCATTTCATCCTCTGTAGTTTTGCCGTTGGAGATATTTTCTAAACAGTTTGAATAGTCTGCTCAAAGACTCGTTTATGGGATAATCATGTCAATGAAGCAGACAGGCGGTAATCGCAAACCGGGCAGCGGCGGCAGCGGCAGTAGTAGCGGCAGTAGCGGGGCCGCAGCGGCCTCGGGAGCCGGGGGATGCGCAGGAGCTGCTGCAGGACGACACGGTTTAACCAGGTGAGTTCACTGTAATCCCGAACTGTATGCGCTTGATTTATTAGTCTCAAGTTAAATATTTAGACAGAATAACTGTCAGATGTGTAACACGCAGAGTAATGGTGAAATGCGGAGTTGTTTGGTGTCTGCGGCAGTGCTGTAGAGCGGTAACTAGCTGGTTAGCTTAGCTTAGGCCGTGCTGGGAGAGTGGGCTTGGTTCCGGGTCTACTGTTCTCGCTTCTGGATTTGGGGAAAAGACTGGAATCAACGTCAGGGTAAAAAAAAAAAAAAAAAAAAAAAAAAAAATGCACTGGAGTTGAATGTTTGCCAAATAAAACGTTGAAAACCAGTAAATGGTCCTGCCTCAGCCGTGTCCTCTGCCTGCTGACATCCTCTGGTGATGTCTCTGTGGAGTCCCAGCCTGGAGACTGATTTCGCTTACATTGACATCATTTATTCTGCGTTGCAGTAAGTTTGTTAACCGTGAATGTGGTGTTAATGATCTGCTCAGGGCGCCCAGAGTGGAGCTAACGCCGTGTGTGCAGCACTGACCTTTCACTCGCCTAAACATTGAGCTGAAACTAGCAGGCTGGTGAGCTATTAAACTGTTCTCGCTCTGCAAAACCACATACAGACAATCATGAGTTTAAATAATAAAACATATTAACTGGCGCGCGCACACACACACTAGCGGTTTTACAGCCGTCAGCAAGGCGAAGGGCAGCAGTTTGGACCTGGTAACTGGGTGCTAACGAGTAGCTCGCTACAAATTCCCAGTTAAATTATGATCACTACTCTTAATACATTTGTTAGCGATCTATACCAGCTTTTAGGTGAGATGATTAAGATGTAGTTTGACGGGGGGAAAAAAGAACGTAATCTGTGATGCATGGGGAATAATATCATTTGCAGCTTTGCGTTATTACTTTACTACCCGTATCCCGGCAAGGCCTTCCTCCTGCGTGGCCCTGGCCTGCATTCTGCCCTGCGATTGGCCAGTCTTGTCCCGCCCTCTCTGCTGTGATTGGCTAGTAGATTTGACTGCGCTTGAGAACGAACGAACTAGCCAATTCCATGGCAGGAGGCGTGGCCTGTCGGAAAGCGGGTAGGTGGAAATAACACGCCAGTTCTTGTAGTGGGCGTTTCGGTGCGTGTCGGTGTCCGGTCACACCATCACAAGGCGCACAATCCGGAGGCCAAAGTCAGGCGAGTCACCCGTGGCATGGTCGTAAAACACATCCTTCAAACATGACATTAGTATATGTACTTAATGTGCGCGTCATTTGGACTGGAAAACACTTAAAGTGCTCATTATATCCAAAGGGATGTGTTGGTGCTTTTTGTCTCAGTGTTTTGGCCGCGTGAACGCACACACACACACACACACACACACACACACACACACACATCCACACCAGGGAGAAGCCTTCACATGGGCTAAACTATGTAGAGCTTTGAAGGCGAGTGAAACCCGGTCCTTTTGCACGTCTTAATTTACTCCAAGTGAAAAGGAGTAGATTGCTTTAAGATTTCATCCCAGCTCCACTGAAAGACCGCCTACCTCTGTGTGTATACTCTAATGTACTTATAGAAAAGCATCAAGACTACAAAACTGTAAAGAATTGCGTTTACAATAGGACACGCTCAGTAACTGATTACAGCACCATCCCCTGAGCCTCATCACCGGCTCTTCACTCCACCGATCCCTCCTCACACCACCATCGCAGCTGAAGGTCCGGCTTTGTTTTTAATCTCCTTTTATTAGGTTATTTGAACATTTAAGGGTGTGTGTGAGTATTTCTCTGCTTGGAGATGAGGACAGCGCTCACACTTACCCAGAGAGGTTTTAGACAACTTTAGGCAGATGAATGGTTTATCGCTGTGTGTGTTAAACTGGCTCATTACACAACCTGCTCCTTGCAGGAAGAAACTAGAAAGTAGCCTAAATGAATAAAAACTCTTCTGTGTTATTTTGGATAAATATATTTGCTTCCTTAAAGTATATGAAGCAGATTATTAGCAGAAAAACATTTGGTTAAAACCGGAGTTGTTTTCTTTTTTTGGTTGTTTTCCTGAATTCAGCCTCTGCGACGTCCCACAGATTTCTGCTGATATTATTATTATTATTGTTATTATTTTAATTGTCTGGAGAAATTTCCCAACTCCTCTTGTATTAGTCCAATTTGTGTCCAGTCTAATGCTGTCTTGAACACGTGTCCTGTAAGCAAATTGCGTGCGTCACTCTGCATTAGCAGCTGGTTGGCACTAACGTGGGTCATTTGTGTAATCTGGAGATGGTTGGAGTTTTGTGCGTCTCCATTGATTCTGTGCTCCGAAAACCAGCGAGCATTTGTAGCTTTTGAGGCGTGTGGCTGTGCATGTGTTTGCCGTTCAGAAAGCTCATTTTTCAGTACAGCTTTATTTTATAGCTCATGTTGAGCAGGAGTCGTCATTTCCCTGTGGGATTTCAGTATCCTCAGTGCAGAAGTGGGAAAAAGTGCTGGGAGCGGGAGCCCCACGGCTCGGCACCACTCTCAGACAGGAATGTTGAAAAGCTCAGCTCCAGAACACGCATGATCAAATGTGATGGGAGAATTAGCAGCAAGCAATCATACACTCTTTTTACAGGGAAACTTGAGTGAATTTCATCAAAAATGTGAAAACAAAAATGATTTTAATGTGTATGATCACTTCTGTTGGACAGGTTAAAGTGCCCCTGAAATCAAAACTGGTGTTTTGGGGCTTTATGTCTCTGTCCTTAGTCTCATGGACAGCAGTACAATAAAAAAACCCAACAGTTTTGGGGATAGTGTGATTTTAATTTTATAGCTCACATGAAGGTGAATAACATTTCTCGATTAACCCTTTAACTCCAGGCCTCTTTTCCAGGCCGGTGCTCGAACATGAGGCGCAGAGTGACTTGCGTATTTCACGTCTCAGCAACTGCATATTTATTTGTAGTATTTTCGTATCATAATGAAGGTGTTGGAGCTTACTGTAGCGGTGTTAGGATCAGTTTATATGTGTAAATCTCAGGAAGTGAAGAGGCACCCAGCAGCAAACTCAACATTTTATTTCTGCCTAAGAAGAGACCTTTCCAGTCTGAGGTATTTTTATATGTTTTTTCTTAAATAGTTGCAAAATCACTGTTGCTGTTTTTTTGCAGGTGCGCATGGCTAGCGTGGTTTGTGACTTGCTTATTTAGTCGCTTTGTGTTGGAATTGTGTTTTGTAATGGTAGCAATGTTGCGTTTGCTTCTAGCTGAGCTTTTTCCCATTAAGTAAGTGTGTAATGCGTGGGGTTTCTAACCGTTTAACATGCATTTAAAAGGTGGTGTGTAATGCCCCTGTGTGTGCGCGCGCGTCCCTGTGTGTGTGCGCGTCCCTGTGTGTGCGCGCGCGTCCCTGTGCGTTTGTGTGTGTGCGCGTGTGTCTCTGCGCGTGTGTGTCTGTGTCTCTGCGCGTGTGTGTCTCTGCGCGTGTGTGTCTCTGCGCGTGTGTGTGTCTGTGTGTGTCTGTGTGTGTCTCTCTCTGTATGCCTATCTGTGTGCGTGTCCAGTTAAATGTTGTAATGTATGTTCCGCCCCTGGGGGAGTTTCTTGCTAGATGCAGATGGGAATCAGCTGTGCCATTTCAACAGTGATGTTTCCCAAACACTGTTTTCTTCTCTACCTGTCCATCGGTTGAGAGAAAATTCACCATTTATTAATTAAGAGTTGGATTTTGTGGAAGTTGGCCAATGTCAGGCACCTATTTTTGGAGGTGTTTCCTCAATTTCAGTGGCGACAGGCGGATGGAAGTCTTGGTCCTGTCTTTATCTTATGCTCAGTTGCCTCCTGGTGGTGATCTCTCATCTCTCCTTCACCATTGTGCTCCTGAAGGTTAACCTCAGCTCAGATGTTTGGGATAACTCAAAATCACACGGCACCTCGTGTTTGATCGTACTGTCTTTGTTAAAGCTCCACTGTGTAGGATTTATAGAGTTATTTATTAGCAGAAATGGAATATAGTATACGGCCCTGTGGTGGACTGGCGACCTGCCCAGGGTGTACCCCGCCTCTCGCCTGAAGATGCTGGGATTGGCTCCAGCTTCCCCGCGACCCAGACGGTATAGATAATGGATGGATGGATGGAATAAAGTATACATAAGTATGTTTTCATTAGTGTGTAATTACCTGTAACTATTGAATCATTGCATTTTTGTAAGCTTAGAATGAGCCCTTTATATTTACATGGGGAGTGGCTCCACCTCTATAGGTCTGCACCGCTACAGTAGCCCAGAATGGACAAACCTCTAGAGAGCGCCTTTCACGTTTTGCATTTTTACAAGTGACAGCGTGAATCCTGAAGGAAGAAAAGAAAGAAAGAAAAACAAGGAAGTAGAAAGAAGAGTGTTTGCTGGTTCTAGATAAGTTTGAGAACCCACATTTTGTAACAACAGAGGATGATACTTAATATTTAGCAGGAAAAAGAACGGGAGTGTGAACGTAAGTACCTGGAAGGCATGACAGGCACCTGACGGCCGCCGTACCCTCTAATACACACGACGTGGACAGATGTGGGTGAATGGTGAGGTGAGAAATCCTCCACAGCTGGAAAACACTGTTAAACTTTTCTCTGTTCTTCATATTGAGCTAATTTGCTAATCAACGATCAAGTTGGGTGTGGTGTGTTTGAACGCCTGTAACTGTTGTGTAAATCAAGTCAAGCACTTCATCACATGTGACTCTGACTTCCTGTTTTAAAAGGAACCATCAATACACTGAATAAAAACACAGCTCTCGAAGCCATTTAATGGGGATTTTAAGCAATAGCAATGCTCTGGTGAGGTTGGGCGTTGTCTTTAGACAGGAGTGCTGCAGCGTATAGGCACTTTCAGACCGGAGGAACTTTTCATAGTTCTTAGAACTGTTGGAGGAAGTTCCCCCCTTTTTTGTGACTGATTATTGTTCTTGCGTTTTTCCAGACCCTTAGCTCCTATTTCCGGGTAGGTGTAGGTACTCTCCCTGCGCAGCCGGCACCATGAGACACACGTGTGTACGGTGAACGGGCCAGACCAGTGTGTAGTGAGATTCTTTGAGTTGCGCAGTTGTTGGTTTTTGTCAGTCAGTGTGCATTGCAGTAACAGGACAAAACGGACAGAAACTTACGAAAATGTGCTTGTTAAAAAAGTCCACGTGACCTGCGCAGGTTCACAGATGAGAGAAGCTGAAACCTGAGGTGGAGCGGTTGGCAAAGTAAAGAGAAACTAAAACAATAGGTTGACTGAGCTTGATTTACACAGAAATGTATAGATGCTTTCAGACCAAACAGTTCTGGGGACTGTGTGATGGGGTCTGCCCCCTGCAGGGCTCCCCTGAGAACTACACACCTTCACAGGCCTTTTTTCTGTTAACACTGAAGAGGAAGTAGAGGTGGCTACACTGAACACTGTATAGGGCGGCATCAAATCACTGTATTTCCTCCGTCGCATATAGGCTCAATAGAGTACGGACTTCAATTCAATTCAA
>JAQQZU010000014.1:3943762-3959268 GCA_030068025.1 Parauchenoglanis punctatus
AAACAAATACAGACCTGTCCTTAAAAACAAAACAAATACAGACCTGTCCTTAAAAACAAAACAAATACAGACCTGTCATTAAAAAAACAAATACAGACCTGTCATTAAAAAAACAAATACAGACCTGTCCTTAAAAAAAACAAATACAGACCTGTCCTTAAAAAAAAAATACAGACCTGTCCTTAAAAAAAAGAAAAAAATACAGACCTGTCCTTAAAAAAAATAAAAAATACAGACCTGTCATTAAAAAAACAAATACAGACCTGTCCTTAAAAAAAACAAATACAGACCTGTCATTAAAAAAAAAATACAGACCTGTCCTTAAAAAAAAGAAAAAAATACAGACCTGTCCTTAAAAAAAAAAAAATACAGACCTGTCCTTAAAAAAAAAATACACACCTGTCCTTAAAAAAAAAAAGAAAAAAACAGACCTGTTTTTTAAAAAAAAGAAAAAATACAGACCTGTCCTTAAAAAAAAGAAAAAAACAGACCTGTTTTTAAAAAAAAGAAAAAATACAGACCTGTCCTTAAAAAAAAGAAAAAATACAGACCTGTCCTTAAAAAGCTAAAAAAACAGGTCTGTTGCTTGCTGTTTTTGTTGCATTGCAGCTGCATTATTATTATTAGTTATTGTTGTTATTATTATTGCTATTAGTAGTAGTAGTAACATTATTATTACTTTACATACCAGTTTGTATGATGTGATCCTGGTGACTCAGGACATGGATTCAAGAAATGAAAAGCTTTTTGTCCATCGATAACTGGATTTAAGTTAATCTGTCATGTTCAGCATACTTGGAAACCGACTCTTCTTGAAATGCTATATTTTATACGGATGTAGTATTTCTAATGGAAACATTTTGTTTGGAAATTAGAGGCACAAGGCACTAAAATCACTAAGCTGCTTTAACATGTCTATATGCCGCAGTTTAAAGGTGCATTGGGTAGAATTTTGGCTCTAGTAGTTATAAGGTCAAGTACAATAACATTGGAATTATCCGTTTACTCTTTGACCCTGACCTAAATCCAGTTTTTCGTTGCTTTTAACTGTGCATCTGTGCATGATGGGTGGCATCTCATGTGTCATACAGTCGCTTAAAAAAGACTGGTTTATACGTTCTATACTATAAGCATGTTTTCCTTGCGACACCGGGGTTTGTGGGTAAGCTTTAGCACATAGAGGTGCACGACTGGACAGACACCACCACCTCTACTGCGTCTCCTGTATGTCCATGGTGGTGTGTGCCAGTCAGGCAAAAGCTGATCAGTTGAGGCAGAGCGTGTCTCTGCATAGCCAGAAAGGTTGAGATGACTCTTGTGCAATTTTTATCGAGGGCTTGAGAATAAATATTGCTACAAATTCATCTCAAGAGGTGTGTAAACAACAGAGTTTTCCTTTATTACATCCAGTGCTTTCCATCTTCTATAGGCTGTGAAGTGTGGATTGGTAACTTTTCAAATCATGGTTCATGAAAGATCTTTTACAGAAACGCATTAAGCAAAGAAAAAAAATCTATCCGTTTCTGCCCCTACAGGGGTGCATTAGTGCTAATGTACCCTCTAGTGGATGTACTTATCAATCCTCCTGTACATAAGGTACGCAGTGCAGTAAATGAATGCCAGTGCGCTCTTTAACACTGCATCTGTCATGTTGAGTATAACCCCAGCCTAACATCCATGTCCGTGAACATATCATCTCCCCTGCTGTTTGTAATAAAGCAGTCAAACCGTGACCAGTGCACCTTTAACTGAGCATTAAAGCTTTAGTTGTTATTTCTGTCTGTTTCTTTTATTGATGCATTGTATTTTTTCTCTTTGAGCCAGATAACCTTACAGACAACTCATTAAGCGCTCGTTTAAATGGAGAACATAAAGAGAAGGATTTGGAGCCTTGGGATGGTGGAGATCAGCACGTCTCCGGCAGCTTGGAGTCTCTCGATACGGACTTGGTAAAGTTGTAACCTTTTCCTGCAACTTCATGGGCATTGTTTAGAGTTCTGGCAATGAAATTTAAAATCATTCATGATCATTTGACATTTTAACTTCCTTCTCAGTCAAATGGTTGGGACCCTGATGACATGTTCAAATACAATGAGGAAACCTATGGTGTGAAGTCTACTTATGATAGCAGCCTGTCCTCATACACGTGAGTGCCTTTATTTTGTTCCTGATGTCATAAAGCAAAAGGGTTTTTTTTTTTTTTTTGGTTTGTTTTTGCGCAGTAATTGTGAAAGCTGCTTGATTTTTATTTGTAGATTTTGTGTTTAACGTTCTGTTTATATGTGGTCTGAACGAACTTTATGCACATACAATCCTCTCTTCTTCCCATTTCTAGTTCAGATCACTTACTGCTTGCTGTATCAGCATAAGTGAATACAGCTTTCATTGTAATTTTTTTGTTGTTGTAGCGCATTGCTACCTACATCACATTACACACCATTAGTTATATATTCTTGCTGGCAGTTTAATTTTCTTTCATTTTTTTTTCAACGTCTCAGAGTGCCCCTGGAGCGAGACAATTCGGAGGAGTTCCTCAAGCGGGAAGCCCGTGCAGCACAGCTGGCTGAGGAGATCGAGGCCAGCGCCACTTATAAGGCCCGTGTGGCGCTAGAGAATGATGAGCGATCAGAAGAGGAGAAATACTCGGCTGTAGTGCGGGACACACACGCACTCAGCAGGTCCGATATCAGGCTCCATACTGACAATAACTACATGCCTGTATTTTAGAGATCATTATACTGTAGCTGCAGTCTAATCATGCCTTCAGTTAAAACAATATTAGGGCAAGGGGCTTCAAATCACTGAGCTTACTGATGTGCTTAAGGTTTAAAAGCATTTCATGAATACCAATAAAAAGACCCACCAATAATAAACTCAGTAAAAGAAACTTGTAATGTATTTTGTAGCTTGAAGTGCATCAATCATGAACAGTGAATTATTACAAGTTAATAATAGTGTATTGTATAAGAGTGGATCATGGGTCTCCGTCCTCTTCCTAGTGACCCCTGGTTCGGTTTGTTCCTGGGGAGGACAGTGTTATGATGGAGTAACTTGAAATTCACATCGATTTCAGTTCAATTTGAATCGTATAGCACTTTTAACAGTAGATTTTGTCACGAAACAGCTTTATAGAACTACGGATGTAGATTTGGGTCCCTAATGAGCAAGCCTGAGGTGAGAGTGGCTGAGAAAAACCCCGAGACGACACGAGGAAGAAACCTTAAATGGGAACCCATCCTCAGCCAGCTGACAGCAGACGTGGACGAGTAGAGACGTTGGTCTTTTCAGCTTGATCATTTTTAAACACACTGCAGAAGCTGTTGCTGCCCAATCTCCACCTTCTGCCTAATTTGCATGAATTGTAGCAGTGCACAGAGAATGATGCATATGACAGCAAGTTATTGCTGAGCGTGTCAGTGCTGAAAATGAAGACCAGTTCTCCCCACAGAACATGTGTTTATTTCTGGAGCACATGTAGATTTTGAATGGCTTAAATGTATTTTATGGGAGGAAGATATCTGACTGTGGAGCATCTGAAACTGATACTGGCTCATTACGTTATGGGTATTGACCTTTTCTAACCAGCCTTTTAAAAGCATGTGGCGCTATTAGTAATAGCTGTAATGTCTGTTCACTTACAAATACACATGCATGAGCAGCAGAGGAAAAGCAACCTGACCAATCAAAGTCTCCTGCATCTCGTGTGATTAGCATGAAAAGCGTTGCGATGTGAAACCGACCAAACGAACGAAGATGCAAGATCAAAAAATAAAACTCTGGTATGGTACAGGTGTGAAAACGGCTGTAGATGGTTCTTCAGTGTAGTCTTAGGTTCTGAGGCCAAACACTATCCCAGCAGCTGATTTCAAAAAATGTAATCTTTAGATTAAAGCTTCAGATGCCTTGGTGTTCTTTTGACTTACTTTTCCAATTTTTCCTTTCACTTCAACAGGGAAAATAAATACATTCCCCCAAGCCAGAGGAACAGAGAGGCAGGACTGTCATGGGCAGCAGGACGACAGAACTCCCCCAGACTGGTGCAGTGCAATACTGGGCCTCCTGCACCCAGAGCTTCACCTCACGACTACAACACACTCACTGGTGTGGATCAGCGTGTTGTCAATGGAGGTATGGTAACTACTGTTCTGATGTAATATTTAAATACCTGAAATGATCCAGTTAGAATGGCAGAGTTTTTGTACAACCCATAGACATTCTTTTTTGTTACACTATTAGAGAGTCACTTACAGAGGCGTTTATTCCTTCCTTGTGCTGTGCTCAGCGGATTTGCTGAGATTTTCAGAAGTTTACATCACGCACCATCACCGATGTCGTATCTCATCATATTGCAACCTTAGGCACAGTGACAGTGTTGTGAAGTTTTATAAAGACACAAATAAGATGCTCTAATGGATCTTTAAGAAATGAATTTTTAATATTTAGGAATATTATAATTATTATTATAGAGTGGTACTTTTGGGAATTGAGGTCTCTGGACAATCGGCAAACATGAATTTTAGTGCTTTGAAGCACCATTATAATGAAGTATCCACTGCTATCACAATCATCAGCCATAGTATCCTGGTTAATACGGAGGTGTCCATTGTAGCCAGACGGTGTTATAGAATTTGTTTGTGTTAGCAAGTAATTGAATGAGCAAGCTGGGTGTAAACCTCGGACGCTAGTTGCTGATGGGCTTGTGCATGTGGATGAGGTTTTCTCATTAGATCTACTTTTTTCTAATTTTGGTAAATTTATTTGTAGACTTTGTCACGGTGAATCTCTCCTTCCCATGTCATGTTGTCCTCTTGTTTTCTCATTTGCTTCTTAGCTGCCAGTTTAAACATGGTTCCTGCTGTGGTATGAAGTCTCACAAGCAGTTCTGGGCCTGCTATGAAAAGTTAATTGCGAAACAATTGAATTATAATGCTCTTAAAAAATCATTAGTGAAATTTCCTGCAGCTACCTTGCTACAGTACTCCATGTTTTCCAGTACATGTTATTCTATTCGCCCTTCTCGTCATAAAAATTCTTTTCTTCATTGTCATTTTAATTTTTGTCCCTGAATCTCCTTTTCTCATATTCGATCTCTGCTCTGTACATTATTTACATCTCTGTTGATTTTGATTCTGCTCCGCCTCTCTCATTTGTTTTCCCCATTCACTCTCTATCAGGTGCCCAACATTGGCTCTCTCGCTGTCCATCTCCCTCCTCTCGCCCTTCCTCTCGCTACCAGTCAAGCCCCAACGCCTCCCTTCCCACCCGGCCTCCCTCCAGACCCCCATCCAGGCCCTCGCGGCCCCCCTCTCACCCCTCTGCCCATGGCTCTCCAGCACCCCTCTCCACTCTGCCCAAACGCCTCTCCATGGAAGGTACTAGAAACACCTGGAGTGGCCCACCATGTTTTTTTTTGGCTTTGGCATGGGATGTGCTGCTGATTCACGTCTGTGTGCTTTAACTAATGGGTGTGGATTTCTATTTTTGTTTATTTTTGATTGCATGTGTGTTCCTAACAGCTCACCGTGTCCCTTGTGTACTTTCCCAATACTCACTCTTCTCTATCAGTCAGACTCACTGCTTTTGATTTTAGCACAAGATTGTGGCACTTTCACTGTTGTGGTGTATGTCAGTCAGTGTCAGTCAGACTGCTTTTAAGAAGGTAGAAATTAGCTTATCTCTAACAAGGCTCTGTTTCACTTTCTTCCATGGCTTCATTCTGGCAGGAGAGCCATTTCACTCCGTCACCATGGTCTGATTAATTACAGGGACCAATGGATGAGACGTTAAAATCTATGCAGATGTACTGTCAATTATAGCAGCATTTCACATTTCTTATTATGGCAAGTTTAGTCACTGCCAGATTAAAGACATGGAGAGCTTTTGTTTTAAAACCTTTGTGTTTTGGAAAATCTGCTGTTCTTGCCATAGCATATCACAGCTGCTTAGAATGTTCAGAATTTCACTAAATTAACACCACAATTTTAAACCGGATTTATTAAGAGTATTAAATGAATTAAGTATATGGATGTTTACCTGCAGTATTGGTAGTTTAGCAGTTACTGTTTAAACAGCTTTTCAGAATACCTTTTCAAACATGCGCTGTGACCTGCAGGAAGAAAATGATGGACCTTGTCTGGCAGTTTTTTGGATTCAAACACTATGAAGGCGGTCATCCACTCGATCCAAAATCAATGAACTTCAGAATATCTAACAGACAAGTTGTTGCAAAAGATAGTAACACTACAAACCTGCAGAATCACCTACAAGCTGAAATCCAGATAAGCTTTTACTATTGCCACTGCCTGCAAGCAGTTCCCTACCTAATCTTCACACTCAGTGTTCCATCATGTGTGTGTGTGGGACTGCACAAGTGTAGTTACCAGGAACCTTGCAAGGGGCATGTTGAGTATGTTTGCTTTAGAGTGCGTGTAACAGACCAGACTGAATAAATAAAGCTTGTTAACAATTGTATTGATTAATAATTAACCTGTAGAAACGTGTCTGAGTCGCTTACATGTAAAACTGAATGATACTCAACAGTGCCTCTCCATTGCTTTAGGTTTTATTTGTGTGTCATTTTTTTAATCTGTCCTGGATGATGAAATCATTAATCAAGATTTTCTAAAAGGGTAAGAGCAATGAAAAATCAATATTGCACAAGCCTAGCTGCTAGTGAGCAGAGACCCAATGCAGTGGCAACTCAGATTTCTTCCCAAATTTAGTCATAAATTTAGTTAGTTCCCTCCCACCAGACAGCTCTCCATCACATGACCGCTCTCTACCAGGGAGTATCTTTTCAAACTGTTGCTCATGCAGCTTTAGGGGTGGGAAAGCACTATCCACCCACCTCTGCATGCACGAGCGAGTGTCGCTGTAATTAACACCCCTCTCTAAGAACACGCGCCAATCTTGATGTTTTGAGCGCTGGGCCATGGATGGATGTTGCATCATCAAGATTCAGACTCATGCTCTCCAGATGTCAGTGTGAACACTTTTCTGTTGCACCAATTGGGAGCAGCATTTTTCTTTTTAATGAAAAGAATACTGATGGCATTTGCTTACAACACATAGGCTGCTTGTTTATAATAAGGTAGGAGCAATCGGACTGAAAATAGGTGCATGAATAATATGAACTGTATCATGAAGCCATGCTCTGTTCCTCTGTTATTGAATACGACAGCCGAGACACTTAAAGCCGGCAAACTGCATCTCTTTGTACGGCTGCTCATACACAGCCATGCGTAGCTGTGGCATCTTTGAGATTAGAACTTGTAGTCTCCTGATGATGGTGTACCGCGCGGGAGGGAGACGGGCCGAGGTGCGCCGTGCGCGGGGGAGGGAGACGCGCCGAGGTGTACTGTGTAAGGTTATCCACCCTGCACTCGACCCTCACACGCCTGGACAGAAAGAACACATATGTTAGGATGCTGTTCACTGACTTCAGTTCAGCATTCAACATCATAATCCCACAGCAGCTAGTTGGGAAGCTGAGACAGCTGGGCTTCAACACCTCCTTGTGTAATTGGATCTTGGCCTTTCTGACCAAGAGACCTCAGTCAGTGTGCATTGACCCACCACCACCACCACCTCCAGGATCATCAGTCTAAACACCGGTGTGCTCGTCCCACTCCTCTTCATCCTGCTGACACACGAGTGTACAGCTCTAACAGCATCATCAGATGCATTGATGATCCTACAGTAGTGGGCCTCGTCAGCAACGGTGATGAGTCGGCTTACAGGAAAGAAGTGCAGCAACTGGAACAGATCTTTAACAACAATCTGGAAAAATCATCGGGACCTCTCTCCCCTCCTTCCAGGACATTTTTTTGTAAGCAGTGCATGTGCAAGGCATTGTGGAGGACCCTTCTCATCCGCTCAATGGACTATTTATCCGACTTCCATCTGGCAGAAGATGAGGTCAACCAGACTCTGTAACAGCTTCTTCCCCCAAGATGGAAGATTCCTGAACTCCCTGCAGCTCCATGACCTGCTGCCTGCACCTGACACTTGAAACAGACAGCCACTTTATTACTTATCCAGTCACTTTGTCTATGATTGCACTATTGTTCTATTTCTACTACATTTCTGCTGCTCTTTTTTTTTATTTCTATCTATTTACAATTAATCAATTTCTATCTAATCTATTTTATAATAAATCATTATATCTTAACCTTAGACAGTTTACATGCCGCATTTCTACAGTCTTGTATATACTGTGTGCCTGCACTCCTGTGTCATATCTTGTGCACTATGTTGGTCCTTGTGCACCCACAGGTTTGCAGTCATGTAATTAATCTGCACTTAACCTTAGTAGTTGTTTATGTAGGTGTACTAGTAAAGTTTATCTCAAGACATAAACCTGTTCTACTTGAATGTTTCAATATCAGGTTTCTCATATTATCTAAAATGATCAAATGCTTTGTTTGTAATTGGAATCAGCTTTTGTTTCGCAAACAAAGAAAAATTAAGTCACTCAGTTATTTGAGAAAGAAGGAAAGAAAGAAAGAAAAGCCTGTTGATGGTCGTCAGGATTGGGGAATATTAGTTGTTACATTGCAGTGTTACAGTTGTAAAAAGGAGCTATTTACAATAAATGTTCATCAGCATGGAAAATACCACTTTAATTCTTGTCTTTTGCATTACAAATGTGTACATATTTGTTACTTGGGTGATTCAGTACCTGCTTTTGCTAAAAATCTCCTCAAATTGAATCAAGAGCAAAACTGGTCTTAGACACAGTTGAGGGTCTTGGGCTCGTCAGTGGTTCCTTTGGCTGTTTTGGGATTCGAACCTCAAAGTCTTCCAACTGTCAACTCTGAACCTTAACCACTGAGATGCCGCTTGTCTTCGCACCTCCTACCTCCAGTGCATTCAGCATGATGCTTTGCTTTATAGGTCCTCCAAGGATGTCTCCGAAGTCCCAGAGGACCCCCAGGACACACCGAGGGCCCTCCTGCCGTGGAGCTGGTCCTCCTGGGGTGGAATTCATGTCGCAGGGTGCATCTGGGGAGGCTTCAGCTACTCCTCCTGCCCGTAGCAGCCCCTCTGGAGGTACTTGGTCTTCAGTGGTCAGTGGAGGTAAGGTACATGGGTGCCACTTAATCACTTTTATAGGTAAATTTAGTTTATTTTGGTCAAGCAAATTTGTCATACTAAATCATCACATTTGCTGGAGGTGGTCTTACTTTATGCAGCTAACCTTGCAACCTAAGACAAGTTAAAGTTCCTGCTTTGTGAAAATGTTTATTATTAAAAGCGCTAAGCAAATAAAATGCAATTTCATTGTGGCTGTCTTTCCTACAGGACACAGACCTCGTTCTCCTCGGCAAAACGTTGTGGGAGGAGCCCCTCCTGGCCCCTCCTCTTTGTCCTCTCCACAGGCTGGCACAGTGCCCGTAGATTCAGTGACCACGCCCGCTTCAGCAACATCAGTTTCAGCGAGTCCTGCACCGAACATGGCTGCAATACCAGTAACAGAAGGTTTGGATCCGTTTAAATGTGTAGATGGCATTTGTTTTAGTGAGTGCGGATTCCAGCCTTATAGAGAATGAGAATGTCTTCTTTTTTTTCTTTATTTGGATTTGTAGCAAAAGAAATTAGGCACAGTTCTCCCTCAGCCAACAAGGAGAATGTGAAGCCTGTGGAATCTTCTCCAAGCTGTAGGCCAATTAGTAAAGGTGTGTTGAATACAACAGAAAGTACAGTGGTCCAAATATGATCAGTTTTGGTGAGCATCTCTTAGCAATACCTGAATACTGAAATGGAAGTAGAAGTCTGATATTTTCATGGTGGTTGTAAGAGGCATGACACGTTGCTTCTCGACCATGTTAGATGTTTGGTCAAATCAAATTTGATCAGATGTAAACGAATCTAACATAGCACTGCCCATGTAAAAATATAATATTAACATTTACAAATTGTTATGGAATGAGTAATATGCATCCAAATAATCTTTTCTTCTTTTGTAGGATTTCACAGCATGCCTCCTGACCATAGAAAGCAAATAGACAATTTAATAAAATTTAGTGAGGATTTTAGGGTAAGTGTTTAATGGTTATTACCTTTTGCATTTGGGGCTTTAATGGTTATCTAAGAACTACTCTCCTGCATTTTTGTAGTTGCAGTCCAGCTCAAATCCAGATCTTGGTGTTGAGACAGTAATGACAAAGTCTCCACGCGACTCTGGAGAGAAACTAAAGGAGTCACCCAGTGATAAGAGCATGACTCCACATGAGTCATCAGGACCCAAAGCTTGCTCCGAGTCTTCTGGCGGTGAAGAGGCGTCAGCGCCTGTGGGCGCCAACTCTGTCGGGAGTAAACCCGGCACCCCTTCTCCCTCTCCCTCATCCTCCGCTCTCGGCACGGAGCAGAAACGTGTACCTGATGTGACGTCTCAGGGTGTCCAGACTTCCTCACCCGCTGCTCTGAAATCAGATGATAAAGAGGAGAAGAAAGACCCTGTACCAGAGTGAGTTGAGGCAGATCCCCCACATGTGCTGCTAGGGAAAAGTGGACTGTGGAGTCTCAGGCACCAGCTAGGAAACCAACTGCTCTGCACCCTTTCTATG
Source organism: Parauchenoglanis punctatus (assembly GCA_030068025.1). Classification (NCBI taxonomy): domain Eukaryota; kingdom Metazoa; phylum Chordata; class Actinopteri; order Siluriformes; family Auchenoglanididae; genus Parauchenoglanis; species Parauchenoglanis punctatus. The sequence continues at coordinate 3,954,331 of JAQQZU010000014.1, forward strand.
TTGCATAAAATATTTCTACTACCACCACTAGAAAAATGTAACCTCTCACTGTTTGGTGCCATGAGCACATTGCTCTGGTTTTATTTAAGCAACCGAAATCAAAAAGCGATAGGTCGTAGGTTCATCTGTCTTTTCCCCTCTTCACACACCCCTGTGTTTAAACACCACCTGCATCATCAGCCACACTGATGTAGTAACTGAGGAGGAGGGTGACCTCCAAAAAGACACGCGTTATTTATTTGCTTCAAGGAGCTACAGAGTCGTATGAAATTGAGCCCTTTTCATAGCTTAAATACGTGATAAAATGACCAAGTCCTTTAATTCAGATTTTAATAACTTCTGTTTTGTTTGCACTCTGACAAACCTGTAACAATTTATTTAACAATTTGAAGCTGGTGTTGGTGTTTTCATGAATGTTTAACACACACTAGTGACTTTGAGTGATTCTGCCGTGGCAGCATGTACCCCTCAGCAGTGGGGGGCCACCCCCTTGCCTTCATGAGGGCTAGTGGGCAATCTTATTTAAAGCAAGTTAAGTTGTATTCATATGTTTATAACAGTGTATTCATGTCTCCTTTTCTTGTCCTGTTCAGGAGTGTTAGGAAATCAACTCTCAATCCTAATGCCAAGGAGTTCAACCCCAGACCTTTCTGCACTCCAGTGAGTATCGAGTGATGTAGCAGCGATGCTTTCACTTCAGGGCTTCACAGATCATGACGTTTTGTCACCAGTTTACAGTCCCTTTAATGCGCTATTTTACAATTCAGTCAACAGTTGCATTTGTTTGAAGTTATAATAGTAATCAATATTATAATTAGAATAAATATTTAGCTATACTAAAGTAGGCATATTATACTAAGTTAGGTAAATATAATATACTAAGCTGGGTATAATGTATTTAGTATATGTTGGCTGAACTTCAGTTTTAGATATTTTGACTATTTGGGAGTCAGATTCTCCTTCTGAGTTGCAAACCTTGAAACTTTGTAGTTGAAATATTGTAGTTGTCCTCTGGCATCACTCTGTCATTCTTCTGTATTTGCTATATTATACTGACCTAAACTTAAAATTCTGAAATTCCAGGTACCAAGTAGGTTAACTGTTGAGATTGGTTTGTAGTACAGGCAGCTCTCATAAAAGCACCCACAACAGCGTTTCCTGCAGGATTTGTGTTTAGTATTGCCGTTCTGGTGCATTTATTTTTCCTTTTCCCAATTAATATTTTTAAATATATATATATATATATATATATATATATATATATATATATTTAAAAATATTAATTGGGAAAAGGAAAAATAAATGCACCAGAACGGCAATACTAAACACAAATCCTGCAGGAAACGCTGTTGTGGGTGCTTTTATGAGAGCTGCCTGTACTACAAACCAATCTCAACAGTTAACCTACTTGGTACCTGGAATTTCAGAATTTTAAGTTTAGGTCAGTATAATATAGCAAATACAGAAGAATGACAGAGTGATGCCAGAGGACAACTACAATATTTCAACTACAAAGTTTCAAGGTTTGCAACTCAGAAGGAGAATCTGACTCCCAAATAGTCAAAATATCTAAAACTGAAGTTCAGCCAACATATACTAAATACATTATACCCAGCTTAGTATATTATATTTACCTAACTTAGTATAATATGCCTACTTTAGTATAGCTAAATATTTATTCTAATTATAATATTGATTACTATTATAACTTCAAACAAATGCAACTGTTGACTGAATTGTAAAATAGCGCATTAAAGGGACTGTAAACTGGTGACAAAACGTCATGATCTGTGAAGCCCTGAAGTGAAAGCATCGCTGCTACATCACTCGATACTCACTGGAGTGCAGAAAGGTCTGGGGTTGAACTCCTTGGCATTAGGATTGAGAGTTGATTTCCTAACACTCCTGAACAGGACAAGAAAAGGAGACATGAATACACTGTTATAAACATATGAATACAACTTAACTTGCTTTAAATAAGATTGCCCACTAGCCCTCATGAAGGCAAGGGGGTGGCCCCCCACTGCTGAGGGGTACATGCTGCCACGGCAGAATCACTCAAAGTCACTAGTGTGTGTTAAACATTCATGAAAACACCAACACCAGCTTCAAATTGTTAAATAAATTGTTACAGGTTTGTCAGAGTGCAAACAAAACAGAAGTTATTAAAATCTGAATTAAAGGACTTGGTCATTTTATCACGTATTTAAGCTATGAAAAGGGCTCAATTTCATACGACTCTGTAGCTCCTTGAAGCAAATAAATAACGCGTGTCTTTTTGGAGGTCACCCTCCTCCTCAGTTACTACATCAGTGTGGCTGATGATGCAGGTGGTGTTTAAACACAGGGGTGTGTGAAGAGGGGAAAAGACAGATGAACCTACGACCTATCGCTTTTTGATTTCGGTTGCTTAAATAAAACCAGAGCAATGTGCTCATGGCACCAAACAGTGAGAGGTTACATTTTTCTAGTGGTGGTAGTAGAAATATTTTATGCAACATAGAAAGGGTGCAGAGCAGTTGGTTTCCTAGCTGGTGCCTGAGACTCCACAGTCCACTTTTCCCTAGCAGCACATGTGGGGGATCTGCCTCAACTCACTCTGGTACAGGGTCTTTCTTCTCCTCTTTATCATCTGATTTCAGAGCAGCGGGTGAGGAAGTCTGGACACCCTGAGACGTCACATCAGGTACACGTTTCTGCTCCGTGCCGAGAGCGGAGGATGAGGGAGAGGGAGAAGGGGTGCCGGGTTTACTCCCGACAGAGTTGGCGCCCACAGGCGCTGACGCCTCTTCACCGCCAGAAGACTCGGAGCAAGCTTTGGGTCCTGATGACTCATGTGGAGTCATGCTCTTATCACTGGGTGACTCCTTTAGTTTCTCTCCAGAGTCGCGTGGAGACTTTGTCATTACTGTCTCAACACCAAGATCTGGATTTGAGCTGGACTGCAACTACAAAAATGCAGGAGAGTAGTTCTTAGATAACCATTAAAGCCCCAAATGCAAAAGGTAATAACCATTAAACACTTACCCTAAAATCCTCACTAAATTTTATTAAATTGTCTATTTGCTTTCTATGGTCAGGAGGCATGCTGTGAAATCCTACAAAAGAAGAAAAGATTATTTGGATGCATATTACTCATTCCATAACAATTTGTAAATGTTAATATTATATTTTTACATGGGCAGTGCTATGTTAGATTCGTTTACATCTGATCAAATTTGATTTGACCAAACATCTAACATGGTCGAGAAGCAACGTGTCATGCCTCTTACAACCACCATGAAAATATCAGACTTCTACTTCCATTTCAGTATTCAGGTATTGCTAAGAGATGCTCACCAAAACTGATCATATTTGGACCACTGTACTTTCTGTTGTATTCAACACACCTTTACTAATTGGCCTACAGCTTGGAGAAGATTCCACAGGCTTCACATTCTCCTTGTTGGCTGAGGGAGAACTGTGCCTAATTTCTTTTGCTACAAATCCAAATAAAGAAAAAAAAGAAGACATTCTCATTCTCTATAAGGCTGGAATCCGCACTCACTAAAACAAATGCCATCTACACATTTAAACGGATCCAAACCTTCTGTTACTGGTATTGCAGCCATGTTCGGTGCAGGACTCGCTGAAACTGATGTTGCTGAAGCGGGCGTGGTCACTGAATCTACGGGCACTGTGCCAGCCTGTGGAGAGGACAAAGAGGAGGGGCCAGGAGGGGCTCCTCCCACAACGTTTTGCCGAGGAGAACGAGGTCTGTGTCCTGTAGGAAAGACAGCCACAATGAAATTGCATTTTATTTGCTTAGCGCTTTTAATAATAAACATTTTCACAAAGCAGGAACTTTAACTTGTCTTAGGTTGCAAGGTTAGCTGCATAAAGTAAGACCACCTCCAGCAAATGTGATGATTTAGTATGACAAATTTGCTTGACCAAAATAAACTAAATTTACCTATAAAAGTGATTAAGTGGCACCCATGTACCTTACCTCCACTGACCACTGAAGACCAAGTACCTCCAGAGGGGCTGCTACGGGCAGGAGGAGTAGCTGAAGCCTCCCCAGATGCACCCTGCGACATGAATTCCACCCCAGGAGGACCAGCTCCACGGCAGGAGGGCCCTCGGTGTGTCCTGGGGGTCCTCTGGGACTTCGGAGACATCCTTGGAGGACCTATAAAGCAAAGCATCATGCTGAATGCACTGGAGGTAGGAGGTGCGAAGACAAGCGGCATCTCAGTGGTTAAGGTTCAGAGTTGACAGTTGGAAGACTTTGAGGTTCGAATCCCAAAACAGCCAAAGGAACCACTGACGAGCCCAAGACCCTCAACTGTGTCTAAGACCAGTTTTGCTCTTGATTCAATTTGAGGAGATTTTTAGCAAAAGCAGGTACTGAATCACCCAAGTAACAAATATGTACACATTTGTAATGCAAAAGACAAGAATTAAAGTGGTATTTTCCATGCTGATGAACATTTATTGTAAATAGCTCCTTTTTACAACTGTAACACTGCAATGTAACAACTAATATTCCCCAATCCTGACGACCATCAACAGGCTTTTCTTTCTTTCTTTCCTTCTTTCTCAAATAACTGAGTGACTTAATTTTTCTTTGTTTGCGAAACAAAAGCTGATTCCAATTACAAACAAAGCATTTGATCATTTTAGATAATATGAGAAACCTGATATTGAAACATTCAAGTAGAACAGGTTTATGTCTTGAGATAAACTTTACTAGTACACCTACATAAACAACTACTAAGGTTAAGTGCAGATTAATTACATGACTGCAAACCTGTGGGTGCACAAGGACCAACATAGTGCACAAGATATGACACAGGAGTGCAGGCACACAGTATATACAAGACTGTAGAAATGCGGCATGTAAACTGTCTAAGGTTAAGATATAATGATTTATTATAAAATAGATTAGATAGAAAT
>JAQQZU010000014.1:3959368-3983449 GCA_030068025.1 Parauchenoglanis punctatus
TATATATATATATATATATATATATATATATATATATTTAAAAATATTAATTGGGAAAAGGAAAAATAAATTTATATGAAGCCAATGGATATTGGCTTGATCAGTGTAGAAAATGGGCTTCAAATATGAGAATAATGAATGAAAAAATAAATAAATAACAGTTGAGGTTTTGCTTAATGCAAGTTTCTCTTTTTCAGCCCAAACCAGCCACTACTCCGACTCTGACGCGACCCCAGGCTCAGCCGAGTCCTTCTATCGTGGTGCAGCAGCCGCCTCCTGGTGTTTATAGCCAGCAAGTGTGCTTCCAACAGATGTACCCACTGACCCCAGTCAGCCCTGGAGTGCAGGTGAACATTTCCCACAATTCTGTCTTTATAAGCTCAGGAATGCCTTTGTACTCCATCCCTTTCTTTGGTTTGTGTGCTAATCCTCTGTTTTCAGACTAATACTGTTATTTTCTCAGTACACACTGTGGGCTTTTTTTTTTTTTTTTTTTGCTCCATCTCTGTTGCACTGTGGTTAACGCTACAGTTTGTTCTTGTTCTCTGGCTGCCATTTGTAAGAATTTGCTTGACCTTTTTATGTTTTTCATGCCTCCTGAAACCCACCTTGCCTCTTTTTTCCATAGCTGAAAACCAGTTTCTTGTACTCTGACTGGATAGTAAAGGTTTTTGCAGCTTGTATGACTGAAGAAGAATAATAGAGAAATACATGTATGTGCAGTCAGGTCTATACATATTTAGACAAAGTTATTGTTATTTTAGCCGTCCACCAAAGTATGTAGGAGTTGATATTAAATCATATATATGAGCTGAAAGTGCATACAATTTCAGTCAGAAGTTTACATACATGGACATGAATGTCATGGCAATATTGGGCTTTGAGTGGTTCCTTTGAACTGTTCTTTTCCTGCGGCAGAATAATTGTACAGCATACATCTTTAATAAAATAAAAAAAACCAAGAATTGTATTTTAAATAATCTAATTTTGGGTTTTCTGAAATGAACAGAGGGTCAAAAATATACATACAGGGTCGAAAATATACACATATCCACTTACTAAGTACAAGTTATCGGGAGGTTCCACCTTGCTGTAAGAAGACTGTCGACCTCAGCTGAGAGGACATTTGTTTGGATGATCAGGAACCACCAAGGCACAGGAGTGCCATGAACCGGCAGCTGCTGAAACACGGTCTACTCTCAAGTGAGTTTTACATCACCGTGGACTGAGAGGCTGCTGTCCAGGATAGAAGCCCTGCTCCAAAATCAACACCTTCAAGCTTGACTCAAGTTTTCAGCTGAACACATGAACAAAGAAAAAGCCTTCTGGAGGAAAGTATTATGGTCACATGAGACAAAGACTGAGTTGTTGACCAGAGGTACAGAGGAACACTGCATCATGCTCTGCGGCTGTTTTACTGCCAGTGGACCTGGTGCGTTGTACAGACCGGATGGAATAATGAAGAACCTTCAGCAAAACCTCAAACCATCTGTATAGATGAAACTTGGACACAACTGGGTGTTCCAACAGGACAGTGACCCCAAACACACATCAGAGCTGGTTATGGAATGGATAAAGCAGCTTAACATCAAGCTTATAATGGTGAGATGGTTACCAAAATTGGAAAATATCTTGGAATGATGTTTACCAAAAGTGTCTGGTCAAGGTGAAACTTGCTAAGGGACATTTTCTTTTTGAACTCCAAATGTGTGTACAATTTTGACCCTGTGTTCGTTTAAAAAAACCCAATATAAATTAAGATTCTTGCTTTTTTTTCAATTAGAAATGTACACTGTACAATCATTCTTCCCCAGGAAAAAGAGCAGTTCAAAGAAATCACTGGAAAGCCCAACATTGGCATGCCATTCATGTAAACTTCTGACTGCAGCTGTATATCACCTGCTGTAATTCCTTCTCCAGTCACCTGATTTGGATGTAATTACTCTTACATGAAAGCTTAGTTGAAAGACTGCATCTTGATCTCGTATTTCAGGAGTATATTTCAACTCCATTATTTTGTGGTAGACATCGTAAATGATAGTAACTCTGTCTGTGTCCAAATATTTATGAACCTGGCTGCATAGACTAAGCTTCATATATGCTTGCTTACATGCAAATGTTCCTTCTTTTTTTTTTTTTTTCCTTTGTTTGAAAATTCTTGTTAACTTGATCATTTTGCTGTTGCTTTGATATTTGGCAGCAAATGAAATGCTTGACTGAATTCTCTTTAAATCATCGGTTTGTAGAAACACCACATTCACCCATTTTGTTTAAGGTTTCCTGTCATGTTCCCCTAAGGAAATACAGCCTGATAATACAGCAGTAGTTTCAAATGGTTTAGTATCAGACATACAATGATCAAACTAAAGACTGGTTTTTTTCTGTTCCTTCTTTCCTCTCTCCATTAGAAAAGCATTATCTGGAAGGTTCGTGCAATTCTAAACTTTCTTCTTTTTTTCCTGTTGATCATATGAGATTTTTGCTTGCTTATGCTCCCTGCCAATGGTTTGCCCATTTCTTTTTTTTTTCTTTTATTACCATAGTTAATGTTCAAACATTTTTAGGTTGTTTTTACTTTCTGTATTATGATATGCAACAAATAAATAACCTTTTTTTTCTTTTCTTTGCTGTTAAGGTTTTCTAATGTTCATAATTTACAAATGGGCACTCTGTTTAATTTGTTTTTAGTTATAAATCAATCTTCACATTGTCTGCTTCTTAATTAGCCATAAAGGTTTATTTGCATGATTAATCATTAAATAAGAACGGTGAATATATGCAGTATTTATGAGAATGTAGTTTTTGTACAGCCTTTGGGGATATGTTCTCAGTCTGGCACCACAGCCAATCAGCAAATGGGACATTTTTAACATGCTGTGTGTATTGTATTGTATTTTTGCTACAGTACTGTAGTAAAACTGTAGTACTGATGCTGGTTATGGAACTTTAAGATGTTGAAAATTTGCCTTTAAGACTGATTGAACCTGGCCGAGCCCAGTTTTGCCAGACTGCAGCCGACTGCATAGCGTCACTGGTGCACAAGTGTAATTGTTAACGGATCTGAAACACTGCAGCTTTGTAAAGACATCTCTCTCTGCTCATGCGCATTGCTGTGACCCTAATCGGTCGGTTTGACAGTCCATGAGTAACGATAACACTTAGACCAGGCCACTCGCAAGTCTGGCACAATGTAGGTGATGATCAGAGACGGCCTAAAACAGGACCGTGTTCAACTCCTCCATCATTCCACTAGAGACTGCTGGTCCTTCGAAAGATTGAAAGTTTGAAATATGAGCGGTCAATCATGAATAAAATCCATCACACATGTATTGTTCAGCGGGAAGGTTAAATTAAGCTGTGTTTAACCTCTCTTCCTCCTCCCTCAGTCTCCTGCTGTGTTCCATGTCCCAGTTCCTCACATGCCTGTAAGCCAGTCCAAGCAGTACAGAACAGCTAAAGGTGAGTGCATTTTTACAGAGGGGTGTGTGTGTGGGTGGGTGTGTGTGTGTGTGTGGGTGTCAGAATGATGGACACATTAATTCTCCTCTTTAAAGAGGAAAAATATGCACAGACTAAGTTGAGTGAGATATAGGTAGATATATAATTGCATTATTTGCATCATTAATCAGTTGGTTGTCATAAATACAGAAGGTATCTGTAAGGAAGAAAGGATGTCTGTAGTATAAATAAGGAAAACAATGTATAATTTTCCTTGTCATACTCTCTGCCAGCACCCAGCATCCCACAGCAAAGACCTGAGCAGCATCACCCAGCAGGCACATCACCCATGATGCACCCTGCCACAGTTGCAGGTAACCAAATCGTAGCCTCGAGCCCAGCTTACCACGGTCATTATTACACCTGCAGCCCTCAGCAGTTCAGCAGCCAGCCACTCATGCAGCAGATGCCCCACTACCAGTCCCAGGTGTGTATGTGGATTAGTATAGAGTTACACACACACACACACACACACACACACTTGACCATGTAAATATCTGCATGTCCAAATACACTAATCTGAAATGAGCTTTAGAATCAGTTACAAAGTTAATATTCTTTCATTTTAGATTTAATGCATCTTTCAGGTCTGAAATCGGTAAACTGAATCCTACTTGATTTGAGTCGCTCATGGGGCAGGAAGCTTGTGCCTCACAGTATTGTATAATTATTAAACAAACTGTTTCCCTTACCAGGCTCAGCATGTGTTCAGTCCAGTTATGCAGGGAGGTGCACGGATGCTCACCCCACCCAGCCATGGCCAGCCCAATCTGGTCTCCTCCGCCACGACCCAGTATGGTGAGCAGACCCACACCATGTACGGTAAGAACCCCGCCCCTTTCCTGCATCGCATCATTGCTTTGTTTTTTGTTTTGTCTGTCTTGTCTATGCTCTTCTGATATGGGGACCTATGCTGGGGTGTTTTCTGTTACATTTTGTATCACTTATACATCGCTTTGCACACGCCTACTTTCTGATCTTGTGGCTTTTCCAGCCACAGTAACCACTGCATTTCTCCTGCTTTTTCCTTTTAGTCTCGGCCCCCATTCCCCAGCAGTACGCACATCCCGGTGCCACTCTCCACCCACATCCCCCTCAACCCCCACAGTCCTCAGCCACGCCTACAGCTCAGGCCCAGCAGGGTGGGCAGCATGCCGGCACAAGCCACGCTGCTGCCAGCCCCGTCCAGCACCCACAGCACCCGGCGTCTCTCCACCTGGCCGGTGCAGCTCCCCCACAGCAGCAGATGTACACGGCATTGGCGCCAACCCCACCCTCCATGACTCCTGGTCCAGCTCCTCAATCCCCGCAGGCCGTTTACATCCACCCTCAGCAGGTTCAGCACTCGTACAATCCCAGCCACATGGCTCACATGCAGCAGGTTGGTTCTTCTGAGTTTGCTCTGTTTATTTTGGCAACGGTTTTACCGAGTGGTGCAATCCATTTTAATAATCTCCTCTTTACGAAGCACATTTATAATCTAATCTGCACATGGAAATCAAAGTTGCTGTTAAATTGAAGGAGTGAGAACTTTACAGTGGGAAATGAGCAACATTGTGTGTCTCGCAAAATCACTCGCGCCATTTAAACATGAACCTCATCGTCGGCTGTTCACGTGACTGATTTCTGTCCAGAAAGCAGAGAGACGTTCCGTCAGCAGGCGCGTGGGGTCGTTTTGAGACGTTTGCAGAGGCCGAGAGCATGAATGGTTTGAGAGTTGAATGCTGTGTGGATGTCTTTGAGTGGGAGACTTGATGATGGTGTTGATGTTGGTGGCATTGTTTGTGAGCTGACAACTTGGCGTGTCCTGAATGAGGAGTTTTCTGATCTTTGGTGCTTGGTTATCTCTTCGTGCGGTTTGTTGGAATGGAGGGATGGAATAACTTTATCTCGGTCTTGTTTGGATGTGTGTGAGGTGATGCGCTGGGTGCTCTGTGAGAGAGAGTGCAGCGAATAATTGGGTGCCCAAACATATTGACATGATTTTCAAAATCAAATGGTTTCTTGATGTCGATGGTTTATTTGAACCGCACAGTGGTTTTCTGTAATGTTTCATTTTTTTGTAGGCAAAACATGGTACCAAGCTGCGGCACTGTATTTAGTCACCGGTTGGATAAAGAGTTTGTAGATGGTGAGCATCGACTCTATTCTGGCCTCATGATGGGGCACTACGTGCTTCGAGGGTGTTTATTCTGCTCTCGACTTTGTCTGTGATGTTCTCTGTGGGATGGCATTTGGATGAGGATCAGGTGGGAAGGATGTTGGTTGCCCATTTTTGTAGAGTGTTGATGTACGACTGTAGGTTGATTGCTGGTGTGTTGTGATGGTATGGGGACATTGTCTGCACAGGCAGACTGCAGGGTTCTGGTTGGACGGAGATGTCTGAAGTGAAGCTGTTGAATAGGAGTAGTGAGAGAATGGCACCTTGTTGTGCTTGTGCTTGTCTCCTGTGCAGGAAGTTTGCAAGCCATCATGTGGTGATGTTGATGTGGGTGCTAGGGTGCTATTTTTATCATATTTCCCAATAAATATTACATCATTCAAGCATTTTAACCCTTTGTTCACTGTATCGGTCTTGATGTAACGGAGCAGGAGCACTGCAGCCATTTTAACAGCCCGAATTTGATTACAGACTGAATTGATTAGGTTTCTGCCCGTATAAAAATAAAGGCCAATACTTTCATTATTAGTTGAATAGCATTAAGAAGCGCACTGTGTACAGACACATTTGAGTAAAAACGGAGGAGCAGAAATATGAGTGCACTCTGCTCATAGCAGAGCAGCCAACGCCTTACCGTGTGCTCAGACAGTCAGAAAATGTCCATGTAGTTTTGGTGAAACTTAACTGTGATTTTATTTATTTTTTATTTTTTTCCATTCTTCTCAATGGTTGTAAAGAGTCAACCATCAAAGGTCAGAGTTTAGTTTTTTAAGGCGTGTGTGTAAGACGTGATCTAAGCCTCTGTCTTTATGTTCCTTTTGCAGGCACACATGCAGTCCGGGATGGTGCCCCCGCATCATGCCACTCCGTCTCACTCTGTGATGCTGATGGCCACACAAGCCGCAGGCCCACAGCCGCCTTTACCCCAGAGCACACTCAACCCCATCCCCGTCTCCTCCACCACACACTTCTCCTACATGGCACATCCTCAAGGTACGCAGTCCGCTTTCTCAACACGGCTAAACGCTGTGCAAACATGCAGCTTTGATGCTAATGTTCATTGCGTTTATAGATCGCTTATAGATTTAAGCTTGAGTGCGAATGAGTGATGCCTTCCCGGCGAGTGTTCAGGATGGCGTGCAGTGACGCTGCGTGTCATCCAAATTAGCGCCTCGGTTTTCCAGCGCAGACACCAAAAGTCTGACACGGCGTCTCCGTACTCTGGAAATACTGCATATGTGAAAATATTAATTATGCAGTTTGAATGTTTTTAATTGATTTCCCTCCTTCCCTTTCTTCTCAGTACAACCTCACCATCAGCAGCAGCTTTAGAGGATGAAGATCGGCTGCCTCCAGTGACGCGCTCGTCTCGACCCTTGTGAGCTACCGGTTGCCCGATCCTCCCCCTGCTCCTCCTCTACATGCGCAGTGAAATGGCCACTAAACCGTCTGTCATGCTGCGCTGCACTTCTGCTAATCTATCAGAAATTAATGCTAATGAGCAAAGTTGCAGTGAACAGATGTTTTTTTTAACACAAGTTTTAACACAAGGGGGACTGTTTTAGATGCCATGAGTGAGAAACTGAATGTCAAGAAACTGGAACTTGCATTTTGTTTGCACCTTCTAAGTAACAAATTCTTCCAGTCAATTGACAGTATTAACCTTACTGTTAAATGCTGCTGCTATTGCCATGTTCAGGAATTTGGGGTAAAGAAAAAAACATACAAAGCAAACACGACTAACCAAATTAAACCGTCCAGTGAATTAAATGTTTGGCAAAAAATGATTAATTATTTATTAATCAAACTGAACAGGCCCCAATTACATCTGACTGTCATACAACTGCTAAGTTAAAGAAAAACACTTTACTTTGTAGATAATATAAATGAATAAAAAAAGAATAAAAACATTAAAAAAGTTGTAAAAACTGTTAATGGTTTGTGTGTTTCATCACTGCTGCATGGAGTGTAATTGTGTTCCTTTGTGCTTAATAGAATTGATGAACATTTTCCATTTTAAAAAAAGCCAACACTGTTGGGCAAAAACAACAATGAGGCAAACCCAGTATTGCAAAACATGAAGCTTTTAATCGTCTCAACAGCAAATCATCGGTCAGGAAGAATGAAACAAATAGGTAAAGTAAATTGGTGTGGTGCAGTAAAGTAAAGTCTTGTGGGTAAACTTGCAGACGGTCCATGTTGTTCCACTCGATGTTAAAATCTACAAACTGAAGATATTTTGGAAAATTTTGAACATTTAGTTAGTTTAAATTTTATATCATTTAACCATATTAATTTTTTCATGACTTTCTATTTGTGTACCAGAAGACTATGTAAGTGAACGTCCCTGTTTCCAGCTTTTCCCCCAAACAGTTTCAGCAACGAGCATCGACCAGCAAAACAAGACGGAGGTCTCAGGAGTGCTTTTTTAGTTCTTGTTAATTTACTGCCCAGTGATTTTTGTTGGAACCATTAAAAGCTTAATGTTTTGCAATATTTTGTTTTTGGTTTTTTTTGCCCAGGAGTGTAGATTCATTATATACAGAAAAGCCAAGCGAATGTCATGTTGTGCCACCACGAGCGCTGAGACCTGCGTCCATGTGCCCTGGTGTAGACCTTTATTATACATGTTGCTGCAACTGTAACATGAAGGGATGAACATATCTTAAAAAGGCCATCACCATCACCGGTGAATATCTTTAACACCGCACTATAGGCTCCGTCGGTTCAGCCGAGTTGGACGTGCTGACCGTAAGGGCCCTGACTTTCATGTTCACTAGAGGAAACACTCGTGCCCTGTGGATGGAGACATGATCCTGCTCTGACAAAAGTCTCAGATTTGTTCCCGTGTGCACGTTTCATCAGTAAAAGCACAGAGGAATTATGAACAGGCCAGATTTTATTTATACCAGCCATGTGAGTCTGAGACCTGCGTCTGCGGTCCTGCAGAATTTCAGAGACGTGCTCACGAGCTAATCAGATCTTTCTAAAGCCATGGAGCTGAAGTCCTCTGTTTCTGGAGCGTAATTAGTGCTAGGATTTTTATTACTATTATTAAAGCTCAATAGTGGCATTGTAGTTCATTATACTAAAGCATTGTTTAATTCTTGAATCTGATTGTGAGGTTGTCTATTAGCAGAACTCGAGTACATATTCCATAATACGCATGAATGTACATGAAAACTCATGAACGAACCTGTAGCTACAAATCATGTATTCATAAGCTTCGAATGAGACTTTGTATCTACACAGGGAGCAGGTTCACATCTACACAGCTGCCATGCTGCGCCGCTACAGTAACCCAGAATGGACAAACCTCTAGCGAGCGCCTTCTGCGTTCCATGTTTTTAAGTGGAAGCCTGAATCTGGAAGGAAGCACCAGGAGGAAGAGGATAGAAGAGTGGTTGCTGGTGCTGCCTAGTTTGAGAACCTAAATTTTGAAAAATTAAGGATCATACTTATTATTTAGCAAAGAAAAAGCAAGAGTGTGAATGTCAGTACTTGGAAGTCCATTACAAGCACCTGACAGTCACTGTATGTTCTAATACACACCTGGAAACGGGACGGGCGTTCGGGTGGTTCAGTCCTGTACAGTGGAGCTTCACTTTTCTATAACAGCGACTCTCATTGTGCCAACTGTAAATTAAAACAGGTTTATATTAATGCCATTGTTTTAATGTTATTTCTAAACTCACGCACAGTGTTTACTATACATGTGACTAGGGCAATTGATAAATGTGTTAAATTGAACTGATTTGCTGAAGTAATCTGTAATGAGACGTTTATGAAAGGAGTCTTTAGAGTCAGCACTTCAGCAGTCAGTTTTCCAACACATGCTGCTCTTCAGGACTGGACATTGTCTGGTTTCTGAGTTACACGTCAAGCTGCATTTCATCTCTTATTAAAGTCAAAATAGAAAAAAGAGAAGCTACACCGCGTGTTAGCTGCTATCATGCAAATGATAATGGGCCCTAGCTTGCTTTCGTGGATGTTCCACAACAAAAAAGGAGAAAAAAGACATTCTTTGACGTTCTCTTGCGGTGTACTGTTCCTTACGTGTTTGCATATTGGTTGAAATAAGCCTGAACTCTGGGGTCCTACTCAAGGACAAAGAAGTTCTAAGATTTTCAAGCTGCTTCCTGATTATCACAAAATTGATGATATGAAATGCCCAATGAGAATTTGACCCTCAAAATGTTTCCAAATGTTGACATTTGGAAATAAAAAAAAAATAAATAAAAAAAATCACATGCGTCAGTTTCTGAGCTGGTTTTCATGGATTCTGTTGCTATTTTTATTGCAGTTAATTATTAATTTCACTGCAGTGATATTTCCCCAAAATATGACTTGCAGTGCTGTATATAATGAGATAAGTTGTGGATGCTAAATGTTTTTGTTTTTTTTAACTTACTAGGCTTGATATAAAGTGAGCATCTGACCACAATGTAATAAGCATTACTCCATTTCCTCCATATTGTTTTTTTTTCTATAGGCTCATGTTTCTTAATGATTTTTTTACATGAACAGAAATTAATTGCTGCCTTTTTTTCAATACATTACCCTTCCTCATTAAAGATATTCAGTTTTTTTCACCAGGTACATATTCACACATGGGCTGAGCGGCTACTGTTTGCTCCTTATACACTATATACAGATGTGTTCAAAATAATAGCAGTCCGACATCACTAACCTGATCAATCACTGTTTTTGGTAGAAATTATATTTCAACATGGCAAATAATTTACTAGTAGGTATAGTAGAGTAACAGAAAACCAACAGTCATGGCATGCAAGCTGCTGATTGTGTAATTGAATCATTAATTGAAAGAGACCTATATAATTCAAGTTAGTGAGGTCATTCATACTGTGAACAAACAGGTGCCAATTACGGCCCTTATTTAAGGAAGGAAGGCAGCAAATTATGTTGTACATGCTGGTTATAGCGCATTTCTCTCGGAGTACAATTCCAGATATTGTTCAGAAGAACAGCGTACCTTGATTAAAAAGTTGATTGGAGAGGGGAAAATATATAAAGAAGTGCAGAAAATGATAGGCTGCTCAGCTAAAATGATCGCAAATGCTTTAAAATGGCAACCAAAACCTGAAAGCTGTTAAAGAAAACTACCATCTGAATGGATCAAAGAAAAGCCAAAATGGCAAAGACTGACGACCAAGATGGCAAAATGACAAAGGACCAAAGAAGGTCTAAAGTTACCTGTGAGTGCTGTACGAAGGCGCCTATGTGAAGCCGAGCTATCGACAAGAAGCTTCGCAAAGTCCCATTGCTGAAAAAAAGACGTGCTGAAGAGGTTACAATTTGCCAGCGAACACATTGACTGGTCTTAAGAGAAATAGCGCAACATTTTGTGGACTGATGAAAGCAAGATTGTTCTTTTTGGGTCTAGTGGCCGCAGACGGTTTGTCACAGTACACTGTGGAGACAGTGAAGCATGGTGGCACAAGCACCATGACATGGGGATGTTTCTCATACTACAGTGTCGGGCCTATTTATCACATACCAGGGATCATGGTTTAGTTTTCATACCTCCGAATACTTGAAGAGGTCATGTTAAGCCAAAGAGGAAATGCCCTTGAAATGGGTGTTTCAACAAGACAATGACCCCAAACACACCAGTAAACAAGCAACATCTTGGTTCCAGACCAACAAGATTGACGTTATGGAGTGGCCAGCCCGATCCCCGGACCTTAAGCCAATAGAAAACTTGGGTGACATCAAAAATGCTGTTTCTGAGGCAAAACCAAGAAATGCAGAAGAATTGTGGAACGTAGTCCAATCATCCTGGGCTGGAATACCTGCTCACAGGTGCCGGAAGTTGGTCGACTCCATGCAACACAGATGTGCAGCAGTTCTGAGAAACAGTGGTTCTCCAACTAAAGATTAGTTCAGTGATTCAAAGGAAAGCAAAATCTTAAAACATTTTTCAGGTTATACAGTGAATGAGTTTGTAAAGAAGCATGCAGACACTGCTTTTTTTCAACAGCCTAATATTCCCTTTTCTTCATTTTTTGTAAAGGAATAACACAATTTTGATACATTTTTCTTCATGTTTTGATTTGGAAAAGAATGTGTAGTGTTCCCAATGCATTTGCGTGTATGGAAATAAAAGCTATTATAAGGATTTTGAGCTTTATTAATTTTTTTTTTTAAACACACTGCTATTGTGAACACAACTGTAACAAGCCCACACTCTGAGATATCTCTTTCACTGCTAAAGTTCATAAATCACCGTCACAGTATGACTGAGAACTCTTGAGAACTGAACTAAAAAGAAAAATGAGAGATGAGGTTCAATAATGAAAATAACTTTTTTATTGCACACAATCTTCATATTTAAGTAACAATAATGTATAAAAATTTTAAGTGCTGTAATAAATATTTTACTCTGTGGTGAAAGGATCATCATAGGTACATACAAAACAGCAAAAAGGCATTAAAACTTCAGTCATGGTTCAATACCCAAGAATGTACATTACAGATTCAAACGACTTGAGGCACATTACTTATTTTATCCAAAAAAAGTTTATAAAAAATGTTAAAAATAAGCTTAAAAATCATTTCTGTCGGCTGACAGCTGGGAATCTCCTTCATGAAGGGACTTGGCTTCAGTACCAACCAGAGTGAAGGTTTTGGCTTCAATGCGCTTGGCTCAGCGTGTGTGCTTGGTCTTTCTCAGGCATGGTGAGGTCCAGCCTAATCGGACTCAAGGGACGCTCGCTCTCCCTCTGCTGCCACCTCTCAGTGT
Organism: Parauchenoglanis punctatus; assembly: GCA_030068025.1. Classification (NCBI taxonomy): domain Eukaryota; kingdom Metazoa; phylum Chordata; class Actinopteri; order Siluriformes; family Auchenoglanididae; genus Parauchenoglanis; species Parauchenoglanis punctatus. The sequence goes on from JAQQZU010000014.1 coordinate 3,971,791, forward strand.
CTGACTGCAGACATTTAAAATATTAAATCTTTGTTTTACTTCACATCATTACCCTTTCTGAGAGTGACAAATATGTATAATAACCTTTAAGCTGACAAGCAAAACAGAAGCAAAAATACATACGTTTTCTTTTCCCTTTCTAACAGCAGGAATAAACAGTGCCTGAATTAGAAAAGACTCCATGTCTCCAGTTTTCACTTACACACACATATTTGGGGAAGATGCTGGAGTCACTCACGTAACGGAAATCATGGCCAGACTTGTAGAGTAGCTGGTCCAGCTTGTCTACTCGTCTGCGCAGGCCCTGGATGCTTCCCTCTGTCTGCTGCCTGCGCAGGCTCAGTGCTTCCTGCTGAGAGAACATACACCTTCGCAGCTGCGCCTGCAATGCAGGAACATGTAAAAAGCAGCCCATCTTATTGGGTTCTAAGATGCCATTTAATAGAAATGTCAAAATAATAATATTAAAAAAGTGATATTTTCACATTAATGGCTAAATGACACTTTCAGAACATCTCACTGTACCTTCAGATTATCTTCATGTTTCCTCAGCTTCTCTCTCAGCACTTCTCCACGCCACTGCTCGTCCTGGAGACAGGAATAATACAGTCATCCCCATTTTACACTGTCGTCAACTTTTAGACCATTTAATTAAGTGTTGTTCTCTGTAAATCTCAGTCCATACTCTGGTGCAGTACGCTGCTTTCCCCGTATTCAGCGTAGCGGATGTGTGGTTCTCCTCGTCATTGTCCTTGTCTGAAGTGGTCATGGGCTGCAGCTCCAGCTCCTTCAAACCACTGTTCATCTCTGCTTGGACTTCAGCCCTCAGGGAGTGCACAGTGTCCTTAATCTCTCGCATGTGACTCTCCCCCTTTCCCCGACTCCATAGCTGAGGACACAAATACAGAAAACAGAATTTGTATTATAATTTCCATAGTCACTTAATTTATCTAATTTCAGTGTTGCAAGTCATGAATGAAGTGTCGTTAACACTTACAAACTTGTCCAGTCTAAACCACAAGTCTAGTCCTTCTTATTACAAATTTGTATACCTGAAATGTCCTCAAAATATACTTTACACAGGAAGGAAGCTATCGAAGAAAAACTATTTCAGACATTTGACTTTGCTGTGACATTGATCTTGCTTAAATCAACTGCAAATTTTAATCAGTTTATCTGTTGGTTACAATAATTCCACATGAATCCTACAACCATTCAGCCACTCGTTCTTGAGATACTGAGCTAATGAGCAGAGTTTGCATGTGCAGGGGTTAAGCAAGTGTAAACAAGCATGAGATTAAACGAACAGATATGTACACAGCTTTAGGGGTACTTATTGAATATGTTATTTTAAACCATGTTATGACAGAAAATCAAGGAAAGAGCTCCCACCTCTGCCTGCTGTAGCTTATCTCCGTCAGTGAGACTGTGGCTTATCAGGGCCTCTGCACGCTTCCTCTCAGAGACTAGAGTCCCTTGAAGAATCTGGATGTTAGTGCGACAGGTCTCAAGCTCATCCCTTGCTTCTCTTTGCTCCTCTGTGCTGGCACGTAGCTTGGCCTCACTCTCAGCCAGGTCTTGCTCTATAATCATACACATATCTGCTTTTCACCACTAGAGTGAAATACATGTAAATATAGTATAAACACAAACCATGTTTGCAAACCTGCATGCCATGAGGTCAACCAAGCAGGCTACAATTAATTGCCTGTATTTATAAAAGTCAGTAAGATCCTATCCTTCAGTATGAAGGCAAAGAAAAAAGATCTGAATGGGGATCTAAACTCACCCAGCTGTACTACTCTGTCCTGCAGTAAAGCACACTGCTGCTGGTCTGCCAACAGGAAGCGTCTCTGCTCTTCTAGCTCTTCCACAGCAACTGTGACTTGCTCCATCTTCTCCACTCGCTTTGACAGAGCCTCCTCGACTGCCTGCAGCTGGGATTGCAACTTCTGCTGCTGCCGTCTCTGCAGCTCCTCAAACTCTAAACTCTGTTGCTGCTGGATCATCAGGCACTAAATACAAAAAGTAGTTCAAAGGAAATCATAAATCATAGAATATTAGTTATGCACATAACTGTGTTTCTATTTCACCTTTCTTGACAGTCCGAGGCAGTGAGAATCACATGGATAATGAATGTGCCTCAAAGTGATTAGGATCCAACACAGCTTAGGACTGACATGAAATGTGTTCTGAGATGATTGCTGCACTCATGCCACTGGGAGAAGTTAACCTTGCAGAACCTGGAGAAAGTACATGGTGATGCTAAAATAACACTTCCTGGAGCAGCATGCCACTACCTAATGCCCATGAGGACGAGCTGTTATATGTACAGTGGCACGTCAGCATACGCAATGATGCCCACCATGCAGTGGGCCAGTCTGTGTTTACATCAACATAAACTGGACTACACCGACTTCAGCAGACTACCCATCTCGAGTTTAGAGATTGCTGCATCTTTGTTCTCACAGAGACATGGCTAAGCGACAGAGTTCCGGACGCCATTCAGCTAGACAGCCTCACTGCATTTCGTGCCGACAGAAAAGCAACTCTGTGCAGTAAGACTCGCAGTGGTGGCTTGTGTGTTTACATCAACACGGAATGCTGCAAGAACTCTGCCCTAGTTTCAAGTTACTGCTCATTGCTGGTGGAGTTTGTGACTGTTAGATGCAGACCATTTTATTTACCACAGGAATTCAGCACTAATGCTTTAGATGTGTTTGTGAACTGTACGAGGCTATCAGTGATCTGCAGAACGCACACCCTGAGGGACAGTTTATTGTTGCTGGAGATTTAATCCATGCAAATCTCAAGTCAGTGCTCCTGAAATTCCATCAGCATGTGGACTTTACAACGAGAGGGTCAAACATTCTGGATCTTGTTTACACAAACATTCCCGGTGCATACTGGGCAGAGCCCCACCCCCATCTCGGCTACTCAGCCCACATCTCTGTTATGCTAATCCCAGCATACACATCGCTTGTCAAACGCCCCAACATGGTTCTGAAGCAGGTGAGAACATGGCCAGCAGGAGCCATCTCTGCTCTTCAGGATCATTTTGAGCACAATGACTGGCAAATGTTCAGGGAGGCTGCAATCGATGGCGACAACACCAACTTGGAGGAGTACACATCATCAGTGACCAGCTATATCAGCAAGTGCATCGATGCTGTCACTGTTTCCAAGACCATCACTGCATGCTCCAACCAGAAGCTGTGGATGACTGCAGAGGTGCGTGAGCTGCTGAGGACCCAAGACCAGGCGACAAGGAGGCCCCAAGAACAGGGAGGGCCTAACTGTCTTGGACCATCAGAGCAGCAAAGCGTGCATAGAGCCAGAGAATCCACAGCCACTTCCAGGAGAACGGCGACACACAGCACGTGGCAGGATATCCAGGCCATCACCGACTACAGGATGACAGCACCATAGTGATGCTTCCCTACCAGATGTGCTGAACAGCTTCTATGCATGGTTTGACGTACAGAATGATGTAATGGTGAGGAAGACCGGCCTCACAACAACCAGGTGCTGTGTCTGACCACAGCTGATGTGAGGGAAAACTCTTGGCAGAGTTAACCCACGGAAGGCTGCTGGACCAGATAACATCCCTGGGAGAGTGCTCAGAGAATGTACAGACCAGCTGGCAGATGTTCACCCTGACATCTTAAACATCTTCCTGAGCACCACTGTCGTTCCAACGTGCTGCAAAGCCACCACCATCGTTCCTGTGCCAAAGAAGTCCTCATTGTCCTGCCTCAGTGACTATCGTCCCGTTGCACTCACACCCATCATCATGAAGTGCTTCAAGAGGCATGTCATGAGGCTCAAATTACAAAAAACTAAAATTACATCCTCAAGTTCGCTGATTAAATGACCATGGTGTGTCTCATCAGAAAGAACAAGGAGTCAGCACTGAGAGAAGGTGCAGCAGCTAACGGACTGGTGCAAATTCAACAACCTGTCTCCGAATGTGGACCATACAAAAGAGATGGTAACTGACTTCTGTGAAGGCTGAGAAAACCCCATCTCCCATCACTCATTTTCACCACTTTCTACATATGGACTATTGAGAGCATCCTGAGCAGCTGCATCAGTATCTGATATGGAAATGTACAATTACCACATACTCTGGATCCACAAAGTCACCAGCATTGTGGATGACCCCATGCACACCTCACACAAACTCTTTACACTGCTGCCATCTGGCAAGAGGTACCGAAGTGTTTGAGCCCCTCTGCCAGACTGTGTAACAGTTTCTTCCCCAAGCCATCAGACATCTCAATACTCAAGGACTGGACTGACAAGACACACACACTCAAATGAATACATTCCATTACCTCTGCAATCTTTGCACAAGTATGTCACTGTTACATTTAAATTACTTGCACAAGTCACTACATTACATGACAGAGAGTGCAGCGCTAACCAGTACACAGTCCTGGTGAGAGTAAGGTGCAGTAATGTTTGCACGTTTGCGCATATGCACTTCATGCAGTCCTGTGTGGTTTTATGTGGTGCGCATGCACTTTTTGTAATTCTGTGTTGTTTTATGTGTAGCACCATGGTCCTGGAGGAACACTGTCTCATATCACTATGCACTGTATCACACATATATGGTTGAAATGACAATAAAAACCACTTGATTTACTTGACTGGACTGTGCTCAGACAAGGGAGACAAGGGTGACAGATGAACCGTTGGGCTGAGGATCAGCCAGCTGCTCTCCAGTCTAAATTGTACAGTAGGTTACTCCAGAGGCAACAAGGAACACTCTGTGTTCAAGATCAATCGGTTGATTTATAAAACTGGGTGAAAGGACCTTGGACATAAAATCGGGATCTACCCAAAAGAATCCCAGACGCATGTAAGGAACAGAAAGCAAGTAAGGAACAGGACATTTTCCCACTCTTTTTTTTTGCTGTTTACTGGCAAAAAGACACATGGGCACAAGTCCTTAAGAGAAAAATTTAATTGTGCAATGCACAAGATCCAGTAAAAATGCATATCATTTGTGGACCAACTTCCACTTAAAGGCATACAAAGCCTAGCTATTGGGCAGCTTGCAGTCAGGAGTGCTTCCTTGACTGCTAGGCTGAAGGTTTCTGTTGGTGATTCATTGTGAGAGACCAAATCTATAGATACAGGTGACCTGATTAGAGTGCCAAATCTCTTCATTCAAGAGTAGAAACCAAAGGTTTTGTCAACCGTCTTTGTGGCCTAGTTTCTGAATTCTGTGCAATGTTGGAAGAATATATGATGGAGAAGAAAAGGAGTATAGTATATGGTGATGCCAGTTGTGGTCCAGTATATCCATTCACAGCACCACCAGGAAGATCTATTGGCAATGTGTTGACTTGAGACTGGTGAAGAGGTCCACCTTGCCAAACCTTTCCCAGATTTGGGACAATATTTCTGGGTGCAGATACTACTTTCTACAGCACACCTACAGTGAGGCTAACCAGGTATGATCCCACCTATGGTGCAAGGTGGAGGCAGCCTTCTGACCTTGTGCTGTCTTGATTATCAGTATAACTGACTGTCCCAATGTTATCAGAGTAGATTAAATGATAATGTCCCAGAACTGCCAAGAACAAAATTGAAAGCCAGATGAATCCTCCTCAGTGCCATCTTAATAACTGTGCTGCTGTTACACCCCTTTGTTCCCTGCCAGTAATGGAAGTGTATTTGCTGGCTGTCTCTCTTGCTATCATAGTTTGCGGTATTTGGGGTCCAGCTGTTTGCCAACTACTTCTGAACAGCCCTTAGTTCCAGCAATCCCAAAGGCGTTCATGGGTACAATTCTATAGCTGCACTGTTATTACTCTAGCTTCACCGTGTGTATGAGGAAGGTGGAGGAACATTAGTCATTGGGCTATAAGTTGAAGACCATGAGAATCTGAGTTGCATGGGCTCAGCTTCTGAATTGTTGATATTGTTCAAGCCATGTTAGCCATCAGGTTGTGCATTTACACAGAAAGTGTCTCAGATTGCTTACTAGGCTTCTTGGTATGTTTATCGGTCATCACTAAACACAGACCTTTACAACTAGTGAGCTTCATTGGATTCAACAGATTTAAACTACAAATTTGGCAACTGAACTGCAGTTGTGTTGATAGTATATAAGGCGAATACTGTGTCCATACATCACTCTGTGATGTTGGAAGGTCTTAGCATGCATTAGTAGGTATAGAGATGACTATCAGGCAGTTTGAATGGGTAAAACAGAATCACATTTATTCATTATACAGACTTATCCACCTTGGAAACGTTTTATTTTTTTGCTTTTGAATATACAAATCCCTGTGATGCTGTACAAAATGTGAATTAAAACAGAATGCAATGATTTGCAAATCATATAAATCCATATTTAACTGAACATACTGTTTTTTTTTGGGGAAATTATATGTTCATTTTGCATTTGATGCCAGCCATATATTTTTTATAAAAGTTGGGACCGGGGCATGTTCACCGCTGTGTTGCATCACCTCTTCTTTTAACAACACTCTTTAAATGTTTGGAAACTTAGGAGACCAGTTGGTGGAGTTTTAAAATTGAAATACTGTCCCATTCTTGTCTAATATAGAATTTCATCTGCTAAGCAGTTCGGGGTCTCCTTTGTCATAGTTTTATTTTCATGGTGCACCAAATGATTTCAGTGACTGACAGGTCTGGCCTGCAGACAGGCCAGTTTAGCACCCAGACTCTTCTATCTACTACGGAGCCAAGCTGTTGTAACACAAGCAGACTGCGGTTTGGCACTGTCATGCTGAAATAAGCAAGGACTTCTCTGAAAAAGACATTCGGCTTCAATGGTGCTTTCTCAATTGTGCAAGCTACCCATGCCATGTGCACTAATGCTCCCACATACCATCACGGATGCTGGCTTTTGAACTGTGCACTGACAACAAGCTGGACGGTCCTTCTCCTCGTTCACCTGGAGGACGCAGCGTCCATAATTTCCAAGAAGAAAAAGAGAATGCAGCAACATTTTTGGATCATATAAATAGGTTAAAAGGATTTCTTCTTTGCGTGGTCGAGTTTTAACCTGCATTTGTGGATGCTGTGACAAACTGTGTTCACAGACTATGGTTTTCCGAAGTGTTCCATGCAGTGATTTACCCTACAGAATCATGTCTGTTTTTAATGCAGCGCTGTCTGAGGGCCTGAAGATCACAGCCATCCAATATTGGTTTTTGGCCTTGTCCCTTGCGTACAGAGATTTCTCCGGATTCTAAGAATCTTTTAATGATATTATGTACAGTAAATCACTAAATCCCCTAATTCTTTACAATTTTACATTGAGGAACATTAATATTAAATTGTTGCACTTAATTAACTTAACACTTAATTTGCCCACGCAGTCTTTCACTTCTCCTGCTGAGAGACTCTGCCTCTCTGGGATGATCTTTACATATCCAATCATGTTAAAGACCTGTTGCCAATTAATCTAATTAGTTGTGAGATGTTTCACCAGGTGTTTTCTATTTTTCCAGTAGTTTGTTGCCCCTGTCCCAACCTTTTTTTTTGTCATGGCATTCTGTTGTTATTTTCATTTTACACAGCGTCCCACCTTTTTTGGAAATGGGGTTGTATCAAATAAACATAAAAATATGAATAGTGTTTAAATACTAAAATTCATTCAAGATGACTGATCTGTTCCTACTTTCATTTTGTAAAACACAAACTTAACTTAGGCTGTTATTGATTCAAAAGACTAACACACACGTAAAATATTTACAGTAGTGCGAGTCTTTAATTGTATGTAATTATGGAGTCTTTAATTGTATGCCAGCAAAAATTATAATCAGTAGTTATTTGATCAAATTGAACAAAAAGCTACTTTACCTCCTCCTGTCGCTCAAATTGCATCTCTTTCTTTTCCACGGATGCCTCAATCTCCTTCAGCTGCTGCTCCAGTTTGTCGAGGCTTTGTTGTCTCCTCTGGAGTTTGTCCTGAATCACAGCCTTCTGAAGCTGATGCTGTTTCACAATATCATCCTGCTGTCGCTGAGCATCTTCTACTTCCTGTATGCAGAAAAGCAATGCATGATAAATGCAATTATGACTTGAAGGAATGCAAATTTTCTTCCTAATCTGTGGCTTCTACAAATGGACATAAATTTTGAAACATTCTTCCCTCAGTCTTGAAACTCACTCAATGAATATAAAGCAATTGCTGAGACAATATATAAATTAGTAACTGCATTTTATATAATTCCTATCAGGGCTAGAGCAACCTTTTGCAAATTTGTGGCTATACATTACCAGCACAGTCAATCATGCACCACCTGATCACCCATAGATAGTAAAATCTCAAGGAAAGTAAAGACTTGACATTTGCAATTCATCATTATCATCATTACTTTCGGCTATTCCTGTTAGGGGTCGCCACAGCGGATCATCTCTTTCTACTTTTTTCTGTCCTCCACATCTTTCTATGTTACACCAACTACCTGCATGTCCTCTCTCACCACATCCATAAATCTCCTCCCAATATATTCAGCATCTCTCCTCTGCACATGTCCAGACCAACGTAATCTCGCCTCTCTGACTTTGTCTCCAAACCATCCAACCTGTGCTGACCCTCTAATATATTCACTGAAATCCTGTCCATCCTCGTCACACCTAGTGAAGATCTTAGCATCCTTACCTCTGCTCCCTCCGGCTCTGCCTCCTGTATTTTGGTCAATGCCACCGTCTCCAACCCATACAACATAGCTGGTCTCACTACCATCTCGTAGACCTTCTCTTTCACTCTTGCTGTTGTGACAAATCACTCCTGATACTCTTCTCCACCCACTCCACCCTGCCTGCACTCTCTTCTTCACCTCTCTTTATGTATTTTGTATTACATTAACAATATTGCAATTTGTCTCAGTCTAAGCCTTTGAGAGAATATGCATGTATTACATTTTTTAAACTTCCATCATGTTGAAATTCATGTCTATCAGGTTGAATCAGGTTGAAAGACACTCTACTCTTTTAACAGTTTAAATTCAGCTCAAACATACAGGTGGATTTTATACGCACCTTTCTAATTTTCTCTAGCTGAACTGTTGAGTGTGCAACATCTTCCTTTAGTTTATTCAGATCCTTAGATTTCTCTGAAGGGAGCAAAAAACAAATTAACAACACATCACATTAACATACACCAAATATCAAGGGCTTTATTGTCAAATAAAATCAGTTTCATCCTCCTCTTCATTTTCAGAAACAAGGGTGCACTATGCAGTACAGTGATGTTTTGATAATGACATACAATTACATTTCAGATATAAAATCAATTTTGTTGGTAGAACAGGATGTGTTTTATAGCACATCTCACAGCAGGTGTGGATTTATGTGCTTGTTAAAACACATGACTTAAAGGTGCATCATAAAATACTTCAATTTAAACTAGACTTTGTTGTTTATTACTGATAAAATAATGACATTTGCTGCATATACGTACTATTTGAATGGAGTAGCATATTAATATTGAAATTGGGTTATATTACAATATAAGGGTGCATTTTTGACCCATACCACCTACATTAGTGAAACCCATACATATATAACCACTGAAGTATCAACAGAGCTCAAATGTGGAAAAATGAATAAGGCTTAAACCTTCTAGTTGTTTCTGGGTTGTGGCAGCATCTCTGGTGATCTCTTCCTGAATATTCTGGGCATGTCTGTGCTCCTGCTTCAGTTTGGCCAGTTCTGTCTGCAGTTTCAGCAACTCTGCTTCTGTTTTCTGCACCCTTTCTTCTGCGGTTTCCTGACATCTGCCAAATCAGATAGCAGTGCTTTAATGCCACTTTAATACAACTCATCAAGCAAACACTGCCATTTATCATAAACCTAAAAAGTTGCAAGTTTAAAGGCAGTAATATAACTAAAAACAAATAGTTAAATAATTAAACAAACAAACAAATAAATGACGTCTGCTTTCTGGACAATAAACTGGACTTACATCCGACTTCAGTGGACTACCCAGCGCCAGTTTAGAGAATGTTTGTTTTCACAGAAACGTGGCTCAGCGACAGAGTTCCGGACGCCGCCATTCAGCTAGCTACTGTGTTCACCACTCAATTCAATTCACCACTGTGCATTTTGTCAGAGTGTACATTCCCCCAGCACTAATGTTAAAGAGGTGCTCTGTGAGCTGTAAAGAGTTATTAGCGATCTGCAGAATGCACATCCTGATTTATTGTCGCCGGAGATTTCAACCATGCAAATCTCAAGTCAGTGCTCCCGAAATTCAATCAGCATACGGACTTTCCAATTAGGGGGACAAACGTGCTAGATCTTGTTCATACAAACATTCCCGGCGAGTACCGTGCAGAGCCCTGCCCCCACCTCAGCTACTCAGACCACATCTCTGTTATGCTAATGGCAGCATACAGACCGCTCGTCAGGCACTCCAAAGGAGTTCTGATGCAGGTGAGAACCTGGCCAGCAGGAGACATCTCTGCTCTTCAGGACTGTTTTGAGCACACTCACTAACGGGCATATGTTCAGGGAGGCTGCAACCTGTGGCAACAAAACCAACTTGGAGGAGTACACGTCATCAGTGACCAGCTACATCAGCAAGTGCATAGATGATGTCACTGCCTCCAAGACCTGTGGATGACTGCAGAGGTGCGTGAGCTGCTGAGGAACCATGATGTCGCCTTCAGAACAGGTGACAAGGAGGCCCTAAGAACAGCGAGGGCCAAACCGTCTCGGGCCATCAGAGCAGCAAAGCGCGCACACGACCAGAGAATCCACAGCCACTTCCAGGCGCATGTGGCAGGGCATCCAGGCCATCAATGACTACAGGACGACAACACCTGCCTGTGACGGTGATGCCTCCCTACCAGCGCTTTACAACTTCTACCCTCGGTTTGATGCACAGAATGATGCAACAGCGAGGAAGACCACTCCTGCTCAAAGTGAGCAGGTGCTGTGTCTGACCACTGCTGATGTGAGGAAAACTCTTAGCAGAGTTAACGGAAGGCTGCTGGACCAGATAATATCCCTGGGAGAGTGCTCAGAGAATGTGCAGACCAACTGGCAGATGTTCTCACTGACGTCTTCAACATCTCCCTGAGCACTAATGTCGTTCAGAAGTGCTTCAAAGACAGCACCATCGTTCCCGTGCCGAAGAAGTCTTCAGTGTCCTGCCTCAATGACTATCATCCTGTTGGACTCGCACCCATCACGATGAAATGCTTCGAGAGTCTCGTCATGAGGCACATCGAGACCGCTGTTCCCCCCACTGGTCCCCCTGCAGTTCGCCTATTGCCCCAACTGATCTCCAGATGACAGCCATTGCCTTCATTGACCTCCACTGCCATCACCCTACATCTGGCCCTCACCCACTTGGACAATAAGGACACTTATGTACGCATGCTGTTCATAGACTTTAGTTCAGCATTCAACACAATCATTCCTCAGCACCTGACTGGGAAGCTGAGCCTGCTGGGCTTGAACACAACTGGATCCTAGACTTCCTGACTGAGAGACCTCAGCCAGTCCTGATTGGGAAGAGTATCTCAAGCACCACTACACTGAGCACTGGGGCCCCCCAGGGCTGTGTGCTCAGTCCATTACTGTTCAATTTCAATTCAATTCAATTTTATTTGTATAGCGCTTTTAACAACAGACATTGTCTCAAAGCAGCTTCACAAAAGTA
>JAQQZU010000014.1:3993055-4015882 GCA_030068025.1 Parauchenoglanis punctatus
AAGATACCTCAAACAAGAATTGAAAGACTCTTGGCTGGCTACAAAAAGCGTTTACAAGCTGTAATACTTTCCAAAGGAGGCAGTACAAGGTATTAACTCTGCAGGGTGCCCAAACTTTTGCAGACACTATTGTTTGGTTTTCTGTTATTTTGAAAGTGTAAATGATGAAAATAAAATCCAACTTTTTTTGACATATCATATATTCATATAATATGTCAAAAAAAATTGGATTTTATTTCTCATTTGCATTTTGATGGCTTTTGGGGATGTTTCCATCTTTCCTTGGCTTCTTTATGCACATTTTTACTTGGGGTGCCCAAACTTTCGATCTCCACTGTACTTCTAGCCAAACCTTGTGCATGTGAAAGGAAAAGCCAACACAAAAATTATTTTGACAAATTCTCGGTTGAGAGTAAAACCGTATTTAAAGACCAATGCCTGAAACTGAGGTAAGTAAGCGTAAGGCATTTTTAAAAATATTTATTAAATAAATTGAATAATAGCAATAACTAACATCCAAAAAAAGCCTCCATTATGGGGTATACTGTTACTTAAACACTGACAAAGATAAATATAATTAGGGTCTGATATAAACAAAGTCCTTGTCATGAGAAGCTGTCCAGGTTTTAAAAAAGACTTACATCTTGGTTTGGTGGTACATAGTACCAGCATCCACCGCCGTGAGGAGAAGACCCGAAACTGGACAGGTAATTGCCCTGCTGCAACAGAGTATCTCTAAGTGCTTCGATTTCCTCAATCAGCTCATCCAGGTTTTTACTGTTATCTATACATATATACAATGAAAGCATTAATAAGGCAATTCTTTGAATAGGTCAAGGTTTACTTGATAATTCATAAATTAATGCTGTTACCTTCTAGTGCCTGAGCCAGCTGTTCTCGAAGCCGTTTGGTCTGAACCTGCTGCCTTTTCAAAACTCGATTCAGTCTGGCTAACTCCTGTTGTTGAATACTGGGGTGTGGAACACTCAGGCTATCTGTGTCTGTTAGATGAAACTAAAAAACAAAATACAAATTAGGATACAGATTAATATTCCAGCATTTTTCAACTAATCACTTTCCACATCATGGTGATAAGTCCTCACTGTCTTATGGATGATGTTCTCTGTGGATATTCGCTGAGATAGAGGAATTATAGCCTAAGAAACTGGCTAAAATTAATCAGAGCAATGCAGATAAGAAGTCTACATATTCCCTCCATTCTATATTTCTCATCTGCATCGAGTGGAGGTGGAAAAGGGCAGGCATTATGAACACAAGACAAGTTCACAAACCATTCATCAATTGTTTTGATGTATGTGCCTTATCGATTCAGGTGTAAAATGGGCTTAAAAAGCTACATTGATTTTTATGTATAGTATATTTACATATGTACAGAGATTAGGTTGAAAAAAATTAGGAATGTTTATAGCACATACAGATACCTATTACATTTATAGGTTATTTATAGATACAACCATTTATGTTACATTTAAGACAATCTGATGATTATTATGGCAGATCCTTTAAGTCCTGTAAGGTGAAAGGTGGGGCCTCCATGGATTGGACTTGTTTTTCCAGCACATCCCACAGATGAGATTGAGGCCAAGTGAACACCTTGAACACTCGGTCATGTTCCTCAAACCATTCCTGAACAATTTGTTTCAGTGTGGCAGGGCTGGTATATTGGGGAAAACCATTGCCATGAAGGGGTGCACTTGGTCTGCAACAATGCTTAGATGCTTAGGTAGGTGGCATGTGTTACACTCACATTCATTCAAGTAACATCCACATGAATGCCAGGACCCGAGGTTTCCCAGCAGAACGTTGCCCAGAGCATCACACTGCCTATGCCAGCCTGCCTTCTTGCCCTAGTGCATTCTAGTGCCAACTCTTCATCAGATGCATCATCCACATGATGATGCAACAGAGATGCATCATCCACATGATGTAAAAGAAAACAGATTCATCTCACCAGTTCACCTACTTACTAGTCTAGTTCTGAATGTTTACGTGCCCAGTGTAGGCACTTTTGCGATGCCTTGTGATGCACTGTGTGTTCTGACAGCTTTCTATTCTAGCCAGCATTAACTTTTTGAGAAAGTTGTGCTACAGTAGCTCTTCTGTTGGATCAGACCAGATGCACTTGCCTTCACTCCCCTTGTGCAATAACAAGCCTTGGGAGTCCCTGACCATCGGCCGTCCTTCCTCGGACCACATTTGTTAAATATTAATCACCGCATACCGGAAACCAGTCATCTAGCCATCACAATTTGGCGCTTGTCAAAGGCGATCACATCCTTACGCTTGCCCATTTTTCCTGCTTCCAATACATCAGCTTTGACAACTGAATGTTTACATGCGGCCTAATATATCCCGCCCCTTGACAGGTGCCATTGCAACAAGATAATTAATGTTATGCACTTCACCTGTCAGTGGTTTTAATGTTATGGCTGATTGCTGTATATGTAAAATGTATTTTCACACAAATTAAAAAGTTCTAAAGGCCTGTAGATACCCTGTGTTATATACGCCTACCATGTTGGTCCACCTTGTACAGGAGCTCACAAGACACAAACGATCAGTTTTTGATCACAGCATCACTGCTGCCTGAACATTTTTGATTGCAAACTAATTAATGACAATAAGGCATTTAAAAACCACAGCAATCCTCGAAATGAAGCAGCATACACCATCATGTCACTATAATTGAGAATAGTACACCACTCAAATAAGTAGCATGTGTACAAGATAAAATCTTATGTTATATTTGCTTTAGATGCAGTGGTTAAAAAAATACTTAAATATTTCTTTAACATGAAAATGATAATAGCAACTGTGAAAAGCATGATGGAACATTTATTGAAGCTTTTTATGCAATTATTAGTGTGTAACTTACCCTGTCTTCAAGCAGCTTCTGCAGAGCCTGTATTTCTGCCTCTGAATTCATTAGATCTTGCATGGCTCGAGCAGCCTGCATCCTGGAGTCTTCTAGCTCCTTTGTATCCTACAAACACAAAAGCCCCATTTACATCTAATACTAACATTTGTCTCGGGTAACTGGATCACAAGTGGCACTTGTGATCGCACTTTTTCACTAGAGAGGGCTGCCGAACTTACTAAAAACAATCTGATATCACTTCAAAAGGCATCCCTAACATAAAACCTCCATCATTTCATTAAGCAACTGGACAGCATTTCCAGATTAAATAGACTCTGGATCAGTGGCAGTTTTTTGTGCAGCTTTTCACATTGTACAGCCATCAATCCAACAAGCAGAAAGGACATGACATGCAGAAAATTTAATTTACTGAATAATTTACAGATGCTGTCAGTGTTTGGGAAGTTCCCTCGCGCACACACATTAACTAAATTATTATTATTATTATTATTATTATTAATAGTAATAGTAATCATCATCATCATATAATACTTGGATCATATTATAATATAATAAATCTTGGATCTAGTGCACTACACAGGATGGAGCACTCCTTTCAGGCACACAACATTCACACTGACAGAAATATATTTAAAGACCAGCGAGAAACAACAGAAACTTACATATATGCAGGTCAAATAATGCAAGTTTTAATAGTCTATAGATATTCCATTGATCTAATATTTGTCAGACAACCAACTACAGACAGAAAAGTTAAACCATCATGTGTATAGTGGGCAAAAGAAATTCAATTCTCTATGAAAACTGTGAAATTGGCATACTGGAGACTACAGAGTCCTTCAATGTTGTCCGAGACACATTAAGATGTAATAGTTACTAACGCAGTGTAGCCATGTGTGCCCTTGGCTACCTCCAAACCTGGACTGACTGAGGACATCACAATGTATCTCAGAGGCACATATGATCCTGTTTACAGGTGTACTTACCACTGACCACTTCAGATGCGTGTTCGTACCAGGTATAAACAAGGCTAAAGACAGACAACCTTTACAAAGCTTTGTGTCTGTAAACAAATAAAAGGAATGAAATCATTCCTTAACCCATCTGCACAATTGTACCTCTGCTCTCTCCTGACTGATTCTCTGCACTGTGCTGTGGAGAGAGCGAAGTTGGTCTTTGGCAGCATTCAGCTGCTCGGCAGCCAGTTGATCAGCAACGGTGAAGGATCTCCGAAGCTCTCCTAACTCCAGCTCCAAGGACTGTAGCTGTTCTTGTGTTAGAGTCTCCTCAGCCTTCACCTGAGCAAAAATACACAAACACAGACATGTAACACCTTTGTCCAGTTCAATAGGTATGAAAATTTTCCAGACTAATTCAGTGTTTGCCTACAAACAATTATGAGTGAATCTACTGCTCATTGTACATATTCCTACCCTCTTCAAATGTCCAAAAGTCCCTAGGCTGCTTTCACTCACCTGTTTGTCTTGCTTTTCTAACTCGAAGAGCAGACAATCTCGCTCATCCTCGGCTTCCTGCAGACGCTGCAGCGTCAGGTGCTGCTGCTCCTGCGCCTCCTGCAGCTCTTCCCTCAGCTGGAGGAGATCAGCCTCCTCCTTACGCTTCTCTGCTGCCTGTTGGGATCAAAAGCATTTAAGGCATCACACTAATTAAAGCTTGGACGCATCCTCTTTGAAAAACATGTCAAGTTATTCCTTAGACTTGCTGCAATTTCCTGAAACAATTTTCCTAAGAATCGAAAGAAATGACGCGAGTGTATTGAGATAAATCTCTAAGTTGTGCAGAGCACTCACTCTGATGATATCGCTTTTACTAGGGTAAGAATTTTTGACCTTTCAAAATACAGTTAGGTTTGGACTATAATGTAATGTTAACAAACTATTACCGTCTGCACCACAACCCTGACCAGGAAAAGACCATGACAAAATACATATTGTTTGTGGAATCACTCCAATAAATAGATTTCATATTTGATATTAAACAAATAACAAAAAAATTATAATTTATTGAAAGCTAAATTATAATCTAGTATGCCTGTTGTGGAATGTTAGGGATTCTTACTATAGCCTAGCATTTTTCCTGAAATAAAACTACAATCTGGATCCATCCATCCATCCATTATCTATACCGCTTTATCCGTCTGGGGGAAGCTGGAGCCAATCCCAGCAGTCGTTTTGGGCGAGAGGCGGGGTACACCCTTTGCAGGTCGCCAGTCCACCACAGGGCCAACACAGACAAACAGCCTATGGGAGTCTATTTAGAGTAGCCAGTGGATCTAATCTACATGTCTTTGGACTGTGGGAGGAAACCGGAGCACCCAGAGGAAACCCACACATGCACAGGGAGAACATGCAAGCTCCACACAGAAAGGCACCCTGGGTGACCCGGGGATCGAACCCAGGACCTTCTTGCTGTGAGGCGACAGTGCTAACCACTGCACACAATCTAGTATTAATAATTAATTATATCTATATTAATTGAGTCACAATATTGAATGAACTTTTAAATCACACCACCACAGGGCTTTTGAATCTGACTCATCAGATGCCTTAAAACAGAATCATTGGCAGTAGTTCAGGTTAAAAGGCAAATCATAACTTTATATTAATGTCTTTGTTCTAATATAGTCCCTTATATAAAAGTATTTAATAACTTATGTTCCTTCTTTACACTGAAGACTGAAATAAGTTTCAGATCAAAAGATGGATATGAGACAATAGATCAGAAGTTCAGCTTTCATTTTGATATTTACATCTAGACGTGTTAAACAACTAGCACCTTTTGTTTGAACTAGCAAAAATGGCACCTTTTTTTTAACCCACCCATTTTACAAGTGATCAAAAATATTGGCGCATGTAACTGACAGGTGTTTCTTGTTGCCCAGGTATGCCTTGTTGGATAGTTTACATAATTAATAGCTCTGAATGTCTACTCTGGGGTTGAAACCTTGGTTTTTCCTGTGAAAACTGTATTCGTTATTAAAAAAGATAAACCAGTGTGAAGACCACAAAGCTGTCTATGGGAGATAAGCAAGCTATTCTGAAAGCTGGGAAAAGAAAGAATATCAATCACAGCCAGTATATAAGCACTGGGCACAGCCAATACAACAATCTGGAATGTCCTGACAAAAAAAAAGAAACCACTGGTGCGCTATTAACCAGACATCAGACAGGTCAGCCAAGAAATGCAACAGAATTGACCTTGCCCTTCCAATACTTTTAAAGGGGACTGTATGTTATCATTTCTTTAGTCATAGCTAATTCACTGTCTGTCTATAGTTTTGCTACAGAGTCCTCCTTTTGTTGGCATGGATTTTCTTCTGGGATCTCCAGTTTCCACCCAAAAACATACCAGTAGGTGTACTAGCTACTCTAAACAGCCTCAAGCTATAAATGCTTTCAGAGATCTGTGTCTGTTTCACTTAGCAAAGAATAGCTGGACAGCTATTTGTACAGAAGCTTCTGGCCAAATGTGCCAAGGTCAAAAATGACATCATGTCAAACTGTGAATTATACCACTTCTGAGGTAAGGTACATGCATAAAAATGAGACTCTCTGTATTCTGTGATGATTGTTAACTCATTGTGAAGTTTTTCCTTGAAAAAAAAAAATCATGACTGGCTTGCTTACATATGTGTGTGTGTGTCTATAGTAATTCTGTACTCATGTAGATAAAGTGAAATGTTTAAAGGATCTTTCCTATTGCACAAAGCTGTGAACTTTCCAATGATTATTTACTTGTTAAATAAACCAGAAATAGCAATCCTATGTAATCTGTGCTTTGATAAAACAAAACCATAGTGTGTGTGCAAGAACAAAAACTGGACCCTGATTTAAATGCTCACAATATGAGAGTATTTTGCACAGGCACATAAATTAATCAACTCACCCTGGTCTGCTGAGCCTCTTCACATGCACTCTGGTATTTCTGCTGATAGTGTGAAAGACTGTTTCTGAGAATGCCCAGCTCACGTGCCATCCTATCCTGAGCACTCTGAGCCTCATCTCGCTCTCTCAAAGCAGCAGAAACCATGTTGTGCAGCTCTTCCTGCAGTTCAGCTAAGCTTTCACTCAGCACATCTCCATGACCATTCACTCTGCTGGTAGTTCAACCCACATCAATATGATTATTACTCAGTCAAGTATCACTTAACAGGTATTAAAATATTCATTCCTACTGTTCCCTAAGCTATCATGATGCCATACCTTAGTTCCCCTGATCCAGTGGCAATGATTCTCTTTAGCTCCTGCAAACTCTTGGCCACTTGTTTAGGGCACAGCAACTCCCTCCTGATCTTCTGCAAGTCGTTTTGCAAGACACTGACCTTCTCCATTAGAGCACCTTTCTCCCTCTGCAGTAACACATGGACACATCATGGTGAAAAGTAAACAGGAAAGAGTTGCTGATGGAGACCAGGTCATGGATTATTTTAGCTCAGTTTAGTCAAGCATTTCAAGAGCAAACAGATAAGGCCTATGTTCAACCTAGGTCCTTCTCGTAACCACAACAGCACTGATGGCAAGGTAATTATGTTTACTCAGCAGCAGAAACTGTTCCCAGTAATTGTTCAATCATCCCAAAACTGTTTCTTTCTGCTCGGCATTGAAATATACTTCAGTTCACAATATCGTGATGTCAGCTCCTCATTTTCACTTAGTAGTAATATAATTTTGCCACTGGGCCTCTATCTTGATTATAGTCACTTGCCCCCAATCTTACTGGTTGAGCCCAAAATGCATTTACACCCAGTGCTTCCAATGGGAATTATGTGGTTTAAATAAAAACACCTACTATAACAGAAGTGTTCACCCTGTTGTCAGAAGAATCACCATCATTAGCTGGAAGTCCAAGACAGTAAAATTGTCTATGCCCTTAGGGTAGAAGGGGTGGCATTACTCTATTTTACTCACCCTGTCTATCAGGTCAACACTAACTAACTAATCATGGGTATATGTAAGCTCATGCAAAACAAGGCACTTAATGCTTTTTTCCAAGAGTGTTAACGTCCCTGTGATGGAGCAGCAGTTCATGAAGCAGCAGTTCAAAAAGATGTGATGGCTGGCTTTAGATGTCTGAGAGGAGCATCATATGATTGATAGGTTTGAGATAGCTAGCGAGTGGGTATGGTCCAGGTGATTAAACTGGGCAAAATGGGGTTTAAAAAAATCCTTTGTGAAGACAGCCAGAGAACTGCACCTGTCTGTGAGAACACACCTGCAGCATGTCGAGCTGTTGCAGGAGATCAGTGCTTTCCAGCTCTCTCTCTGCAGCTAGCTCCAGCTGGGCCAGCGCGTTCTCCTTAGCCTGTCTCTCCTTCTGCAGTTCCACCTGCAGCGCAGAATGCTCCAGCTAGAAGTGACAGAACAGTCATTGTAGGTATTTTAGCGCACTGCATGCAATGCACTTACAAATGGTTCCTAGTGAATAAGGTGCTTTTGCCTATTCACATATGTCAAATGCAAATAATACATTTCATCAGCATGAACAATAACTACATCGAATTTAATCTAATCATCTCACAGCTTTTGTGGAATATACCTGACTGAGGCGGTGCAGTCGACTTAGCTCCTCCTTCAGGTGGCTGGCCTCGGAGTCTCTCTCTTGCAGCTGAGCCTCCAATCCACTGACCTGACCCTGAACCTCCCTCAGCTCTACATTCTCCTTCCACAGAGCCTGCAATTCCTCCTGGTGCTGCAACGACTCCTAAACAAAACAACACCTTATCATTTCATACAGTTCACACAACCTCTCAGTTTCTTGCTGTTTTGGTCATCAAATCAAGTCTTACACAAAGGATTTTTTAAGACTTTTATAGTATTTAGCATTTCAGTACTCAGTAAAACACTGATGAAAAGATCTCCGTCAAACCTCCTTCGTGTTTTCACAGATCTGGGCTACTTGCAGCAGTCGGCTGAGCTGTTGATCTTTGTCCCAGAGGAGCTGCTGTAGAGTGTCTTTCTCCTTCTGCAGGCGCAGGCAGTCAGATTGGGCCTGTCGAGTCTGATCCTTCATGCCATGCAGGTAGTCCTGCAGTCCTGAGATTATGCCCTCTAGATCGTTCTTCAATGCTTCATTAGCTGCTATCTGACCTAGAAGATGGGAAAAAATAATCAGAAACCACTGTTTCAGTGGTTTCTAAATACTCCATATAGATCTTGTTGTATTTACGTGCTGAGATTTTAATTGTTTTGACTCTTTTTTTTAAGTAAATAAAAAAAATTCCATGTTTTTCCATGAATGCTGCTGGTCATGGAAGGTCATCTTAGAATGACTAACCCATAAATGCCCTAAACATTAAAGTCTACAATATAATCCCTATCAAACCCAATGCTCAACCAAATAACTTTCACTCAGGTTAACTGCACGTTCATTTCATTTAGGAATGACATATACAGACTTTCTCATTGACACAGACCAGTAAATTTTGGTTACATTTAAAAAAAATGATGTAAAATATAATTTAAACGAAGACATTTAGATTTAGATCCTAGACACTTTAATACATATAGTCACAGAGCACTTTATTAGGAACGCCTGTACACCAATGCATTCATGCAATTATCTAATCAGCCAATTGTGTGGCAGCAGTGCAATGTATGAAATCATGCAGATTCTGGCCAGCAGTTTCAGGTAATGTTCACAATCAGAATGGGGAAAAACAGTGTTTCTGACTGTGACATGATTGTTGGTGACAGGCAGGCTGGTCTGAGTGTTTCCATTACTGCTGATCTGCTGAAATGTCCATGCACAACTGTATCAAGAGTTTACTCAGAATGGTGCAAAAAAGAAAACTCATCCAATGAGCAGCAGTTCTGTGGAGGGAAACACCTTGATGAGAGAGGTCAGTGGAGAATGTCCACACTGGTTCGAGCTGACAGAAAGGCTACAGTAACTTAGATAACCACTCTCCGCAATTGTGGGGAGCAGAAAAGCATCTCAGAGTAAATAACACAAAATTCTGAGGAGGATGGGCCACGCCAGCACAAGACCACGCTGGGTTCCACTTCCTTTAGCCAAGAGCAAAAAGCAAAGCTTCAGTGGCCTTTGAGTAGGTTACTTATTGCTATAAAAAATTTGAATTAGTTGAAAAACCCCCAAAAACAAACGGTATCACAGGCTGCGCTTCATGCGCTTAGCCTGGTAAGTTAGACAAAATGTCTTTTTCTACTTTAAATGAAAAATGAAATGTTAATTCAGAAAACAGGCAATTCAACAGTGAATGGGCAGAGAAGTATGCGTTTATATCTGTTTGTGCGAGGCCCTAGTGTTTGATCTGCAACATTTGCATACCGGTGTATAAAGAATATAACTTGAGAAAGCATTTTAAAACAACCCATGTCAACCTTGACACCATTTTCCCGCTGGGCTCTGATGCTTGCTGCTAGAAGATTTTGGGGTTAACCTCATGCTACGAGCAAAGACGTAACACCCCTTTCCGGGCTTGTACAGCGCAAGAAAGAGCTACATCAGCATTGTTACGAGTGGCATGGATACAAATACAAAGGCAAAAAGAAAAAGCTGTTTACAGGTGCAGAGAGAGTTTATGCCTGCATCAATTGAGGAGTTGGTTACAGAGGAGAAAACATGAAAGAGCTTGGTTGATTCGATCAAGAAAATTCTATCATCAGACACTTCAACAATAAGGAGAGTAGAGGCCCCTGCATCAGATGCTTTTAAGACACTTTTGGATAAACTGAGGAAGGCAGAGCTGATGTCTCGAGCTGTGGATGAAACAGCTGACAACAGCGATGCAGCACAGCATCCACCAAAGCCTCTTGTGTGCCAAACTAAGTGGGGAGTTGAAGGACACCATGGACTCTGTCATGGCAAGTATTAACTTTATTCATTGTACATCCAGCTTACAGCACCGCCATTTCCACCAGTTGTTGTCTGACCAGTAAGCTCAATATAATCATTTGCTCATCCACAATGACATTAGATGACTTAGCAAAGGAAACTTTTGTAAACTAAGGGAGGAGATACCGGCGTTTCTCGAACTCTGATTCAAAGCAGAAAAAACAACACTTTTCTGTCCCTAATGGAGAAACCAAAACCATTTCCTCTGCCATTTGCTTTTTGAGCAACATTTACCACTCAACATGGAGCTGCAGGGCAAAGATAAAACAGTCACACAATTTGTGGAGAGACAACATGCATTTGATAGACAGCTAACACTTTTTTCTGCTGATCAATGTCCAGGCAAAATGCTTCACTTCCACATATTGAGCAAATCAGGCCGACAAATTACCAAGGTAATGACGGGATTTATATACGCATTGAAAACCACCTTTGTCACCAGGTTCATTCATTTCAGTGTCCCCACTGAAGTTATGGGATTTGTGGACCATTTCTTGTGTGAATGCTGAGGGAGAGTTTTGCACTGAAAGCAAAGGAGTTGGTAACATCATTGAATAAGGCATCTTCACAACCTGTGACATTCAAGCAGAATCCCCTTATTCCCTCATTCTTGCACTTTTTATCCTCACTGATGTCTGGCTCAGCTTACACATTTGGATTGTCATTCTCACACATGAATGTCATTGAAATGAATAATCAAGCATCCCTCACTGCCCAGCATCTGCACCACTGTATGCATATAGCCATCTTCAGTGTTTACACCGGACTTCACTGCTCTTGCTAAATCGAAAAAATGTCATTTCTCTCACTAGATGGCAAATGTTTGCTAAGAAGGCTACATATGTGAGGTGACTGGTGTGTTAATCAAATTAGTTATAAGGATTAATTAAATAATTATAGAGATGGGTTTGGATCACTAGCAGTGAACCTTGGTGAGGTTTTGATGCACAGAGAACTAGCAGGTACCAGTAACGTGTTTTCAAAACAAAAACTACACGTTGGATTTTGGGAAGGATGAGCCGGCCTCTTTAAGAGTTTGGGGAATTTTCTATGAATGGCACTCGCGGCAGTGAGACAAATCTACACACAGCCCAGATTATAAAATCTTCAGCTTGCAATAGTTCCATGATATAATGTACATCATAACAATGTGAGAGCAATGTCCCTTACCCTCAGTAAGTTGTTGTTCTAGATCTTTGATCTCTTGTGTCTCCTTTGCGATGCGACTGAGCATGTCATCTAGCCGGCCTTCCAACTCGTGCTGTTTCTTACTCATGATGGACAGCAGCTGATTCTTACTGGCTAACTGAGCCTTCACATGAGCCTGCGAAAACAGCAGTAGAAAGAGAGTTTTCAGACAAGGAATGGGTTTCATGATATGTTCTCATTACGGTGTCCTGGCTCAAGAATAGAGTTTAATGCACTAGTTAATTATTTCTCATGGACTTAATGAATATTTCTTGTAAAGGCAAAATTAGTAGCTATTAGACATTATACCACATATACCATAGGCCTAAGTGCAGTAACCGCAAAAAAAAAAATTCGGCATTTTCTTTTAGGGATCTACAACTGCTAATAGATGATAATCAGGACATAGAAATCCCCAGTTACTTTCAGTGTGCTACAGAACGCATGAACAAATGTCCTGCGCTGTACATTTCATCTGGAATTACACCACTACAGTAACATACAGTACTTCCATGGTCACAACATAAGCAATAACAGTTTTGTACAAATGGAAAAAAAAGGCTTTGTGTTATTTTTTAACGCCGAATTTTATTACATGGTGGCACGGCAGTTAATTTTTAAATGCAAATAGTTTTTGTATTTATTTATTGACTTTTATTAAACCTATAACTACTACAACTACAGGAAAGTGTGTTTTTCAAGTGACACGAAATATTAGAATATAACAATTTTTCACCAAACTTATCAAATAACGTAAAATTTCCTACAAGCATAAAATGATAAAGACTGTACACAGCATTATGAAAACATGCAAACATATAAGCACGCACCCCTCCCTTACTCCACTGGGGAACTTACTAACATAAAGTGGCTGACATAATCACAAATCCTGCTCTCCCTGGCTCACGTGAGGCTACAGGGAAGCTGTGCGCTGAGCTTTCGTTGTCTTTCTGATCCCCTCCTTGTCCTTCCAGACTTTTAGCCACAAAGTTTTTGCTTGTAGACTCTAGCCATAGTACAGGGTTTCCCCCTGCTATGCACTTCATCCCCCCAACTAACACACACACTCACACACACACACTGCTTGTCTGTATTCTCCCCCTCTCTCTCCAGCTCCTGCTTTGAACCAACACAGGAAACTCTCTGTCCAACCAATCACTGCCTATAACCAAGCTATGACCGTACCTCCTCAGAGGGAGTGAGCAACTATTCAAGCTCCACCCAAATTCCCTACAGAAAGACTCGTCCTATTTTCTTAAAGTGACACGCACCAAGTTTTATTTGGTCAGTGCTTTCAGTACCCTTAATAGACACCTGTGATAAACTCAGTATTCCACTGGGAGGCTTGTTTTCCTTTCATTAGCCTTGTTGCTGGAGTGGAACCAAGGCAACATTCGGGATAGCTGCTATCATCAAGGTTGCAGGCAGAGATATTTTTAGCACTCAAACGACCTTTTGATTTTAGCTTAAAATTTTCAAGGAATTAGAAATGACTTAGAAACCCAGTGACTTCAGCAACAGAATTACAAAGTGAAGTTCCACAAATAAATACAATACTTCTGAGGCAGCAATTTTACTAACGTGTCTGAGGTCTTCTGGCTTAAAAGTGTGCAGTACGCTCTGGAGCTGGTCCAGCTCCCCTCGAGCCTCACTGAGCTCAGAGCTCTGGCTGTCCAGCTGCTTCTCCAGGGTCTCTGCCTCCTGCCGCATCTCACACAGCTTCTGGATCTTCACATGCAGCTGCTGTCTAAGATGGTCCTTCTCTGCTTCTGAGATCTGAAAGAGGCCACATACACTAGAGTTGCAGCGTCTCCAGCTGAGCGGGGTCTTACCGTGTGGGGAACTGTAATCACTAACAGTGACTGTAATAAGTGTTTTGATAATCTGGCTTTAACTTATGTGTCATAAATGACAAAGTTTATTATAGAGCCCAATAGACAAATGGGTGGAAGCTGTGACATATATTAGCACCCTTCATTAAATAGTTGCATAAAGCAAATATTAAACCCAATTATTTTAATTTTCCATTCATACAACAGGTGAAACAAATTTTTAACCAAAAAACACATTAATATCATTACTAAAAATCTTAGTATTTTCTCTAAAAATATATGTTCATAAATTCTAATTATTATTAAAACAATTTGTGTTAGATCTGCTGTAAGCCTGTTTGGTTTTTTTCTCTCTTTGGGCAGGAAAAGTTACTATTTCAGCTAAAATGTTTCAGTGGCATCCTTAATAAATACAGTTAACAGATGGTCACTATATACAATTATATATATTTGTTATACTTGTTTAATGTTTGTTAAGTTGCACATTTGCAAATTCTGTCAATGCAAATTCTGACACCACAATCTGTACGACACAGTAGAAATCAAGATTAATCGGATCAGGCAATGTTTTTCCAATCTTCTACTGCTGACTGTCAGGGCCGTTGTAGCCCATCCTCAGCAGACTTTGGACGGTTGTGCACTGTGGGATGCTTCTCTGCTAGCCTTTCTGTCAATCTGGCTGGTTGGCCATTCTCTTCTGTCCGCTCTCATCAAGGCATTTCCACCCACAGAATTGCCACATACTGGATGATTTGTTTTTCAGGAAATTACCAGGAGATTTCTGAAATACTCAACCCATCCTGTCTGTCACCTGTCTGCCACAGTCAAGGTTTTTTCCCCATTCTGATGTTTGATGTGAACATTAACTGACGCTTTAGACCTGTATCTGTATGATTTTATGCATCATGCTGCTGCCACATGATATTTAACTTGATATAATGAGTGTGTTAGAAAAATATAATTTGTTTAAATCACCAGTTTCAATTTTTTGGACCAACGACCAAGGGAAAAAAATACACAATTGAAAAAAATCACTCACTTGTTTTTGAGATGCTGCGTCTTCTAGCTGTTGCAGCTCCTCGCTGGCTCTCAAGATCTGCCGTTCCTTGTACTCCATCTCCTTATGCAGCTGCTGTAGCCGCACCTCAGCTACAGTCACAGCATGCATTATTTAAAAAAACAATATTATCAAAGCAGTGTACTAACCAATGTAGTAATATGATCTTAGAGTTGATACATTATTAATATATTATATTATAAGGGACGCATCACCATAACTGATTATACCACAACATGGTTACATTTTGGAGAGACAGTGAGAGAGAGCGCAAGAGAGAGAGTGAGAGGGAGAGTGAGAGAGTGAGAGCGAGAGAGAGAGACTGAGTGAGAGTGAGAGAGTGAGTGAGCACGAGAGAGAGCGAGTGTGAGAGCGAGAGTGACAGAGAGAGTGAGAGTGACAGAGAGAGCGAGTGAGACCAAGAGAGAGTGAGAGCGAGAGAGAGTGAGAATGAGAGAGAGTGAGAACGAGAGAGCGAGAGTGAGTGAGAGAGAGAGTGACAGACAAAGAGAGAGAGAGCATGAGAAAGAGCGAGAGAGAGAGAGAGAGTGTGAGAGAGAGTGACAGAGAGTGTGTGAGAGAGAGAGAGCGCGAGAGTGACAGAGAGAGAGAGAGACAGAAAGAGAGAGAGTTATTATTAGATATTTCTAACTCCTACCTCACTTTAAGTTTGCTGTTATATTTTTTACTTTATTTTTTATTTTTATTGTTACTGTATTTGTTTTATTGAAACTGTCTCATTTCAATGCTTTAGCAATACTGTACACATTTATGGTCATGCTAATAAAGCTCTTTGAATTGAATTGAATTGAGAGTAAGAGAAAGAGAGAGAGAGTGAGAGCAAGAACAAGAGTGAGAGTGAGAGAGAGCATGAGAGAGTGAGAGTGAGAGAGAGCGAGCGAGCGAGAAAGCGAGCGAGAGGGTGAGAGCGAGCAAGAGAGAGAGTGAGACAGAAAGAGAGTAAGAACAAGAGAGCGAGAGTGAGAGAGAGTGAGCGCAAGTGTGAGTGAGAGAGTGAGAACGAGAGGGAGAGTGAGAGATAGAGAGAGTGAGCGCGAGAGGGAGAGAGAGCGAGAGTGAGTGAGAGCAAGCGAGAGTGAAAGAGATTGTGAGAGAGAGAGAGCGAGTGAGAGACAGAGTGAGAGCGAGTGAGAGAGCGAGTGAGAGCGAGTGAGAGAGCGAGAGAGAGTGATAAAGAGCGAGAGCGAGCGAGAAATTGAGTGAGAGTGAGAGAGAGTGAGAGCAAGAGTGAGAGCTAGAGTGAGTGTAAGCGCGAGAGGGAGAGAGATCGAGTGTGAGAGTGAAAGTGACAGAGAGCGAGACTGACAGAGAGAGAGAGTGAGAGCAAGAGAGCGAGCGTGAGTGTGAGCGTAAGAGGGAGAGAGAGCAATAGAGAGTGAGAGAGCGAGAGAACGAGAGAGAGAGAGCAAGAGAGAGAGTGAGAGGATGTCAGTACCTCTTTCCAAGTCACGCCTAGACTCCTCCTCCAATTTGTCTGTACAAGTGAGACCTCCTGTGGCCAGAAGCATGTCTCCTGCGTCTACACTGTCTGATGTAAATGTGTTCCTTTTATGACGGGCTTTGCCTATGTACGGACTCTCACCCAGCACTTCTTCCCCCTCCATGTCCTAAACAGAATATAAGATGGAGAACAGACTGTTTCAGAGCACAGCTGGGAATTTAATTGAGTAACTTCAATGAGGAAATTCAGCAGTACAATGTAAGACCAGTGTTATATTTCATGCATGCATGTGCACACATGGCCAGCTTCTACTAACTCAACACACTGTTTTGGGCAGGTCACAGCTGTAAAAACCTGGCTGGCCTGTTATCGGGTTGAAATGTGAAATACTTCTGCAATTTGTCACAGTGGACAAGCTCTGTTTGCATCTCATCAAAATGTCCGACAGTCATGGTCATAGTTTGATTATGTACCGATTATATGTAGCTATTGCATACTGAGTGTAGTCATACATTTCTGAAGAGGCACATTTGCACACAAGTTGCCAAATGGCTGTTGAATAAAAGGGGACAGCCATCATATGCCCAAGCATATTTAAAATCAAGTATAACAATGGCCAGATCAATAAAGTAAGTCTTGATGAAGCTCACATTATTAGGATAATATGGAAGTGGTTCAAACTTGGCATCTATCTTATGAAAAGCCAGCTCTTGCTCAAGCTCATACTGCTTCTGGCAGGCCCAGGTCAGCTCTGTGGTCTTCTGCTTTAGCTGGAAAACAAATTAGGAGTGTTTAGGTGAAAATAGTTCAGGTACAAGCATTCAATATAGAGCATAAACCCCACTGCACACATATTCCATACGGATCACTGGACGTAATCAGTGCATTTCGCAGATGTGAAATGCATGTACGTATCTGACCTAACAACTCGACTTATGCATGCAGAAAGTCTTGCAGCATGCTCATGAAGACAGCACAGCTATATCACATCACTCACAAGAAACTACCTCATGGTAAAGGAGAAAGTCATGACATTTCACTTCTTCACTAGGACTCCGGGAACTGGTTGACGACTGATCTAACAGAGACTGATTGAACACAAATGAATACCTTGTAGAAAGAATCCAGCAGGGGAACAGGTACTGGAGGCTGAGAATGCAGCATGGAAAAGCAGCATACAGACAGAAATGGCATGCACAGTTTATTAAAGGATACATGCATATCTGGAATGATTGCAGTAAAGGACGTATGAATAGCAGGTATACAGACAGCTGACAAAGGTAAAAACCCACGCCACTGTTATGCTGTGGGAGGCTTTTTTTTTAGTTATTTAGCTGGCATGTTTTGTGTTTGCTTGTGCCGCTGAAGGAAGAGTTACTGCAAATCAACTGAAAGCTGTTCTGACTGATCACCTTTAGCCTATGATGAAATGATGGTTGTGAACTCCTCCAGGGCAGCAATATCGCCAGCCACCAGACACGAGTGATCACTATGTGGTTTGAAGAGGATGAAAAATACATAAATCAGATGCTATGGGCTTCACAGTTTCTAGATCTCAATCGATCACCTACGGGAGATTTTGTTGATGTGTTAGATCAACATCACCGTCATCAACACAACTGTGCGCATATCTTTTGAAAGAACAGTGCTCCAACAGAATTTAGGCCAACGTGCATTGAAGCTGCTCTTTACTGAGACTTTATGCTGTTTTTTTTCCTTTGTCACCAGTCTCTATACAGGCAAAGAAATAAAGAAATAGATAAATGTCAACATTCAAACAAACACCGTTCACTGTTTAATCCTACCAGAGAACTCATTCATATAAGGTTCATGGAGCAGAACCAGTTGTCAGGTGGGAAAAACAGTCTAACGGATGTATGGGAGAAGGCAAAATAAATCTATTCAGTATTTAATACTACCTTTAGGACAGCTGACAGATCTCTACAGAAAGTAGAGAAAAATGAAGAGGAAATTGGCTAAAGGTTAAAAAAGTATGAAAAAGGAAGCAAGCACAAGGAGGTTCAAGTTTATGACAAATGCCTCTGTTTCTCATGAATAAGCAATTTTTTTGTAAACACAATGAAATCTGCTACTGCAGTCAGAAAATCAGCAAAACATGGCAGTATGACATTGTAGGCTTGAACATTATGATCAACACAAAGTGATAAGAAGCTGTTACACACCAGTTCGGACTTGGTGTCCAGCTCCATTTCAAGCTGCTCCTGTCGCTGCTGTTGCTTCTGGCTTTGCAGCCTCAGGCTCTGCTGGAGCTTCTCTTGATGTTCCAACTCCTTTAATGCCACAGCTTTCTCCTCCTGCAGTTGCTCGATCTCTACTCCTCTTTCTCCCAGCTCCTGCTCCAGACGCTCTACCTCCTCTGCAAGCCAGACAGCAGACGCACAGGTGAGAGAAGCTGAGCATAGGGCTGCACAATGACTTGTATTTTTATCCTAAGCACAATGTCTACAGGAACACATAAGGTCTTGCTTAGCCAGGTGTTAAGAAAACAGCAACAGAGGAACCGGTATTGAAAAGTAGACAGTGTCTCTAGTTTGATGATAATCATTCACAGAATGACCTTCTCAGTCCTAAGGCTAAATATAGTCCTATATTCCTGCATATCGACCATTTTGTAAAAGAATCAATCAATCGATCAATCAATTAATTTATGTATTTTTAAAGAACAACTTTCCTAACAGCCTCTTTAGTCTTCTAACATAGCAAAACTGCTGTAATTCTTACACCATTCACCTGGTTTGAATGTAAATATCCTCAAATAAAAAAAAAGTGAAAGTGTGCACTTTGAGCTCATATTCATTGTTTAATTTCAGCTCCTATATACTGTGGTGAATAGCTAATATAAGAATAACTGTCAGTTCAGTAAGTGAACGGTTTGATGTGCGGGCGATTATAAGAATGTAAGCGACTTTGACAAGACTGTTTCTCTCACACACA
The DNA here is from genome assembly GCA_030068025.1 of Parauchenoglanis punctatus. Lineage (NCBI taxonomy): Eukaryota > Metazoa > Chordata > Actinopteri > Siluriformes > Auchenoglanididae > Parauchenoglanis > Parauchenoglanis punctatus. Next base: position 4,012,324 of record JAQQZU010000014.1, read on the forward strand.
CACACACACACACACACATATATACACAAGAACATCGCGTCAGAGACGTCAGTACTGTAACTAACTTTACCAATGCAATATAAACTTAAACTTTATCAACTACCATATTTTCCCTATATCCATATTACGCAGAGAGTGGGCGGAAGTAACTGTTTACCAGTGTGAAAGCGCTGGCGTGCTTTTTCTCGCTCATGCTCGCTGATTGGCTTCCCGTCCAGAACCTCCAATGATCTCAGATGGAAGACTAAGAAGAGGCGGTAGTGGGGAAGGTCAGATACAGGGTTCTCTGCTAACATCAGCTCAGTTAGGCTTTTTAGAAGCTTCAACTTGGTGAGCTCATGGAGCTAAAAGATAAAAGAGCGTAAAAGTTACATCACAGCATGCACAAATAACCGATAAACAGTTTAGGCAGAATAAGGTAAGACTAACGGAAAAGATCTTGTTTTTCTGAAGGTTTAGCTTCTGAAGAGATCTGAGCTTTTTCCCAAACCACAGCGGCACTTGTTCTACGCTGTTGTTGGCCAGATTCAGAACCTGGAGGTTTGCCATGTGCTCCAGGCCTTCTATCTTCCTGCATGATGGAAAACAACTATTTAATTCTACAACCTTTCAGTAATACTACAACAAAAAAATGCTTCTTTACTAAAATATCATCATTTACCTTATTCTGTTATTGGAAAGGTGCAGCTCTCGCAACTGATGAAGCCTTTCCAATTTCTCAATCTTTTCAATGATGTTGTTACTAAGGTTGAGAACCCGAACCTGGTCACACTTGTCCAAGTTCTCAATGTACTAAGAGATATAAAAAGTACAAATGAACCAAATATATTACTGAGCAAACACTGAGATCAACAGGTTATGATCAGTAGATAAAATGTTACCATTACCCTGAAGTGTTTGTCTCCATGAGTAGTGGACAGATTTAAGGCACGCACGAGGGCTAAATTGTCTTGCTTGGTCAACTTCTTAATAAAGTCTTCTGTGATGTACCGTGTTCCTGTGGCTTTTATTTCATCTGCAAACCAAATGCAAGTCAGAGAATGTGACAGAAGTATAACAACCTCAAATATGGAGAGCTTGGAATGATAGGAGTGTTTGACAAACTTTACAGGAGGGGCAAAACAGAACATTTTTCTAATAGTGCTACATCTATTACTCATTCATTCATTCATTCATTTGTCACCAATAACCACTTTATCCTGGTTAAAATCACAGTATATCCAGAGTCTATCCTGGGTACAATGGGCACAAGGCATGAAGACATCCTTCTCACACTCACACACTCACTCACACACACACACACACACATCCACCTAGAGGCAATGTAGTGTAGCCAATACACCAATGTGCATGTTTTTGTCAAGCCCAGACGGACACAGGGAGAACGTTAGGTGTTTTAACTTTGGATTATATATTTACTAGCTGAACATTCATGTTTGTTTTGGAACCAGCTCAAGTTATGATCCTGGGTGTCAATTATATAATTTGTAACTGTTTTTCACATAAGATATCTTGCCTTACAGCTCTAGAGTTGTAAGCCAGTTCGAGACAGAGCTCAGGTTTTGCACAGTCTTGCATGTTCTCCATATGTTTGTGTGCTTTCCCTCGGGGTTTTCTGGTTTCTTTCACCACCCAAAAACATGCCTGTGTTAAGGCTACTATAAACTGCCTCTAGGTGTGAATGCGCGTGACCGTGTGTGGTCCCATCTGGGGTGAACTCTCCCGTCTTGCGCCCCAGTGTTCCCGGGACAGACTCCGGATCCACCACGACCCTGACTGGGATAAAGCAATTCCTGAAGATCAATGAATGAATGTCATATACATCCCCTCATCCATATCCTCAGAAGAAATAAAGGACAGTCACTGTGTAACTGGAAGGTTTGGGTAAAGGATAATGGAAAGCTGTGTAAGGAACATTTTTCTGTATAAACGATATAAGAGCTGTAATTTACCTTCATCAGTGAGCTCAGGTGCATGTTCACTCGCTGCTGTTGGACCCAGGCTGTGGTCAGCAGGAGAAGCTTGGCTCAAAGCTCTGCTGCAAACTCTGCGTCTCTCCACAGGCGAGGCTCTGCGGGACTCACCGATCCGTTTCATACTCAGAAACTACAACAGCGGAATGGTAAAAGCGGTGAGAAACCGTTAGCTGGCTAGCTATCCAAACAAGCTCGCGTTCACTACACAGACCACATACACGCGCTGTTTCACTGTGAATATTCACTGCACAACATGTTATAAATCACTTGCGTCATTGTTCTTTACTTTAGTTCAGATGTCATTACTGACTTGTTATAATTTTAGATAGTCACTGAGTTAGCTAGCTGAACTAACTTAGCTAACGTGTATAACTAATCTAGATAGGCTGCTGATTAACCGCTGCACTAGCGCGGTTCCTGCCATTGAGCTTATATTTTAATGACATGAATTACAGTTAATTACATGTTGCTAGCTTCTTACAAACTTTGTCCTCACTGCATTCGCATTGGCGCGTGAGGAGTTGTGAGCTTGGCTAGGAAAGCAGCATTGTTAGGGTGCCTTGCCTGTTTCCATGGAGACTGTGCTACAAAAGAGGACATAGTTAATGCCGTTAACGGTAAGGCTACACTGACTAATCACAGGCTAATCTGACAAGCTAACTTCTCAGACCTTTCTTGAAAAAAAGAAATAAACGGACAGTGTTCTCATTAAACTGTTGAAAGTCCACGTTTTATGTTTTGTATGAATGCGTTTATTAGAAACAACCTCAAGTCAGATCATGTTTGAGCTGCATGGATTTAACACACACTCGATAATACGTCACAATAGAGAATAAGTTTCTGTCAAAATAAAAGTTCTCGTGGTGCGAATAAAACAACAACAACAAAAAACCAGTAAGACATTTCAGATTTCAAATGGAAACGGAAGAGACAGACTGTCTTAAGAAATGGAGAAAATATAAAGTGTTTAACATTAATAACATTTATTAATAATTCTGGTTTAAAATATGACTTAATACTTATGACCGCACAGATATTAAGGAGGTATTGGTATTGGTCAGCGGAAATGACACTCACTGTGTGCTTTATTACGATGACCTGCACATTCATGCAGTTATCTAATCAGCCGGTCATGTGGCAGCAGCACAATGCAAATATCATGCAGATACAGGTCAAGAGCTTCAGGTAATATTCACATTAAACATCAGAATGAAGAAAAAGTGTGATCTAAGTTTGACTTAAATTGTGGCATGGAGGTTGGTAAAAGATGGGCTGGTTTGAGTATTTCAGAAACTGCTGGTAATTAAACACACAACTGTCTCTTTACACATAGTGATGCAAAAAACACTGAATGAGTAACAGTTCTTTGGGCCTGCCTGATCCATCCCGGTGTCCTACTCCTGGTTGACGTCATCACTTGGAAACCACTTGCTCCTGTTAAATATGGCACCATATAAACTGCCTCAACATGCATCTAGAACTGTGATGATGCCGTTGGACTGCTGCTGACATGAGCGGTTCTGCTACAATGGCATAGGACTCGAATCACCACGAACAGTCTTGCACTTTAAACTTGACCCTAG
>JAQQZU010000014.1:4022951-4035055 GCA_030068025.1 Parauchenoglanis punctatus
CGTCTTCTTTGCTATATTCATCGTGGAGTTGTATGTTTGTATTTTCTTAAAGGCATGCCTACTAATGTATCGCCCAATATAAGCATAAACCCACAAATCAGGTGCATTCCCACTGCAAAATATGTTTTGGAGGGAATTCATTTTCCTAGAAATAGTGTGATCTTGCTTCAACTTCTTTTACTCGCCATGTTGCGCCGATTTTGTTGCAGGTGACTTGTTTTGCCATGTCGCTCAGTGTAGCCCAGCCACCATTGGAAATAAATGACTTCTGGTCGCTTTGTCGCTTGTTGTCACTACCAGCGTTAGCACAAGATTAGGTTTGACTTTCAATTCCCCGGCCAGAAGTCCTCAGGGAAACCACCACATCTTGCTATGAGGGGAAAACAGCTGGCAAAAGCGAATTACTCACAAGGGTTAGGGTTAGGGTCTCTTTTTCCGGAATGCCTGGTGGAAACCACTCATTCATGGACCACTCCATTTTCTTCCAAGAAGCCCATCCAAGGAGGGTCAGCATCCAATTTTGGGGATTTGAAAGTGGATTTGCCAACCTATCTTCAGTGAAACCCCTTGTGACATCCCACCCAAAAGTCCATCATGACTGTGGTGGACCCTACCCTGCCCTCCAAGGCCGATTGTCTCCAGTCCTCCCTAAATGAGAAATGCTACAAATCTTTTGCCACCTCTGTCAGAGCCCTGAATGCCTTGTCATTGCTCATGGCAACAGCACTCTGGGACAAAGTTTGCGTTGTTACATACCGCTGCCTGCACCTCCACAGGTGTGCAAGTTTCTGGCACAGCCATGGCCTTGATGGTCTCTTCAGAAAGAGCACAGTGCCCCAACATGTTGAACCTTTCCTAGGGAATAGACTCAGTTTCTGGATGTGCCTGGGGACTCAAAGGGTATATTGGGAACAGCAGTGGCCACAATGCAAAAGCAATGCAATGAAAAAAGAGGGAAGGTGAAGTGTTCCAACTGTACCTCCCTAGGAAGCAAATGGCATAAATATCAGGCATAAATATCAAATGTACTCTTCCGTTAAATGTGGCCTGTTTCACTGTGACTCCCAGTAAGATTTCAAAGAATATCGTTCTTGTTCTTTTTTCTTTTTTCTTGTTTTCAGTTTTCTTGTTCTATTGGCAGATATTTTTGCTCTTTTCTAGAAATAAATTCTTTAAAATTAGCAAAATTATCTGCAAATATAACAAGGATCTTTCAAACTTGGAATTGGAATTCAAAATTGGAATTAAAAATCTGTTTTAACAATCTTAAATTTAGTTTGTTGTAATCATGTCGTAGAAAATACTAGATAAATGGGTCTATGTTCATCATATTTTCACTTTATTAAACATTTATTGCAGTGTATTTATAATATGAGTAATTCATAGCAATATTTATAATATTGATTTGTAAAATAAATGGGTAAAACAAAAAGGAAATCTCATCAGTTTTAAACAAGCCCACATGAGCTTAATGATGGATCTTATTCTAGTAAAAAGTCTGATTATAAATGCTGGACTGTACTAATTGCTTCTAGCCTGTAAATTGGTATCAGACACCAAGACTGGTATGGTGAAGCAGCCAGTTTTCCTGCGCAGTATGTCTGCTCCCTCTGACCTGGAAATGATCGCAAACCAAGATCTAGAGTTCACACATGCAACACAGAGGTAAGGTGTTCTTATTTACTCTAAAGTTGACAATTGACAATTACTAGAAAAGAGCATCTGTAAACTGGCAGTTCTACTCCGTAGGCGTTATTGGCCTATAAGCACTATGGACAGAAGTATTGGGACACACCCCTTTATCATTGAATTCAGGTGTTCCATTGACACAGGTGTATAAAATCAAGCACCTAACCATGCAGTCTGCATTTACAAAATGTTTTTAAAGAATAGGTCATTCTGCAGGGCTCAGTGGATTCAAATGTGCTACTGTCATTTGCAATAAGTTAGTTTGTGAAATTTCTTCCCTGCTAGATATTCCACAGTCAACTGTAAGTGGTATTATTGAAAAGAGGAAGCGTTTAGGAACAACAGAAACTCAGTCATGAAGTGACCGATCATGTAAAGTCACAAAGTGGGGTCACCGAATGCTGTGGTGCACACTGCATGAAAGTCACCAAAGCTCTGTTGACTCAATAACTGCAGAGTTACAAACTTCCTCTGGCAGTAACTTCAGCACAAATTCTGCTTCTTTGTCTGGATTTGGCAGATGCCAGGAGAACCTTACCTGTCTGACTGCATTAATGGTTATGGGGTTGTTTCTCAGGGTTTGGGCTAGGCCCTTTAGTTCCAGTGAAGGGAAATGTTAATGCTACAGTATACCAAGACATTTTGGACAATTCTATGCGTCCAACTTTGTGAGAAGAGTTTGGGGACTGTTCCTTTTTCTGTTCCTGCATGACTGTGCCCCAGTGCACAAAGCAAGGTCCATAAAGACATGGTTGGGTGAGTGTGATGTATAAGGACGTGACTGGCCCCCACAGAGCCCTGACCTCAACCGCATCTAACACCTTTGATATGAACTAGAACAGAGATTGCAAGCCAGGCCTTTTCATCTGACATCTGTGCCTGACCTCACAAATGCTCTTTTGGAATAACGGGCAAAAACTCCTACAGACACACTCAAAAATCTTGTGGAAAGCCTACCGAGAAGAGTGGAATGCCTATGGATTTTGAATGGAACGTAATAAAAGTTCTTGAAGCTGTAATGGCCAGTCGTCCCAATACTTTTGTCCATATAGAGTGTGTAAATATATGTCAACCCCTCCATAGACTGTATAGACTCCATAGAGTAAAGGTGCAGGCAAAAAATAAATAATGTTAAAATTTATACATGCCTACATAGCTGCTTAATAACTTAAGTAGTTTGGGTAGAATTGAAACATAATTTTCTATGAATTGATTGCTAATTAATTTTTCATTTTTAAGTATCTTGTACCATGTTGTGTACAATTTTCTGTTCTGTAGGAGGCGACCTCACCATACTGGTAACAGAAGTAGCTCATTTACACTTCTGCAATCTCTGGCAGCTGAAGACAGCAGCGAAAAACCAACTTACAGCGTACTGCTGGGACAACTCTTTGCCTTCATAGGGACCATCCCTGACCATGCAGTGAGTATGCCGCTTTACATTTTCATCAAGCTGAGCTATTTAACTTGGAGGTAAACGTCTTCATGGTGTCTTCTAATTTCTTACAGTGGTCTAGACTTGGTCTAATAGATTTTAATCTTTTGTAACCATATCCATTGTTTCTAATGCTGTAATTAGATTTGCCAAAATTAGCTGATGTACAGCTTATTGCACGTAGTAATGTATAAGATGTCCAGCAATCATTTATGGCTAAAAAGCTAAAACAACAATAATCCTAATCTTGTATAGGTGTCTAGTAGAAGTTTTCTGGCAGCAGCTCAGACACGCTGGAGAAGAGGTTGTACCAGGAAGCAGGCTCTGGTCCACATGAGAGAGCTCCTCACAACTGCTGTTAGAGTTGGGGGAGTAACCCATCTGGTGGGGCCTGTCACCATGGTGCTGCAGGGCGGGCCCAGGTATGTTTGCCTTGTAAATGTGAAATTTGTGATAGTTCTTTGGACTTTTCCTTATTTACTAGTACTTTTCCCAAACTGTTAGTTTCAAAAGCCTGTTAGTTTTCAATTTATTCCTTAAATACTGGGTCAAAATGCTACACACAGTATCAGTTTTTCTCCACTTTATACAGTATATATATATTTTATTTTCACATTACATTAAGCTTAACAGCAAGACAAAAAATAGAGCGTAATGATTTGTATATTACAATGTATTTCATTTGAATGTTTTTAACTGGCCAGCTATACCAGATTTTCATGAGAATATAGAAGTACTACAAATTTACAAACAGTTATGTTTTTGATTAGTGCTGTTGTGAATTTATTAATTTTCAGCTTGTACCATTCTGATGCCTCCTTTTAGGATTGATGAGCTGACCTGCGGTGGCATGGTGGGACAGGTTCAGGAGGCCTTTGGACAGACTATGACCTCTGTTGTGTCTCTGTGTGCCCGCTATCCTATTGCCTGTGCCAACAGCATCTGCCTGCTCTGCACCATCCCTTACACCAGGCAAGCTGTGCACTTTAAAATGCTAATAGAGTATGCTTGTCGGGATGATTTTAAAATGCCTTCTCCTGTCTCTTTCCTCTACATATGTAAAGAGTCAGTATTGCCATTCAGCACAGCTTTTAATACCACAGGGGAAAACCATATATTTTATAACCATAAAAGCAAAGGTAAATATAAACATACAATCATGGGAAACAGAAAGTACAGCCATTTATATATTTTTGTTATTTATCAGGGTCTAAATAATTGTGTGCTCCTCACCAAGTTCTCTAAACAAACTAACAACCTCAGGTGACACCAAAAAAACACAACAGATTTCAACATAGTTTTTTTTTTTTTTTAAATGACTAACATTCATAAGTCAGGAAGTGTAAAATAAGTACTCCCTTTCTACTTCCACAATCATTAAGGAAGTAATTGGCAGCCAGATGTTACTAATGACATTCACAAGATCAACCAATCATCACGAAGTGTGACTACCTCTATAAAAGTAGACCTTTTAGCAGTTTGCTGTTCTGGAGCACTTGGGTGTGTCTACATCAATTCCAGGAAGAAAGGTCATCAGATATTAACTCTGGGATTAATCTGGGAAGGGTTATAAGACCATCTTCAAACAATTTGAAACTCCACATTATATAGTGAGAAGGATGGTTTGCAAATGGAGGGCTTTCAAGACAGTTGCCTGTCTTGCCAGGAGTGGGTGTCTCAGATTCAGTCTTCTCAGTCCTTCTCTCCAAAAACAATAAGGCATCATGACACAGGTTTGCAGAACTGCACCTACAGTCCACAAAAGTTCTGGAGCAACATCCTTTGGACTGATGAGACCAAGGTGGAGATGTTTGGTCGCCATGATGATCTCCACTTTATACCAGCATATTCTTGAGACAAATGTAAGGCCATCTGTCCAGCAGCTAAGGCTGGGCCAAAATTGGATCATACAACAGGACAGTGATATCAAGTGAAGACATCTGAATGGCTGAAGAAGAAAAAAAAATCAAGGTGTTGGAATGGGCAAGTACAGACCTTAACTTTGTTGAGATGCTGTGGCAGGATCTTAAGAGAGCTGTGCATAAAGGAATGCCCGCCGTCATCAATGAACTGAAAGCATATTGTAAAGAAGGGTGCGCCAAAACTTCTGCACAACAGTGTGAGAGACTGATCAACTAAAATTAATTGACTTCAGTTTATATTTGGTAAAAATAGTTCTGATTCATACTGAATTACAGGTTGTACTTGTAATTTTTACCCAGTTAGTATCTCAGTGAATTTCTTCTCATTGAAAAAATGACTACATATTGAAATCTGTTGGGCTTATTTTGTTTTTTGTTTTTTGTTTTTTTGGTCACCCATGGTTATATGTTTGTTTATAGAAGTTAAATAACACAATTGTTATTTATGCCCTCATGAATAAAAGCATAAAATTGACTGAGGGTGTGCTTTCTTCTTTCCATGACCGTATATACAGTATGAATGCAATATGGTGAGAACTTTTTAACTTTAAACAGCAGAAAGTGTGTCTTATATGTGGTTTGAGCTGATTACTACTCTGCTTGTGGTTGGCATAGGTGCAGACAGAGGTTAAATGCCTTAATGTGTATTAATACATTCCTGTGTTTTTATTTTATTACGTAACTTATCGGACAGTTTATAATTTAGTGTAATTGAAATATAAAGTTAATGTAACGGTCTCTCAGTTCTTGATTATCTGAGAGATAATCTCTTAATCAGTATTACAAGATTTGACGAAAATCTGCTAAAAATTTTTTTTAACTAATTACTTTTTCATGTCTACATGATTTACATTGACACAGCCCAAATATACATGATATGGACAAAAGTGTTGGGACACACCTCTTAATTATTGGAATCATGTGTTTTAATAAGACCCATTGCCACAGGTGTATAAAACCAAGCACGTAGCCATGCAGTCCCCACGAAGAACTCATTGACTTCAAGCATGGTACTGTGATAGGATGCCACCTTTTCAATAAGAAGGTTCGAGAAATTTCATCCCTGCTGGATATTCCACAGTCAACTGTAAGTGGTATTATTGGCAAGTGGAACAGGAGCAACAGCAACTGAGCCATGAAGCGGAAGACCACGTAAAGTCACAGAGTGGGGACAACGACTACTAAGGTCCATGGTGCGTGAAGGTCACCAACGTTCTGCTGATTCCATAGCTGTTCCAAATTTCCACTGGCATTAACAAAAACTGTGCGGCTGGAGATTCATGGAATGGGTTTCCCATGCCGGGCTTCTGCATGCAAGCCTCACATCACCAAGTCCAATGTCAAGCGTTGGATGGAGTGGTGTAAAGCACACCACCACTGGACTGTGGAGCAGTGGAAACATGTTCTATGGAGTGACAAATCATGCTTCTCTGTTTGGCAGTCAGATGGTTGAGTTTGGGTTTGGCGGATGCTGGGAGAACGTTACCTGCCTGACTGTATTGTGCCAACTGTGAAGTTTGGTGGAGGAGGGATAATGGTGTGGGGCTGTTTTTCAGGGTTTGGGCCCCTTACTTCCAGTGAAGGGCAACCTTAATGCTTCAGCATACCAAGCCATTTTGGACAACGCTATGCTTCCAACTTTCTGGACAGTTTGGGGAAGGCCCTTTTCTATTCCCCAGTTCACAAAGCAAGGTCCATAAAGACATGGTTAGATGAGTTTGGTGTGGAAGAACTTGACTGACCCGCACAGAGCCCTGACCTCAACCCCATCCAACACCTTTGGGATGAACTGGTACAGAGATTGTGAGCCAGGCCTTCTCGCCCAACATCAGTGCCTAACCTCATAAATGCTCTAGAGAATGAACGGTCACAAATTCCCACAGAAACACTACAAAAGCTTGGGGAAAGCCTTCCAAGAAGAGTGGAAGCTGTTATAGCTGCAAAGGGGGGACCAACTAATGATTAAAGTCTATGTATTTGAATGCAATATCATTAAAGTCCCTGTTGGTGTAATGGTCAGGCGTCCCAATACTTTTGTCCATTTAGTATATTTTAGCCCTTCTAAGCAACATCATTATAACACTATACCATTAGCTGTCACTGTCTCTGTGTTGCTGGGAACAAATCTTGTTAAATTTAATCCCAAATTAAACATATCATGAAGAGTATACCATGAGCTTTATAGGCTTGTAGCTGGATATCTCTTTAAAGGAGCCATCTGGATTCTGGCAATTTGTAATCAGCCAGTGGATAGTGCCGGAGAGCATATCATGATCCACTGTGACATATTTGTTCACAGAAGCCAGGGTCTTCACCACCAGAGCAGTGAGCCTGTATGGGAGTAATTTAATTTAATGCATTTAATTACAACTTAATTCATGTCAGTCGAGTTTGGATTGTAGCAATAAAATTTTGGGTATGGCAGTAGATAAGGTATGATATTTAAATGATCTCAGTTTTTAATTACTATCATCCATGATGCTTTGGGGAACTGGATCTAGATCAGATTAGATGAAAGCATAAAACCACTGCATCTTCAGACTGTTACTTACCATGTACTGGGTTCTTTGTTCTTCCATAAACTGAAACTGTTCTCAAACCTAGTCTTAAATGACATAATACTGGTGATACCTGGAGAAAATAGTAGATGTGTTTAAATTCATCTTTATAGTAAAGACAAAGCAGTTTCAACATTTGACTTTACATTATTAAAATGGTGTGATACAGTTGTGTGACAAAGTAAAGAAAAACAAGGGCTCTATTGTACTCTGGAGGGCGATTTGCTGCCTTAGTTTGGGTTCACTTGTCCCCTTAGTGAGAAGAGTCACTGCAAATCAATACAAAGTTTACATTTGACTGATCACCTTTATTCTATGAAGAAATGTTTCTATCCTAAGCTCTTCCAGGATGACTCTGCCTCCATCCACAGGGCAAGAGGGCTCACTGAATGGATTGATAAACATGACAATGATGTAAATTATATGCTATGACTTTCACAGTCACTAGAGATAAACCTATGGGAGATTTTGGAGTGATGTGTCAGATTTGTGCTGGCCCAACAATTTTTATTTACATGTTAAGAGTATTTATGTTGATTTTCTTTTAATTTGTCACACATCTGTATATTATAGAAGCAACTATTTTATCATGAAAATCCCTTTAGCCTCATGCACCAATATTTAACGACCTTAAAAGCCATGTTATGAGTGCAACAATAAAATCAAATTACCACAGGCTTAGATCTTCTAAAAGGCTCTATATCTACAGATATTCAAATCCTCATGTGGTGCACCTTCAACATAAGCTAGTGTGTCAGAGGCATGAAGTTTCTGTTTTATGTCCTCTACCATCTGGTCTACTATAAAACGTGACATACCATGTTGTATCCTTCTCTTTAGAAAAATGCTGTTTCCAAATTCCCTTATCCTTCCCCACTGCTCAGACTGCTCAATATAATCATACACATAGAAGATGGGAAGAAGACCCATAAGCTCCACCTCTCCAGAGCCTCTGGGCAGGCTAGTCAACTGCATGATCCCTTTTGGGTTTATAATGATGGACAGCAACTCTCCCAGCACCTCGCCTGAACAGAGAAAAGGTAGGATGGTTGACTTTCTTTGGCTTGGGCATAATGCCAAAACTGAGACTTGTAAGAACCCTTTAACCTTGACACCATTGGCTAAATACTCCACTTTTTCTCCTAGACAGCTCACCATTTACTGTTAGCAGACGTTCCACAGTGGACTTGGGCACAATCTTTGGAGGAAGGGAGTTTCTGAGCTCAATACGTGCCACAGGTGTGCCTGATGAAAAACAGCAGTTGTAACAAGTTGTACCAGAACAAAATGGAATTCATATGAAAGCTCTTACCATAGATGCCATTTGGATCAATCCTGCGTCCAACAAATACTTCCTTCCTAATGCCCTCTGGCTATTAAAAAAATTAAACCATCAAATTATAGCATTGCAGTATATGTATATTTACACAAGCAACATTGGAGGAAGAAGAGTTACATCAGCAGCTTCAGTAGTGAAAATGAGGATGTGGAGACCTGATGGCCATTTAAACTAAGATTTAAAATTCTTTTGACTTGACGAATGTTTCATGTCTCTTACCACTACTCTCAGTGTCTTGACCACTGTCTCACTTCCCCACTTGGTTGTAAGTGTGAAGCTGAGTTTATGATTGCCCACTTCTAATGCCATGATGAAGAACTGGACAAGTGCCACAGAATGACCTTTGATAGTGCCTTTGTTAAGTTGTTGGTAACCATCATCTGTCAGAAGAGTTCCACGAAACACACACACCCCCTCTGATGCTGACAAAGTTACACTGTACTGATCATCGCAAGAGAGAGAGAGAGAGAGAGATGAATATCTGTTATGAGTGGGCCATGATGATAAATATTACTTTTGAAGACACCAGAAATCCTATTTCCATGTTAAGGAGATAGAACTCTTACAGGTGTGTCTGTAGGATGCTCATTGTAGACTGAACCCCTGAGCTCGATCTGCTCCCCACGCACCATAGAGTAAGGCAGAGGCACATCTACACTCACTGCCTGCTGCACTGACACTTGCAGGGGATTTGCCACACATATTCCTGTTTTGTGGTTCAAAACGTGAGATACATCCGCAAACAGACTCAACAAGAACAAACCTCATACATATGGAAGACCAAACTGTGTTTCATCTGATAATTCTAAATTAATTTGTCTCTCATGTCCTTATTCGTTAGAGTTTTGGTGGCAGTTCTATTCCCTCATTTACCACCTGAAGGTGTAAATACAACGCAGTTGCCGTATCTCACCATTGTTGAACACCCCAACAGCTCTAATCTCCCATGTAGTCAGAGAATCTGGAAGACCTTTCGTGATTTGTACCAATCCAGACCTATAAGGTGTTTTATTCAAGTTAAGTATAAATTTAAAGTACATTTTACAAATTGATGTTAGTGTTATAATGTTCCCACCTTTCAGTTTCATGTTCTTCCCACAACCAGCTCTCTGGAAAGTAGCTGCGGACTTGCTCTAGCTTCACATCCAGCAGAAACTCTATTTCTGCACTCAAAGGAGAAATGACATTTATTTCCTGCTTTTTAACAAATCTTAGTTTAACTTTACAGTATTTCATACTAGTAAAAAAACACTGAAGTTTTTCATGGTTCCAAGCAACCAAAGAATACCTGAGCGAGCAAGACTGACATCAGCACTTTCTTTCCGAAGAGCTTCAGCAAACCTGCAACAGTCAGCGAATGCTGCCCTACACTGATTGTGATTGGTTTGTAGTTTCCGGGCACGATCCCTGCATGTCTCCAGAGTTGGACTACTGTCAGTTCCTTCCAGGCAACATTTTTTATACGATCCATATTTTTTAGCTGCCGAGAAGAAATTGTTAATTTTCTTTCACATATTTACAAAATCTCATTAACATGGCTCTAATATTGCAGACACCAACACAAAAACCCACCCTTTTCCTCAATCTTTTCATTCAGAGCGAGAGTAGAGCGCTTTTTCCGGACAGCAGTCAAGGGCATGCCAAATTCAAACTCTGATCAATACAATAAAGCATAATTATATTTTAGTATGTGATTCTCTAGTCTTGCCTCTCCTTAGTTACTGTTTGCTGAATTCTTTTTATGATTTACATCTACAAAATTTCTCAGTGGATAAGTATGCATCTAAATTCAGGTTTTAATGAATACTTGTCATTTACCTCTTGATTTCAAAACAAATCACACATTTTAACTTTACAGTATGTCAGATTTGCATAAAAAGTTTTCATGTTGTCAAACAAGCAAAGAATACCTGAATGAGCAAGAATATTACAGATCAAATATTACAGATACCATGACAAAAACTCACCATTTTCCTCAAACCTTTCATTCAAAGTGTAGTGATTTTCCTGGACATCAGTAAAAAGGGTGTCATCTTGGAACCCTGATCAAAACAAAGTTAGATTTTAGTAAATGTGCGATCCTATGGCAAGCCATTCTATCCGTTGATAGTATAAGTGTAACATATGGCAAGCCATTTTAGCTTTTAATCATGGTTTTATTGATATCAGGAATTCAATTTCTACATGTGAACATTTTTTATATCCTATTTTTATTTGAATTTCTTCTCAGTAGTGGAAATAAAATTTTTACCTCAAGTACATTTTTTTTTTTACAAATAATATAGTAAAATTTTATTTTCTACTAGTTTATGGAGAAGAAATAGTTAATTTTGTTTAAATATATGTGCAAAGTCTCACTAAGATTGCTCTAGTATTACAGATACCAAGAGAAAGACCCACCATACTCCTCAAATTTTTCATTCAGAGAGAGATTGGAGCACTCTGCCTGGACAGCACTCAAGGATGTGCCTGGTACCCTTGAGTCCTGGACCTCTCTTTACTCAGTTTTTTGCTGATGTTCAATTATATACATAAGTGCAGTTCAATGATGTTCAAATTGAAAAACAGTTAGCGTTCATCTGAATTCACATTTTTTTAGACCTGACAAGCCATTTACTTCTTGACATCAGAACAAATCTTACAGTTTATCTTACAGTTTATATTTACAGTATGCTGCATTTGTATAAAACTAAAGTTTTTTTTATGATGCCAAGCAAACAAAGAATTCCTGAATCACCAACAGTGACCATACTCATTTTCTTTCTGAAGATTTTCAGCAAAGCTGCAGCATTCATGGAAAGCTATCTTACACAGTTTGTCATTGTTTAGTAATTTATTGCTACGATCCCAGCAGGTCTTCTGAGTTTGACTGTTGTTATTTCCCAGCATGCTTTATAATCATCATGATTCATAATCATCATAATAAGCAGCATGATTTATAATAATTATAATTTTCAGCTACAGAGAAGAATTTATTTTGTTTAAGTATGGCTACAAAATCTCATTAAGATGGCTCTAATATTACAGATACCAAGGGAAAAAGAGAATGGAGCATTCTGTCTCGACAGCAGTCAAGGGCATGCTATCTTCAACATCTCCCTGAGCACCGCTGTCGTCCCGAAGTGCTTCAAAGCCAGCACCATCGTTCCTGTACCAAAGAG
>JAQQZU010000014.1:4043758-4066953 GCA_030068025.1 Parauchenoglanis punctatus
TAACATACACATCTCATGATATAAGCTTGTGTCTAGTCTAATAATAATAATAATAATAATAATAATAATAATAATAACAAGAAGAAGAAGAAGAAGAAGATAAGGTCCATGGTCTGTGTAAATCAATACTAATCATTTAAGTTTGCAAGATTATGTACCATCAACAATACTTGCATGTCCAAAATGACCTAATGTAAATGTGGTTCAGTGGAAATAAATGTAAGTCTACTGGTTACTTTGCTGTGCCATTGGGGTTTTTCAGTGTTGTGCAAGATATAGTCATGTGACTTTCCGGACACCAGGTCAATCGTACTATTGATTGAATGTAACTGAACCAAATATAACCATAGCAGAAACTCTAACTACTAACATTATACGTTAATATAACTCACTACATCCTGCTAAAAGTAGAATATATTTTTAAAAAAAGTGTTGTTCCTCATTTTATTTAAACCTTTCCAAGTTTTAGGTGTTATTATTTAAAAATGAACTTTAAAATGAACCGTATATTAAATAGATGAGCCAGCATAGATTATTATTAATGATAACAAGGAAAAAGGCAGAATTAAACATATTATACTAAAGGTGATTAAGTAATCATTTATTAGCATACAATGTGAATATTCAAAGAGTTTATTTCAGCAAACAAAGTACATAATATAATAGAGCCAATTATTCTTATTTACGTTTTACATACATACACAAATAAAGTGACTGTTCAGTAAATTGCAGAAGTAGATTTTAAAATTATTTTCACATTACTTTACACAGATAATATACAATTTTGTGCTCCTGAACTGCACTCACTGGAGGTGACATGCAGGTCAATAGGTGGAGCCAGTGAGGCTTAAAATGTACTCATGTCTGACCTGTCTCCATATTCACTCATACACAACGGCAGCCTCATAATGTGCATTCTTTGAAGTTTTATAGAAAATTGTGGCTATTATTGTTACACTGTAACAATTTTGCATGCAAAGATTAATCGAGAACACACTTTGACCACCTTATGGACATTGCTCGCTCTTGGATGAGCCACATATAACAGATATCAGCAGACTCACGGCTTCTACTCAGAACTCTGCTATTTCCGCCTCTGAGAATTCAACACAATATAGGTTACGTACAAAACCGCACTCTGTTGCTCACGTCAGTACAGTCACAAGTTGAGCTCCTCAGCCCTGTGCATCAAGTACACCGAGTCTCCAACACACAGCCAAGGGCAAGAACAACACAACATCCACTGAGTGGATGTGCACCTTCAATCAGCGCCATTTGCTCTATAAGGCTGTAAAGTTTGAAAGCAGAGGGACACTTTTACGGCTCATAGCACCATGGTGGGTATGTGGTGCACCAGCGAGGCCGGGTGAGGCACTGCTGCCAGCTGAGGAGGAGGTGAAGGGGTCTGCAGCCCCACCACGGGCCCGCCACTGGGTGGACGGTGCCTTGCGCTTTTCTGGTGCGCGCGCAGGCCTGCCAGCTGTGAGTAGGCGCTCTGGCACACGTGGCACTTGTAGGGGCGCTCGCCGGTGTGCAGGCGCACGTGGTTGCGCAGCGTGGATGACTGACTGAACCGGCGGTTGCAGAAGCGACACACGAAGGGCTTGTCGAGTGTGTGGATGCGCATGTGTGAGCGCAGGTTGCTGCGTGAATTGAAGCCGCGGTGGCAGATCACGCAGCGCATGCGGCCCGCCGTGCTCAGAGACGTGCCCACGGACGACGCGCTGTCACAGACGTGGAAATCGTCTGGGAGTGAATGGAAAAAAAATTGAACATGGCAGTCACAATTTTCACAGTAAGAATTATCAGGGAAAGTGTCAAATGCATGGCATCGCATTTATCTGAAAATATGTCTCAGTGAAAGAAAATCTGTGAGGAATTATTCATATCGTCACAAATGACAGAGTTAATGACAAACTATGATCATGAAAAAAGTAAATTGCTTCAAACGTGTTTGTCACTGCCCAAAACAGACACCTAGTTTTAACTCTATGTACAGGAACAGCCCTAATTAAATCCTGAAGTAAATTACCATTTTTATGCTTCTTCGGATGTTCCTCGTCCATGCCAGGAACCCCAGGAATTCCCAAAAATGTGTTGTGGGAATTTCCATACCATACCAGCAGTTCCTGATCTGGTGGTATTGTCTAAAGCGAACCAAAGATCAGAAATCACTAAATGGAAAGCATTTTTAAAATGATGACTGAATTTTGCTGAAATTAAAAGTCACAGTTATATCTAAACTTATAACTATGTTTATATTTATAACTAAATGTATAGCTGTGTTTAAAACTACATAAGATTACCAACGTATTTATTCTCATTCTTCACTATTATTATTATTATTATTATTATTATTATTATTATTATTATTTTACCTCTACTGCTTTGTAGAATATGCTGCTTCCAATCTGCACCACCTCTAAGTTCTGCTCTTGCTCATTCCGAGCACATTTGATGTAGGTCATCCAGCTGCGATGATCCTCTTGACTGGCATCAATGAAGTAACGCACTGTCCCATCCTCATTGAAAACCTGAGAACAAACATGAACAAATTAACACTCAGCCTACAATTCATAACCCCTGTTCACCGTCAGGATGCAGACTCCTGGCTGGTGCACTTACCTCCCACATGAGGTTGTTGTTCTTAAAGAGGTCTACATGTTCAGGTGCAATGACCCTGCCAGTGAAGGGTCCCATCTCAGTGCCTGCCTTGATCCATGTCTTGGAGAAGATACCAAGACCTTCACCAGGGATGGAGCTCTGTGCGATGATCACCTCACTGGGCAACACAAGGCTCGACAGCTTCTGCACCTCTGCAGAAAAGATGCAGAAAATTTTACAACTCTATGATATTCAGCCAAAGATGTTACTAGATATTTGAATCTAAGGATATTTAAACCTCAAAAGTTGTATATAAAAAGCCAATTTTGCTGGTTTTATTACAGTTTCCAATTATCAAATATTGTATAGAATACAGAGGATATATATTAAAAATATTAGCTAAGGGAAATTTACAGCCTTTAGTGATACTGAAAAAGATTCTTCAATATATTGTCATAGAAAAGTAAGAGTAGCCTAAATAAAACACAACTACAAAGCAAAAGTCGAGAAATTAAAAAATAAAATTAACCTATACAACATACACACCAATCGTGCTTCATTCATCCACAGGTTGTACACACTTAGTACTGTATTGAAAAAGACTTTCAATTAATATGTTTCAGCAAAATGGGTGTCTAAAGCATTCTGCACGGTTTGCTCCAACATCCATCCATAGTATAAAAAAGCCGGGCGCATGTGAAATACCTCTTTAAAACGATGAAAAGGGTGATTTGTTATGCTTTCAATGGGAATGTGAATGAACATCTCCACACGCTTTGAAAGAATGCCTCATTTCATACTCGTTATCCATTAAAGGACTTTTCACCAGTAAATCTGCTCTGAAAACGAAGGCTTTTTTGGCCTAATACCCAGCGCATTTCGGACTTTAAATGGAAAAGAGATTAGACAGCTGACATGATGTGAACAGTGCTAAAATCAGAACTTCACGCTGTAATGATGTAACAGCGAACTTTAGAAACAGACAATCGGTGTAGGATGCGGGAGAAGAGAGAGAGACAGAGAGACAGACAGAGATGGAGAGACAGAGAGACAGGCAGAGATGGAGAGACAGAGAAACAGACAGAGATGGAGAGACAGAGAAACAGACAGAGATGGAGAGACTGGGAGACAGACAGAGATGGAGAGACTGGGAGACAGACAGAGATGGAGAGACAGAGAAACAGACAGAGATGGAGAGACAGAGAAACAGACAGAGATGGAGAGACAGAGAGCCAGACAGAGATGGAGAGACTGGGAGACAGACAGAGATGGAGAGACAGAGAGACAAACAGAGATGGAGAGACAAAGAGATAGACAGAGACGGAGAGACAGAGAGACAGACGTAGTGAGAGAGGGAGACCGTTCTGTCCATGAATGATTGCTGTCCTGAATAATGGACCTTTTCTTGGCCTGTAATTCTTTCCCATTGGAAACTTTTTTAGGTCAAGCTCCACGTTAATCATATGAATTTAAGAGCCTTATTTAAGTCAGCTCTTACTAGTCTGAGGACGCGGTGAACGCATCATGTGTGCTTTTTCATGTGTAGCGAAAAAAAATGACAAACTAAGAAAAAAATATATCGGATTTACTGTTAACATTTTCTTCCATATTATTTTTTCTTCTGCGTAAAAGTGAATGAAGGAATGAAAAATAAAGTGTTTAATTAATTTAGTTTGTGCACGAGAAACTCATAACAATACTTAAACAAAGACTTCATAAAATAGCGCAATTTTTGGTTCTTTATGGAACTTTTTGGTGTCTGATTCTTCAAACAATTATATAAAAGACAAAACGAACTGAATAATCACTAACACCACAAATACAACTGGTTAAAAACCCCACACACTGAAAGTTTCGGCGAATGACACAGTATCCCTCTAAACAACATTTTAGGAATCTTTCTTTTTGAGGTAGCTATATAAAAAAAATAACCGGCCGAACTATTAAGAAAAAAACTTATTCAACAAACTTGTATGAATGTCGGAAGTGAAAACAAATGGCGTGTGCAATGTGAGCTGGCGGTGTTATAAGCAGTGATGTGGCTCTCACCTCCAGAGAAGGACTGCGCCAGGACCTCGGCGGTGAAGGCCGTCTTGGGTCCCGCGACGCTGCTCTTCTCCTCGAACAGATGCTCCCCGAGCGCGTTTCTCCAGCGGCCGTACAGGAAACTGTGCAGGATGTCTGAGGTGATGATCTCTGACAGAGCCAGTGTGTGCGGCTTAAATCCAGCCTTCAGGGCCAGCGCTTCAGCAGGCAATACGGAGCCCATAGTTTCTAATCTAACTATGATTTAACCTTTAGCTTTAAATTGTCCCTTATCTAAAAATAAACCAGTTTCACAACAGGATAGAGACTGTTATTTGGAAAAAAAGAATATAGCTATTTTTTAAATAAAAGAAACCTTTATCTGAATTCGATCTGTCCTCGTGGTGCGCAGTGCTGACAATGTTGCTCCTGTGCAGGCTCCCGGTGGGCTTTATATACGCGTTAGGGTCTGACCTGCGGTAATTAGTTATTAATGACCCACCCCTAGTGTGCTGTAGTGTGTCTGTAGACTTGTTCTAACACAGGGGGAAACGCACACTATTTATTGAGTGGCCATCAGGTGGGGGCAGTGTGTGTGTGTGTGTGTGTGTGTGTGTGTGTGAGAGAGAGTGCGTGTGCATGTGCGAGTGTGTGTGTTCAACATTCAACAAGCACATTTTCACTAAAAAGCAGCCTCTCTCTGTCACACTTGTGAAAATGGCCCACACTCGGCTCCTGGCAGGGAAAACGCTAAGCACACCAGAGACACAACATGCAATCTCAGCATGAAAACAAGCTGGAACGATGGATGGATTAACAGAAAAATGATGCCACTTAAATTTTGGCAGAAGCGTCTGAAAAAAAGTTAGAAGTTAAGCAATCTGACAGCCGAGCTTATTTATTTCATTGCGATGCGGTAGGCATGTTTACAGCAATTATTGGTGCCAGGGAAACATTAAAAATAATGACAAAATAATAATGCAGCAAACATTTAAAAAGTGATCAAAAATAAATTCAAGAAATGAACACAGATGTTTTACATGCGTTCTGATTTTACAACTTGTTTGTAATTTACTGCAATTTACCAATAAACGATTTTTTATTTTATTATTTTTATTTTTTAATCAAATATACCCATTAGATTAACAGCATACTTTTGAGCATTAAAAAATTAGAACCAGAGATCGACAAAACAACTGAAGGTGATATCCAGCACCTAGTAAATTAAAAGCATATATTCCAGTTGAATAGATTTTAATGACGTTCTTCAGCTCAGTAATATGTAAAGCCGCTTGGGTCAAGTCTTTTATTTCGTTCTTTTTCAGTCCAAAGTGATTTAATATTCATGGATATTAATTTAAAGTCTTTAGGTATTGTAAGAGGGGAATATGGGCTTTTCTTTGAATAGCTCCACGTCTTTCTCCCTTCTCTTTTTCAAGGTTGATGGACTGAGCTTAAATGGGCACTTTCCCCCCTTTTTCCAACAGGGAGGACATCTTTATTCCGTCCCCGGGCTTGCAGGGTTTCCCATTCAACTCTCTCCGATATAATGTCGGCCGCAAAAATCAATCTTTCACGGTGATCTTTGAGAGCGATTTGACATCCATGCACTTGTCTTTTTTTCCTTTGCGAGCACTACAAGGCGAAGGTCCGAAAAAAAGTCTGGTCAAGGTTGGGGTCTGGGAGAGAGGAGAGGGTGAAAAAGGACATGAGCGCGAGCGTGGAGAGAAGAGACCGATGCTGGAGCGGAGCTGAGGGCGAGAGAGAGAGAGAGAGAGAGAGAGAGAGAGAGAGAGAGAGGGAGGGAGGGAGAGAGACAGCGAGAGAGAAGGAGACAGTAGGTGAGTGGCAGGGCATGAAAACAGATTAGGACTCAACAGCTGCTTTTTGAGGGACCTTAACCCCCCTCCAGGTTTCTCCCCTTATTAGGTATTTGCTCCTCCTCGGTGAATAGGATTTGCACACACTTAGATTGACTTATATTTATTGTAGTTAAATATTTAGCACTGTTATTGGTTTTATGGAAAATGTAAAAATTCGAGAGGTTATTCCTGAAAATCTGAGGCAAGTAAACATAGTCTCTTAGCTTGTCACTTAATCGACATCAATTCCAAATCCAGATAAAAAAAATAAAGCTCTGAAATCGTGTGGGAATGGACACTACACTGGATTAACTCCTTTACTGCTTGCACGTTAAGCATTTATAAACAAAGGTTCGGCGCGTTTATCAACAGTTGTCACCACTAATGCGTAAAAGGCGCAGTTAAATACTGAAGTTTTGGGATGAACATATTCTACTAACTGAACCTTTTTCGATGCTTCTTACAATTATTATAGAACGCTGATCATGGCCTTTACGCCACACACATGACTCTTATCCTCTTACTCGTAATGATTGAAAAAGCTTGGCCACGGGGCT
This sequence comes from Parauchenoglanis punctatus, assembly GCA_030068025.1. Lineage (NCBI taxonomy): Eukaryota > Metazoa > Chordata > Actinopteri > Siluriformes > Auchenoglanididae > Parauchenoglanis > Parauchenoglanis punctatus. The sequence continues at coordinate 4,050,807 of JAQQZU010000014.1, forward strand.
GAACACGCTCAGAAATTGCGTTCGGTCATATGCGTATAACACAGTAGATATGTAAGATTAGATTGCAAAAAACCAACTGTTTTGGGAAAATGAAACACTAATTATTCAAAGTTTCGGGTTCTAAATACCGCCCTAAAATTCTACAAAAGGACAGATGAATTTATGTCTCAAACTGAACTGGCGAAAAAGTTGCATAAAAAGTGATATTGTTCCAGACAAAGCCTTGCAATGAATCTCTACATCTTGAATTAATATTTAATTTGAAAATTAGATGCAAATGATATCTTGGATATAAAAGTAAGTCTAATAATAGCGGGATAAAGAGACGTTCTCCTTGCGCGTAATGCACTTAGCATTCATGGCCTTATCCTGCTTCCCAGAGCGCTCAGTGTGCACAAAGCAGCAAGCTGTTTCGGGCTGCTTTTATCACAAAAGAAAGGGGACAAAAATCCCGGAATAATAGAGATTTGCAAATGTTTTTCAACTGATCTGACTCAATGAACACTGGATTTTTTCAGACTAAGAAAACAGAAGAGTCTGCCTGCGAAGCTGAATTGGGAGCGTGGAGAAGAGGTGGGTTTTTATATGGTTGGATATAAAATTTAATTAGCGTAGTACAACCCTTGAAAGACAATAGGGGGTTCAATACGTACCCAATCTGAATCTCACTTGGGATCCAGACCGCGTAAAGTCAAAAGAATTAGAGAGAGAAAGGCGAGCTTTCTTTTTTTCTTTCTTTTTTTTTTTTTTAAAGACGAGCTTCAGAGAAAGGACTGAGGCGGACGGCAGGTGACTGGCACGCGTAAAAACAAGGGGGGACACTTTTGGCACACAGCTGATTATTTGAAAGAGAGAGGAGACACAGCAAAACAAAATAGAGGTTTCTTCAGGTCTGGCCCACTTAGACCAGCTGAGGCGGGGAGCGCGAATAAAACAGAAAGACGAGGACAAACAGAAGCCCGGAGTCTCCGCACGCGCGCTCTTGGGAACGCACCCAAATGCTGGACTAACAGGGCCGACCAATATCATCACGCGACTATTAATGCATATTCATCATTCGAGTTTTTTTTCCTCTAACAATAAAGCCGAAGCATGGAGGGTTTATTCACGACCGGACCGTGCTGCAGCACGTGCGCAAATCGAAAGAGGAGCGCCTGCTTTCAACTTGAGTGTTTTAATTACTTTCATTGATATGGGCATTTATGCGCTTAAGTGTATTGGCTTCATGTTGCAACAATATTTTGCAAACGAAAATTTTTGTATTGAAAATATAAGAAAACTATATTATTACAGAAAAAACAGCTGTATTTTACGTTGTAAATCTGTTAGCGAATTCTGGTTCTGTCACAACCAGTCCCTTCTAAACAACTAATTAATTTGCCGAGCCATGTATTGCAATGTACTTACTACTTTAATGTAAACTGATTAACCTCCTTATACATAGGCATTTGAAGGAAGCACTGAGCACACATCAGAGTGACAGTTAAAGGTCCCTCGCAGTTAACATGCACAGCAGAGTGAAATAAAAGTGAAGCACAAGAGACATCGAAAAGCAGCAATATTTTCTTGGTAATAAAATACTAGGCTCGTAAATATGTTACACACAATGATACACCACATTAATCCTGACATTAAGCGGTAGACTAATATCTAAACACAATGATTGATCTAGCATGAATCATTAGTGCATATAAATTACAAATCCGACTAGCATTTATTTAATTTTCACCACTCAGTTTTAATAGCTAGTTTATTTGCATAAAAACTGAATTTCCATTCTTCCAAAACCGAATTTCCCAAATGAACCTTGTTACAATTGCCAAGGTTCTTCATAAAATTGCGCAGACAATATTACAAGTTTATTCGCATACCTTTGCACACTTTTTATGCTTGCTTTTGAACCTATCATATTTTTTGACAAAACTCGGGGGGAAAAAATCACTTCCTTCAACAAGACAGGAGTTTAATTACTTCTGACTAGCTGAAGTAATTAAAAGTGGGAGCTAATTAGACACATTCAGTACCAGTGCTTTTTCCCCTTTTCTGTATTATAGAGAAATGTTTCACAGCAATGAATAAGCTCAGCCCTGGAGCAGAGCATGAAAATAAAGCTGTTTTAGCTGTAATAAATTTACTCTTTCTGAGCTGAACTCAAACAGCACACAGTGCAAATAATTATTTTAAGTCATCTTCATTACATATAGCAAGCACACAAACAAAACTTATATATTCATTTAGGTCAAAGCATAGTATGCAAATTTTTTTTTATTATTAATCAATAGGCTACATTTACTTGTTTCCAAAGTGAATGTTATTTAAAGAGCTGGATTTGGAAACAGCTGCTGACAGAGTCCATGGGAAACAGAGACAGACTTGCTCAGTGGGTGGACATGACAATGCTCACAGTGGATGGATTTAGCAAATCACCATGACATATTAAAGGGGAAAATGATGGATGGCACTTAGCAGGAAAATAATGACTAAAATAAAATAAAAAAAGGTAAATAAAAAAATAAAGTTTTTAAATTGTGATTGTTTATAGATATTACAAATCTGTCAAAATACTATGGCATTTTGGTTGGATATTCTCAGTCTGTCACCATACTTTCTCCATAAAAGACGGAGTTTTCTGCTCATATATAGTGTAGGCTCAGTATCACACAATATTATCACCATTATCAGATCTTACTGTGACAATAAAATGCACATTAATCAATGCTAAATATTATTGTGTAAGAAACCTGCACATTAACTTCAGAGGAAAGGATTCTTGCAATGTACAATGCTGTAGTCTAAGCACAACAAAGTCAGACTGTTTAGGCTGAAGTGTAAGAAGAAGTACTAAGGAGAGTTTAACAGAACCTGAACCTCAAACTCCAAAACACACCCCAGGTTCAGAAATTGAAGAAGGTAAACATGCAACAAGAACACAAAGAAATTGAAAACAGGAATCAGAGTTAACACAGAGGAATTAAATATTCATATAATTTAATTACATTTTATTTGTACAGTGGTAACAAAATACATTGTTAACAATAGACACAAAGCAACTTGACAGAAATCCATGTATAGATGAACAAACTGGAGGCAACTGTGTCAAGGAAAAACTCCCTGAAAGACAAAGAAACCTTGAGAAGAAACAGAATCAAATGGGAAGCTAGCCTCTTCATAGTAACACCAGATGGTGGGATTGAAAAGCATAATACTAAAACAGTAGTAAAAGAGCAAAGTCAAATAGCATATTCACTATGAATATTTTGTGAATAAGAGTCCTAGTGTGAGCACAGGGAAAGCTTTGTGATTGCAACAGCAGCAGCAATTCTTGTAAGGAATCCATTCTTTGATTGTCCACAAACGCAAAAAAGTGTATCTTGGGCATAAACCATTTCTGGGAAGTGAAGATTATTGGAGTATGTGTGTGGGACCATCCACAGCAGGAGGACATGAGTCACAGGTGCAGAAGGTCCAGATGAAGGAAGCAGGAGTAGGAATAGATGATCAGGATGAATCACAGAGGTCTGGGACAAAAGGAGCCACTGCAGAAGAACTGTGTCAGGATCAGGCAATGGCATCAGGCAGCTTGATGGCGAGAGTGAACAGATAATTAGGTATGCTTTTAACCTACAGTGATGTAAAAGGGTGTACATTGCTTTGACAGCATATACAAAAGGGAGAGCTAGAAAGTAACACAGACATGAGGACATAGGGCGAAATAAAGCAGCCAGTCCCTCCAGCATGAACAAACCTGAATGATTACTTGACTAGAGGCAGCAGTTTCTCTGTCCTGAACACTAACTGGAATGCTATTCCTTAGCTGGGGTACTTTGTAAGCTCATAGAAATAGGATTCTTCACAGCTTCTTTAAGGGCTTAGTTATATGGTATACAATTCTTTGCCCCTTAAAAGATTCTAGTTTGGACCACTTGCGATGGAGAAACACTCCAGAGAGAATCTTCATGGGTTCCCTCAGAGGGCATACCAAGGAACCCTTAAAGATCCACTATGAATGATTCAAACAACTGAATGCCCCTCCCTTACCCCTCTGTTTCCAGGTGTGGATTAAAATGTACGGTAGCTATCAGGTGCCCATAGTGTACTTCTAAGCACTTACATTAACACCCCCTTGCCTCTGCATGTTAAATAATAAGTATGAGCCTCCATTTTTCAAAATTTGGCTTCTCAAACTTGTCAGCCATCACCAGTGAACAATGATTCCTCTTCTTTCTTCTTCTTTTCCTTCCTTTCTTCTTTGTTTTACTTCCAGTTCTTCCTTCTGGATTCACACTGCCATTTGTAAAAAAAGTGAAATGTGGAAGGTGCTGTCTAGAGGTCAGTCCACTCTGGGTTACTGTAGCAGAACAACAAGACGGCTCCATACTGGTGAACCAGCTCCCTTTGTAGATGTAAAGGGCTCATTCTAAGCTTACAAATACATAAGAATTCGAAGTTACAGGTAACTATACACTAATGAAATCATACTTACATTCTGATAATAGATCCACCTAAATTCTAGTGAACCTTTAAGGAAGTAGGATTTTACCATTTATTTCCATCCTGTTGTTTTTCTTGTTCTAGATGCTGACAAAGAACATGCATTTCTTAAAGCAAGAGTGGTGGATCATAATACTGTAGACCAAAGCTTACTTACAAACAACCATTCACATCTATGGGCAATTTAAAATTGCCAGTTGACTAAATCTGCATGTCTTGGGAGGAAACCAGAGGACTCAGAGAAAACCTGCCGAGGGACTTGGAGAACATGCAAACTCTACACAGGATATCTCCAGTCAGCCACTAGGCTTGAACCCAGAAATTTCTTGGTGTGAGGGTGACAGTGATAACCACTGCAAAACCGTGGCCACCCCACTTTGGAGGTCACTGGAAGTATTTTATAATCAGTGCAAAGTTATACTGAGCGCCAATGTAGTGTGGATTAAATAGGAATAATATGATCAAACTATCTGGTCTGACGTGAGCCAGGAAAGAGCTGTTCCCTAATTGTTAACAAAATGTTCTGGTCTGTCTTGAAGAATATTTTTAACTATGGCATCAATAGCTGCAGAGAAATCATGTAATTCAAGCAAAGAGAAAAGACTCTGGTCAGAGACCAGTAGTAGGTCATTAACTACTTTAACCAGGGCTGCACAAGACTGTGATGACTACATCCTGGCTAAAAGATTTTCATGTATGTGATTCCTATACAAGTATGAGCTTTAATATACAAAAAATACTGACTACTGAGTAAAGGTACTGCTACAATAGTAAGAATTCATATGTGTAAAAGTAAAAGTAGTAATCAAAAGAATTACACAAGTAAGAATAAATAAGTCACCTGGTGAAAAGCAACTTGAGTAATTACTTTATAATTACTTTATAAAACACCTTTTTTATATGTAACTGTAATTTACATGCAACTGACACAACTAACTGGAAAATGTTCTATATCTGAAGAATGCATATCTGAATGAACAATAATGTTAACTAACAATAATTTTAACTGAAGTGAGCTGATGCTGAAGTGTACACCACCTCCACTATCAGCAGTATACACAGGAAGGTAAAGTCAGCTTTCGGCACCTGAAGTGTAGACTTTCAACAGGAAACTGCATGAAATCTCAGCAGCATCAATATAATATGAATAAATTATTCTGTACCAGCATTAATAATTTTTTCTTTTAAATCCTTTATTTTGGTAAAATATTTTACAGGAAGACTGAAAGATGCAAATCCAATGATGCATCTAAATGATCCATAAGAAAAAAAAGAATATTGGAAAATTGACAGCTTATACAGTATAGTAAGGAAGGAAAGTCTAGCAGTGCTGGTCGAGATGGCTGCTTAACTTTGGCCCTGAATGCACTTACCCACTTTTTGTGATTTCAAAATGTGATTGTGATTTTTGAAAAAATGTTTTTTTCATTTTTTGTAACAGCCAAAACCAGGGACAAGGATGCTTGGGACAAGGAGACATGCAGGGACAAGAGTGCCTTATTTTATTTAAGTTATATATATTATCAAAAATTATATTTTAATAAAAAATTTATTTTGATAATTTACATGTTTGATAGACCTCAAACTTATGTTTAGCCTGTGAAATTAAAATGTATAAAAAACTATTTTTTATTTTACAGCCAGTATAACAGCCTTACGAGACAAGCTATTTTTTTCTAGAACATAACAATTTCAATTCAATTAAATTTAATTTAATTCAAGACATTTAAAAAAATAAATGTACACAATAAAAAATAATCAAATCATTTTATTTTAGAAACCTTTAAAGTTATATAATGAGGTTTATTATGTGGGACTTCTTGGAAACATTCAATCTATGTCATAACAAGTAACTAAGGGACAGGTTTCAGGCAAAAATATTTTTATACACGGCTTCATGAGGTTGTCGCCTGGAATGCTTTTTTTTAGGACAGACATTTAGAACGCTGTCTTTAGAACAGGAGACCAGGTTTCGATTCCCGCATGTGGTAACTGTGCCTTTGAAACTACAGAGCAGGGGACCAGGGTTTGACCTGGTCAAGGCAAGAACTTCCAGTAAGGGTCCCCAGGCTTAGACCCCTAATGCTGGCACAATCAAGGAACCAGGACATACTGATGAAAGGTGGGCTAATGGAACAAGACATGTCTGGACTAGGTCAGAAAACTTGGAACTTGGTAAAATTATACATACAGGGTCAAAAATATAAATAGACTCCACTTCGATTATTAATTCAGTGGTACTGAAAGTTCCAAAATGTCTTTTAACTTGCCATGGTCAAGGCTTCTTAACTTCCTGGTATTGATCATGATTAACTACAGCTGGTAGCCTCTCTGTTCTATAACATGAAAACATAAAAAATAAACATTTGACAAGTACGAGTTATTGGGAGGTGAAAAACCATTGCAAATCCATTTTGCTGGAAGAAGACCCACACTGTCACCCTCAGCTGAGTGGAAATTGGTTTGGATGGTCAGAAACAACCTAGGAACGATCAAGGCACAGGACTGAAATGAACTGGAAGCTGCTGGAACACTGTCAAGTGAGTCAAGTGAGAGTGAGTGAGCTTAACATTGCCGTGAACTGAGAGGCTGCCGTCCAAGAAATAATCCCCTGCTCCAAAATCAACACCTTCAAGCTCGACTTGAAGTTTTCAGCTGACCACATGGACAAAGAAAAAGCCTTCTGGAGGAAAGTGTTATGGGCACATGAGACAAAGACTGAGTTGTTTGGCCACAATGATCAGCGGTACTGAGGAACACTGTACCAACTGTTAAGCATGGTGGTGGTAGCATCATGCTCTCGGGCTGTTTTTCTGCCAGTGGAACTGGTGGAAAGTAGATGGAATAATGAAGAATTCTTCAGCAAAATTGCAAACCATCAGAAACCTGGACACAACTGGGTGTTCCAACAGGAGAATGATCTTAAACACACAACATGGCCATGGAATGGATAAAGCAGTCTAACATTAAGCTTAAAACAAGTCCTGAACTCAAACCTATTGAGAACACGTGGACTGTGCGTAAAAGTCAGGTCTGTGCCAGGAAACACACATATTTATTGGAACTCTACCAGCTGCCCTGAAGAATAGTCAAATATCTAATAGTCAGCTTGCTGATGGCTTTCAAAAGTGTCTGGTCAAGGTAAAGCTTGACATTTAACCAAATATTAGGTATGCTATATGTAATTTTTGATGCTGTGTTGACTTAAAAAAAAAAAACAAAATACGCCAAAACTTGTGCACCAAATTCTTGTTTTTTTCCCAGTAAAGATTTATGTTGTCCAATAATTCTTCCGCAGAACAAATTACAGCTAAAAAAAAAAATCACAGAAAGCCCAATATTGTCATGACATTTACAGTACATCCCTGATGACTGTAAACTGAAGATCACATCTATATGTTAAATAAAGGATGTTGTTGGACAAGACTTTTCAATAACGTATTAGTCAGTAGGTTATAAAACAAATGCTTTTATAAAATCGATATAGGTTTCATGGTCACTTTTAATATTTTTTTGTATTTTATTTCATATTAAATTTAAGTAAATTTAATAAATAAATAGCATTTTTTCAATGTGTTGACATCTTCAGTCGAATTGGAACGCAATCTTGTACTTCTGGTTGGAAACAGCATTTAAAACTGTAACTTTATTTTTGTTTGAGAAGCATACAAAAGAAACATTACTGACTTGATTGGGCTTCTTAAAGAGTGAGTAGTGAATCTTTATCATGATCACAATATTCATGGACTCAAACATTTAATCACAGAAGAAGAAAGGAGGGAATTCTGGTCAAGACTGAAAGGATTCATTGACTCAAGGGCATACAAACACAATTGACACAACTTGCAACGTGACCTGCAAAATCGGCTTACACAATTCATGGATGACTGAAAAGCAGTCAGATAAACATATGTAGTAATCCTAAATAAAATACTGAATATGTTTCTAGTCATGAAGTCACCTGTGGATGTGGATGGAAATGTAGTGGTTTGTTGCACAGTGTTTTTCCCCCTTTAATAAATAAATACAGTCAGCACTTATAAGGCTATTGGCTGATTTACTGATGCTGGTGTCAGTCAGGCTTGGGTCCACGGAATGCAGCTGCTGTTTGCAAAGCTTGTTAGCAGCATTAACAGAAATATGCAAGAAGAATTCCTTTGATAGGAAAGGTAAAAGCCAGCAAACATGACCCTCACAGTTACATAATTTACCTATCATTTATCTAAGATGGGTAGCCACTGATCATTTTTATTATTCATGTGATTGTGACATTTACAAGACAGGAGAAATGTGGTAAATGCGCTCTCAAAACAAAAGAGCTTTCATTCCACAAAACAGTGCTTACAGACCTTGTTCAAAGTTTTTCAGCACAAGTCAATTTAATGCCTAATGCACTTAAGAGGTACAATTCAATATTCAAGGCAGCCAAAAGAGGTCCACTGTGTGCAATTGAAAAAAGGCAAGAACTAAAAGCAAAATCCCCATTTATCCCACCAGCAGCTAAATTTTTAATCTGTGGTTATCTTGCTCAAGGTCAGAGAAATAAATGCATGTTCTTATGTATTTACAGTTCCACTTAAGAAGATATTTCCTGCCCTAATCTATTTGCTTTTATTACTGCTTGGCACCACTCTCACTATTCAATTAAGGAACACCTTCTGGGTCATTACCGAATAAATACTCATTTGCTATTGATGCCAAATGTGCTTTTAGCAATGGGTTCTTCATGACTATTAGTGTAGTGTGCATACAGTGCAGCTGCCCCAGCAATTCCCATGCTACTCTTCTCATATTGTGGGCCCTCCCTCCCTCTGGTTTCCTGTCTCTAACTTTTAAAATGCCCACTTAGCTCTCCCGCATTGAACATCAATTTTAAGTTGTTGTCATCTGATGTGTAATTACTGGTAAGGGCTTGGCGTCTGACATCATCGCTGCTCTGACCGCAGGATAAAGTGGGGTGGCATGTGGGTGCAGCTTGAACCAGCGACAGGACATAGCGACTTTTTCTTCTGAAAACAACTCATTTCTACACTCATTTCTGAACTCTAATGCCATTAATAACCTTTCACAAATTAATTTTGCTTTAAGATTTTACCAGAATGTTTCTGAGGTTGTTAATTGATGGCCTTTGAATAACATCAAAGATTATTAGAAAGGCTAAAAACATTTAGGAAACCCAAGACCAATTTGGCAACAATTAAATGAAAATGTTGTTGACTTACCATTTAAAATTTGGGAGTAGAAAGTTTTGTTTTTCATACCTGTCTCTTAACAATAACATTTTCTCCTAAGCTTTCATATTAGATGTGATCCCCAGTGCACAAATTGCTGTCTGTTGTTATGCAGAGGTGAATATAGTAAAGGCACAAGATCCTGACATGGCCTTATAAAGGGCTGCAACTCCTCTCTACATTTTCTCCTAACGTCCATGAAAATCAGAGACAAAACCAGACACTGTTCCCAGTACAGAGGAGAAAGGAACACCAGCAGTGTATGCCTCCCCTCTTCACGACCTGTGTGTGGGGGGTAGCAATTAACCACCAGGCAAAACACAATCATTTCAGCGAGAGACAGAGGAGAAAAATTAAAGCGTATCCCCCGTTTTGCAGCTTGGCAGATTGCACCTCTTTTCATCCCACGCTTTCACAAATCAGTTTCCCTTATTCTGCAAAGGACAGTCAAAGCCCAGACAGCAGCCCCTTTTTCAGCCACAGCTCAAAAGAGGCAGCCAGAGATGTCCGAACATCAATTACATGTTTGTTCACTTTTGGGTGACACTCGGTTGACCTCTGGAGAACCTACACTGAAAGGGCCGCAAAAAAAGTCTCCTCCTCCTGTTGGGCCTTTCCCGATGCCAATAGACTACCCTTGGGCCATTAACCCATTGTCAACCAAATGCAACTTCTGCATTAATGAACCTATTATGAGGTCTGAAGTCAGAGAATGAGAAAAATAAAGACACCAACTATTCAATTCATGGAGTGGGCCTTGGCGAGGAGGCATAATAAGAGACTCTCAGTGAACAAGTTTAAGGAGCCAAAAAGACCTGGTTGCAAATCTGTGTAAGAATTCCAGAAATCACTAAGTTGGGTCTTTGAAAAAGTGTACAAATAAATTGTACACTGAAAAATCCTCCTCTGAAAAATTATTTCATCTGGTAACATTAGGCAACTAAGATGTTATCTTTTATTTACTTTGTATTGTTCAATTAAGGATATCCCAGAACTAGTTTGACAAGCTCTTATTCCAAAACAAATAGAGATACAAATACTTGTCACCGGTAATGCATATTAATATTTCAATGCATTCTTACACATTAACTTTGCTTATTTGTGCTGAATGTGCAGGTTGTTGGGCACCTCCAGCTTTGGTAAGTGTGCTCCAGAGAGAGTTCATGATGATGCACGCAGGAGGGCCATGGCGCCGGCTGTGTGTGGTATCGTAAAGACATTAATCACTCCTGGCCAAAAGCTCCGCTGACAGCGCCCAGACCGGCTGACTTCTATCCATATTGGCTTGTTTCTTATGTTAATGCAGGGATGGGGCCCACTGAAAATCGCCACTATTTGTCCCATTCTCTTCCAAACAGAAGGGACTTGACAGTTCTACTACTTTTTTTCAAGCATTATCATAGGTGGAGCTGCCACCCAACCATCCATCCTCCACCTTGCAACACAAACATAAGCACCGACGCATCTTGCTCGCTCACTGTGACCAATGGCCCATTCCTAAATGGTCAATGACTTTTAAATAGCAGGCAATAGAGTGAGCATGAATGGCAAACCAGCTAATTTGACTCTGTCATTCTCTCATTCGAGTCCATTGCCTTGAAAACGGCTCTCATTAAAAACCCGAGGCAATCTTCCAGATGATTGAGGGCTGTTATTATGAACCTCAAACAATTAATGTCACATTACTTTAAATGCATTATCCCCTTCATTAGGCATTTTACGTAGAGACCCATTGGAACTTTTAAAAGCTGTATCTACATGAACAGAGCCAGGAATGGAGGAAAAGAAAAAGACTGAAAAACAGAAAGAGAAAGATGGCCACCCAGGTGCTTCTGTCTCATTATTTAAACCTGAAATGACTTCCTTTACAGTGAAGTGGGGAAAAAAATCTGCATATTGGGAAAGATTAACATAATAATAAAATCCATTTGAAAGTCTATACATATATAGCTAGAAAGCATAAACCTGCACTTGTCATTCATTCTAAAGATGAGAGGAAACCAGAGCTTTTATAAAATAAAAGGTAATAGAAGGCTTGCATGCCTTGGTGAAAATTTGTATTTCAATTTTTCCATTTCATGCCATGTCTTGATTTTCAGTGCTGTGCTTTCCTGAGATGTTTGACACTAATTTCTTTCCACTTCTAAAGGAGGTGACATAGCTATGAAATACTGAAATAGTTGAGTACTTAATGTGTACTTCATACAGAAATGACTGCTATTCCAAAGGATAACAACATTTTAGAATGTACACCAGGATCAGTAGCAAGAAGATGAATTTAAGAGAAATCTAAAATATGAATTTCATGAAAATATATATTTTATTTTGATAAATGTATTAAACAGCACAAAAATGCAGCAAAGAAAACATCATTTTATTGTCAAATAGTCTCACAGTATCCCACTGAGGGTCGGCCACCCATGTTTAGATAGAATAAAGAGGCAATATGCTGTATATGTGTTTGTGTGTTTTAAAAGGGTGAGAGCAATTCATGAGATGTTTCAATCAATATCTACTTACAGTTTGGCAGTATATTGGGTAAATTGAGAATGCTTCACTTACTTTTGATATTCCATCACTTCAAGCTGGTTACCTACTGTGAAAATGGAGGCTGAAGTTGAAATAGAAAAGGGTGGAGAGAGAGAGGAGTGAACGAGAGAAAGAGAGAGAGCGAGAGAGAGAGAGAGAGAGAGAGAGAGATTAGATCACAAGTTAATCAAACTTTTCATCTCCTTTAAAAAACTTAATACAAAAACAAATTTAGTGGCCAGTGTGCCAAAGCACTAAATTGAGAGTGTATTGACTCAGGACTGATTCAATGAAAATGGAATGAGATGGCTTTGTCAATATTGTCTATAACAGAGTCTCAGATGGGGAGCCAAGTACAGCCACTGGTTCACCTGCATACACAATATATCTAGGCAGATTTAACTGTGGACACTTGAGCCACTGGTTGCAGATAGACTGGATAGCAAGCTGGGCTGATAGTGTATCATGCCGTCCTCAGACTTCCCACTGCTCCACGTGAAGACAAGAGCTAGAAGGTTCTGTAGAGGAGTAGCAGTGAAACCTATGTTGTTGTTTTTTTTCTTAATCATTTCAGCCCCGGCAGTGGTCAAGTGAAAAAAGTGACTCCTTCAGACTGACCACTGCTGAGTTAAAAACACTGGGAACAGTTGAACTGAGAGATCAATGGGAACAGAAAATAAACAGAACAGGTAAAAATAAGTGACAAAAACACACCAAATATTCAAAATAGAGGTAGGCAGAGAGAGTGCACATGACTCCTTTTACATCAGTTGTTACACTATATAACCAAAGGTATATGGAGGTATACCAAAGGTATCCTTTCCCCAAGTTGCCACAAAGCTGGAATACAATAGATAGAATGCTTTTATTGTTATTGAACAACAAAATTTGCAGAATGCTGTCAGGAGTACTAAGCCACCACCATCTGTGTGTGCCACCATCTTGAACCCCAAACCTTTGGTTTGTGGGAGGAAACCAGAGTACCCAGAGAAAACCCATGCACGCACAGGGAGAACATGCAAACTCTGCACAAAAAAGCACCCTGGTCAACCCAGGGATCAATCCCGGAAATTCCGGCTGTAAGGCAACAGTGTTGATCATTGCACCACCAAGTTGCCCTGGATACACACAATTGTCTAGAATATCTTTGTATTCTGTAGCATTAAGATTTCTCTTCACTGAAACTAGAGGCCCAAACATGTTAAAGCATGACAATTCCCGTGTGTACAATACAAGCTAGATGAAGACATGGCTTGCCACGGCTGATGTACAAGAACTCAAGGTCTGAGCCATAACCTCAACCCCAGTGAACACCTTTGGGATGAATTGGAATGCTGGCTGCATGCCAGGTCTTATCACTTTACATAAAGTTCCCGACCTCACTAACGCTCCTGTAGCTGAATAAGTGCATATCTCTACAACCATGTGCCAAAATCTAGTGGAATAGACATGCATTTCTTTAAACATTTCTTGTATTCTGTTTAGAAAAATCATATTGTACCAAGGTCGAAAATAATTTGTAACTTAATTCAAGCAGTAATCCTTTTCTCGCATCAGTAGAGAAATAAAGAGAGCATTTAAGTAAGCATTTACAGTTTTTATAGGCATCACTTTGTCAAAGCAGACAGGATAAAGGGTTTACAATAATTATAGCTAAATGAATTTTCTTACAGCATACACAGTAATTTATGAATTTTAACTTTCTCTCTTGCTAAAATAAACTTTGATCACCGTTATTTTGTAATAGCTCTCAATATCAGATAGAACCCGTGCTGTTCAGGAATTTCTACAGCAGCTAAGAGGTGAAACAAGCTGAAAAGCAAGATTTGAGTGCTCTCTATAATCTCTCTTTTCAAACTTCCTTCATTTTAAATCCTACACTAGTCTCCTCACACTGAGTCTAATGTGAAGTTAATCCAGTGGATACTTGGTTCTGCTTTCTCCCACATTATAACAGCACCTCTCCTCTTTTCTCTCTACCACAGTATGTATCTTCCCATGATAAGCTTTTTAGGAATCTTAATATATGAAAAGATATAATTTAGTAGAAGACCCCAGGAGTGTGTCATCATAGTACACAATAGCATTTCAGTGCATAATAGTATTTCACTCAATGGTGACTTAAATGTGTCTCTGTCTCTCTGTCTGTCTCTCAGAAAGCAGTATAGTTGTTTAAGACCCAGTGGTTCTTTTTCTTCAACACAAGGAGGAGTGTTAGAGAGCTGGCAAACACTCAGTCTTGCAGCTCTCAGCATTCTTTAAAATTACCTTCCCTCTCTTTCTACCTTCCTCGCTGCATGACTGAGTGCTGATTTTCCTTATTCCAAATGACTGCCATTTCAAGCTCTTTTTGTGTTTGATCTAAACAAACTCCAGCATAGCAGAGGCCTGAAACAACATAGCAGAGGCCTATTTTCTGAACACAAACTGTTGTTTTTTTTTCTACTTTTGTCTTATGAGCCTCAAATCTCCTATTTGCATATTATGGAAAAATTGGACATCAGTGCCAAGGGTTTTATATTCAAAGCAATTAAATTTTTATCTGTGAAGCACTTTTAACAATAGATATTGTCACAAAGCGTCTTTCCAGAAATGCAGATGTGGCTTTAGATCCTTAATGAGCATAGCATCTGAAATAGCATGAGGAAGAATCCTTGAGAGGAACAATACTCAAAAGTGAACCCATGCTCTTCTAGGATGAACACAAGACAGGCCTCATGAACACAGCAGCCGTTCTTAGGTACAAGTCTACATTATGGAGGTGAGATTCTCCACAGATATAAGGAGGAGCCTTTGCAATAAACAGATTTTGGGAAGTGCATACCTAGTTTTCCTGTTAACTTGTTTCCATTGTAACATGAATTCTGAAACACTGTGTTCTCAGCTTGCATTCTGGCTATTTATTTTTTGTAATCTCTGTCTGATCCGTACTGCAGCCGCAAACTTACTGGACCTGTAATATTGGTCACAGGCAACTGCATAACATTACATTATATTAGTGGCAGCTCAGCTGAGTGTAGGTGAACTCAAGGACCGCTCCGAATAACTGTACTGTATTGGACTTTTCAAAACCTACATATAATTAATTTACTCTCAATAACACATCAACCATTTTCTTTAAAAATGCAGTTAAACAATAATAATTGTCAGGCATGTCACAACCAGAAAAATCATATGAAGCTGTCACCAGGGGTTACTGAGTTATGGACTGAATGTCTAATGTCTCAAACTTGGCTCACACTTGCAATTTGGTGAGGTGAATTTTATGGCCGTGGCAAATCAGTTAGTTAAATCTATAAAATGATTCTGTTGGCTTCCATTGATTCCCAAGGCATATATTTTAATACTAATAAGACATCATGTAATCACTAAAGCTCTGGCACCTTTGGTGATTTAACCACTAAATACAATGTCCTTTTCATTTTTCTGGCTAAGGAACTCTCATTACTGAAGCCTGAAAAATAGCTCTCACTGCGGCTCCTCCACTGACCATGTGGTATGACATGGCTGACCTTCTACCTGAACTGGTCAGACACCTGGCCTTGAGGTCCAGATGGCACTTATGGGGGAGATAGAGCAGATAAGAGATGTGTTCTTATTGCCTACTGTATTAGTGTGTGTGTGTGCGTGCGTGCGTGCGTGCGTGCGTGTGTGCGTGTGTGCGTGTGTGTGTGTGTGTGTGTGAGAGAGAGAGAGAGAGCAGTGTAAATGGGTGTGAATAAGAAACCCCTGATTAATTTGAGTGCATTTGGTGTGACTGAAGTTGATTGAGCGTGTCCTCTAAAACAATAAAAGTTTATACCCTCCTCAGATTTGAAACCAGTTTTGAATGAATTTATCAAAAATAAATGGAAATCAGAATGGGACCAATACTCAAATAATAAACTATACCAAAT
>JAQQZU010000014.1:4082963-4093237 GCA_030068025.1 Parauchenoglanis punctatus
GTGTGTGTGTGTGTGTGGGGGGGGGGGGTTACATCTGCACCCTCCTTCTTTCCCATTATGAAGTGTCTTTTCACAGGTGAATGTTTGGATTAATGATTTTGTGAGACAGGGTGTTTGCTGAATCTTGACTGTGGTGGTTTGGGAGGAAGGAGATTAAGAGTAATTTACTGAAGGTGAACTAAGTGAGGAGCTAAGTGTCTCTAAATGTTGAGTTGATTTCAAGAGCCTATGAAAAGCACCTAGTGCCAGAAGTGGGGAGAAAATCAATTCTCTGCTCAGTAACTCTACACAAAAAAGACATCATGTCATAAGTTAAAAACAACCTTCAAACCTAATCATTCTAAATGGATCACAAACAGAGTGGATGGCACTGGAGTCCTTCAGTGAGAAGGTAATGTTTCCTTAAATCTAAGAGAAAGATAAAAGGTAAGCAGTCTGTATACTTAAACCTAAACTAGAATATTATTCCAAGAAATGCATCAAGCAATTAAGAAAATTTCATAAACACTGAGGAAAATCATAATGGCAATAATCCTTAATAATAATTTGTGGAATAAAATAAATTATTAAAAGATATTAACATTTTCATGTACAAAAAAATATGCCATGGTTATATGATGAGCAAGTTCTTTCCAAAATTACCATCTATCTTTTCTCATTTCAGTAACTTGGAAAGAACAGCATGAGGTGGCCAGCACTGCATGTTTAAAGGTGCAAAATGACAGTGAGAGAGAGCAGGAGAGAGAAGCAAGCAGGCTAGTAAATGTACTTTATTTAATTGCTCTCTTGGTGGCTTGGGCTCTCTAGTAGGAGGCTCTTTTAAGGCTCTTGTGTGACTGCACTGCAGGGGGGCGGTAATGGAACAGGTAGAAAAGGCATTTATCAAATTTGCTTTTATTAGGGGGAGAATTTTAATAGGCGAAAGGTAGACCTGCTGGGGAGAAAGCTGCCACTCTCCCACATTCTCTCAGACCAATCTTAGCAAATTAGGGGCTGCCAGTGTCCACTGTGAACTCAAAGAGCCTATAAGCTGACAACCGTCATCACAATACTGAAGATCTAGAGACGGATGAAGATCTCTCATTCCCACTGAGGTGAATTTGATTTGTTCATATAAAATGGCACAGCAAATAAACCAATAAACTACATCAGAGTGTATGAGAGGATTGACAGACTGGCTGACAAGTAGATAGCGGCTTTACTGGAACCCAGGACTGACATCATGATGGGGCAACAGCTGCTGAGACACAATTCTCTCAACCCATCATCCATGTGAAAACACCATGACAAATATGACACCTCGCCTTTTTGAAGTCGGTGTCTAACGCTTCGGCAGTGAATAGAGTGCTTGTCACAATTGACGCTAGTTGCTGCTAGTTATGTATTTACTTCGTTTATATAAAGAGGAAGAAGCTGAAAATAACCCAGAGAGAGAGGAGATGGTAATCTCCTGGGCAATCATCAGGAAAGTGTGCTTCACATTTTTCAATTTCTACCTGCCACACAGAGCTGGAACTAGAGTGGATAAGCTTGGCAATTTGCCAATCAGTGTGTTGTGTTGCACAGGGGGAGCCTGTCACTGCACTGTTAGTCACAAACACTGTCAAGGAGCCTAAAAAAACAACTACTGCTGTGTACTCAAACACATGTATGTATTCGCAGTTTCTTTTTAACAGCACACACATACAAATATATGTACATTAATCACCTCCTCTTCTACATTTCTGCCTTTTTTGAGGGTCAAAATTAATTGAGATAATTGATTAAGACAAACGGGAAGATTAGTTATTTTCATTTTCATTATATCAATTATTTTCATTTAAGTTTCATTGTTTGCAACCTTTGACAGACCAAGCCAGACTACAGTGGCATTGATGGGTGACTACAGGACAATGTGAAGTAACGAAAACTATGATATTAACTGACACCAGAGTGAAGTGCTTAAAATGTACAGTAAATCTATATAAAACCCATTTACAGTAAAGTATTTTACTATTTTACATAATATAAAATAATACATAATCAAGTACATTTACTCAGAAGGCTGATGCTTTGAAAAATAAAAGCAAAACATTCCATTTGAAGCAGGATACAACTGAGCAGAAGATTAGGGTTCTTCCTCAAGGACCCAACCATGACATGGCAGATGAATTTCAGTACTAAACCAAAGTTTTAATGAGCATAAAAAGTTCACTTAAACAGGGTTTGTATTTGCTTAAAATAGTCCCTAAAATAAAGGGCACAAGAACAATCCACTAATTTGCAGATGTCAACACAATGATGATTTTTATTTCATGACTGAATTTGAGCAGTCATGCACGCTCACACCATGAGATCAGGTGGTCATGCATCAGCTCGTGAGCAGTTCCTTCCTTTCTCCATGCTCTTCTCTTCCCATCATTCTGGTACAAGTTGATCTTTGTCTCATCCATCCATAGGATGTTGTTCCAGGACTGCATAGCTTTTATTCAGTTGTTTTTGACAAACTCTAATCTGGTCTTCCTGTTTTTGAGGCTTACCAATAGTTTGTATGTTGTGGTAAACCCTCTGTATTTACTCTGTTATCTATTACAGTTGTTTTCTGTGTCTTCTGAGCCTTTTGGTATTCACTAGTGAATTCTTTCTTTTTAAGAATAAAGAAAATAGTTGATTTGGCCACATCTAATAATAATTTTTGAGTACATTTTGGGTGTGGCTTTGCCCATGATAGCCTTGGCTTCTTGTTTTTTGTTTTCTTAGCTTCTTGAGATGCTTTTCTGCTCACCATGGTTGAAAAGCATGCTTATAAGCGTTTCTGTATCCTTCCTGGCAGGTCAAACCAGTTTTCCTCTGGCCTCTCTAATCAACAAGGCATTTCCACCCAAAGAACTGACACTCACTCAGTGTTTTATGTTTGTTTGCACCACACTGTGCAAACCCTAGTGACTGTTGTGTGTGAAGTCCCAGGATATCATCAGCAGTTTCTGAAATAGTCAAACCAGGCTATCCAGTACCAACATCCATGCTACAATCAAAGTCACAGAGATCACTCTTTTTTTCTTTTTTTCTGTTTGAGGTGAACATTACCCAAATCTCTTGACATGCATCTGCATGATTTTTGTATGTCACTGCAGACACATGATTAGAAAACTGCACGAATGTGCACGTGTTCCTAATAAAGTGGACAGTTGGCGTAAATTATATATGTACATGGTAGGGAATTAATTATTTTATGTTTATCTGTTTCTGTTCTTTGTCTGCTCTGAATTTAGTGTAATTTAAATATCCTTACGTAAGCTGATGAAAAGCAGCCTGCAGTGTATGTGAGAGAGAATTAACCTTACCCAAGCCATATTGCTATTCAAACAAACCCAGAATAGCAACTGATTCAGTTGCTGGCATAAGGATACTATCATATTGATGATAAAGGTTATGACTTGATTATCTAAAGTTCCCGGAGACTAGGTCTGTCAAGCAAAAATAAGCATTGTGGTATGGTGTAGCAGTATGGTGGCCGAATCTTCTGCAACATAGAGGGCAAACAGGTCTCTCATTGCCATAAATAATAGCTCTCATTAAAATGACAATCATTTCAAATTGCCATTGCTTCATTTGTTAGACATGCACTGAGTCCTGAAAAGAGAGACATTTCTAAAGCACTGAAGGTGCTATGCTACCGGCAGAACGAAGTATAATTAATGTTTTTGTTTTTTTTAAAGAACAGTTTGACGCTTTCTGTTACCTTGATGCGTTAATGTCTCTGTGCTTATTTAAATTGTATATTTACGGCTGACACATTGTGTGTGTTGTTTTGTTTTGATTATACCACATGCAATATTCAAACAGCAGAGCCCAAATTCCCTCTTTTTATATTTGTCATTGTAAAAACACTGGGCTGATTACGATCCAGACAAACACAATGTTAAACACAATAGGAAAAATGATTCGCTGCATTTGGTTCAAGGTGGACAAAACAATGTGTGTGTTTATAGCAGTAAATAGGCTAAAACAAAGCCGGCCATATTAGGATGTTAATTTCTAGTGCGATGAAAGGATAAGCTCTCGTTAATGTGATTGTCATACAGCTATCAATACAAGAATAATTGGCAAAAAGCCTCGCTGCCTATGTTTATGGATGGCAGAAACATTGCACATCAACACAAAGAATCACCTTCCTCAGAAAACAATTCATAGGTTTATTTTTGTGTGTTACATTTGCTTTAATATAGAAACATCAGGAATATAGAAACTGTAAGCCACTTTAGTGCAATGCTGAAGTCAATATTGCTAAACAACCACAGAGTTTTAGAATATAACGGTTTCCTTTACTCGAACTAACTTGCATTAATTTCTACTATTTAAATCAAATGAAATGCAATTTCATTTTGTGTTTTGTGGGGAAATTTCAAACCTTTCTCCCTTAACGATTTTGAATTATGTGCACCAAAACATGTGCAAATGATTATAACTTTATTTATAGAACAACTTCAAGATCACTGTCTATAATCATGTGGTGTGCTATGGGGGCTTTGCATTTCATTGTATTTCATTGCATCTCCTAGTTTGACATTATGCACAGGGCAGAATGAATTTGCCCTCTCTGTTCATATCTGCCCAAAACAGCTCTTTTTCTCTCTCCCTCTGTGTATATATACTGTGGCAAACTGTTTAGGAAATAATACATATATATAATGACTGAAAAGCCTGAATATATGGAATGAAATCTGAATATATGGAATGAAACCTGAGTGTATATGAATATGAGATATATATATTCTGCTATCAGAATCTACTATGAAGCTGGGAGGAAAGCAGTGCTGATAGTCTAAAAAGTTCTTTAAGTGCCATTTTATTATAATATCCTTATGATTTTCCAGCAAGATTTTAATTTAATAACAATGAGGAACACCTTATTAGTATGCAAAAAATAAGGTTTTATTTTGGAGCTCAGTGAAGCAGTGCTACTGACAAACAATATGCAAAATAGTGAGCCTCCTATTTGTATCTGTATTTGTATCTGTTTAGAAGATGTTACATATTCATTTTGAATTATGTATTCATGTTCAGTTATCTCCATATCTAAAATGTGGTTTGATTACATGCTAAATAAACTTCAATTAAAACATTATTGCACAATTCTATTGACTTCTCACACATTGCATATTTTATTTCATTTACATTTTTTCATTTGTACCCAGTGTTTTGTATATGATAGTGTTATTAGTTTTTGTAGCAGGTGGGATGAAGGTGTTTGGATGATGGGCCACAGGTGTAATGATTAACATGGCACATATGATTCCTGGTTTGCCCTATATATTTATATGATCCCTCTTCCTTGCTCTTTTTTTCTGAGGAGTGAGCTGAGAGAGAGAGAGAGAGAGAGAGCGAGAGAGAGAGACAGAGAGAGAGAGTGTGTGTGTGCCCAGTTATTTTGGTTGAAAAGTATCATGCTATTGACTGACTACTGTGGTACAGTCACAAACCTAAATATAAGCTCATATGTGAACTTACCTTGGGTCAGATGAGTAGTATATTTCTGACGTTAGAGTTTCGTATCAGTTAGTTACTATCTTGAATCAGAGGGGTGGGGCATTTGTACCACTTGTTTGCTTCACATGATGCAATAAAAATATTTAGAAGCATCTGAGTGCATTTTAAGATTTGGTAGAGTACTCTGCAAAAGTCTTAGGCACATGCAGAGAAATGTTGTAAAGCAAAGATTACTTCAAAAATAGTGAAATTAAATCTTTTTGCTTAAAAGAAAAATACTACAATGAACAGTAAACAGTAATAAACTCAAAAAAGTCAATATTTGGTGTGTTGACCCTTTTCTTTTTTTCTTAAATAGTAGTCCCAGGTATAATTTGCACAGTTTTAGATGGAGCTGTAAGTTTTACTGAGCATCTTGGAGAATCTGCCACAGATCTTCTGGAGACTTTGACTGTCACACTTGCTGATTTTTTCAAATGCAAAACCTGGGAGCCTTCTGAAAAGTGGTCTCTTATGTAATATATTGCTTTTTTTACTGATCAAACATTTTTCAAATGCAATTGTTTTTGGGAAAATTAGTACTTGGAAATCTAAAGTATTTTTGTAGTGACTCAATAATGCAGAATTCGTTAAAAAAAATATCTATAACAACATTGTTATAGGGTGCCTAAGACTTTTGCAAAGCATTGTATGGCCTTAAAGACGCCAGGCTTTGATCGATATCTGGCTCATGGGCAGAAGGACGTAGAATCAAGGAGTCAAGAAAGCTTTAGTTCAAGTTTTGGGATGTACCTTTGGTCTTAGCAGCTAAGGTTGGGCTAAATCATGCCAATACCAGACTGCTGATGTGATTAGTAGACAAACACTACACTGCCTGATAGAGCAATTACATATAGAGAGAATTTAAATGAATGTCAAACTTTGTGATAGGTGTATGCAAAAGAAGTTTACATTTTTTCAAAATTCACTAGTCGACGTGTTGCCTGGGCAAATAGTTAACTATTCAGTGTCAAGACAGCTTACACATGTGGCACTGGTGTAATGCATCTGAAGGCTATCTGGACACAGAATACTACTTTTTTAATAATTATAGCAAAACATTATATTATACCATCAAAACATTACCGAGATTATACCAAAAACATCTTCATAACAAACATGGAGACAACAAATATAACAATCTACGGTAGATTATACATAACAGCTGGAATATCACATACAGTCATACGGACCTTACAGAAAAAACTGTTATAGTGTTCTGATAGCTGTTGTAGTCCTACTATACACATCATTCTCCTAACATATACGTGTGTTGGTCTGGGAAAACCCAACTGACATCACTACAGCTGAATCTTTACTTTTTATACAATACTCAAACAACAGCATTAGAAAACTTTAAAATTTGGCCATGTGAAGGCTCTCCCAGACCATCACACATACAGCCTATCTAACAAGTGACTGTTAATTTATAGGCTACAGCAGTGACTCTAGTTCATGCGCTAACAGATTACATTGTGTTTGCTCTCTGTGATCCTCTCCCTGTCTACTGTGTTATATTTGAACATAATAGTATTTTACCACACTCACAAGGCTAGGTTATTAGTTGTTGAAACTGATGGATGTGTCTGTGCTGTATAAATATGACTGTCATTAGCTTGTGCATCTCCAAATGTTTTATTAAATGTTTCATTACAAAAAGATCATTTAGTAGTTTGTGGAAATCCATCCTCACCTGACTTGCTTTTTATGACACCCTTTTCTTTTCACTATGATGGGAGTGGTCTCTACATCCACATGTCCTCATCCACAGGTTATGAGGCCTCACTAAATGACTTGATGAGTGTGAAAATTATGCAAATCAAAACCATGACCTTTGCAGTCACAAGAACTCAACCTAACTAAACACCTAGGTAAGATTTTGGACTGATATGTTCAGCATTCTCTACCACAATCTTCAAAATACCAAATGAGGAAATACCTTTTGTATGAAAGGTGTTCATCCCTCCAGAACAGTTTGAGAGACTTGTAAAATGGATGCCAATGGATACTGAAGCTGTTGTGCTCATGGTGGTCTAACACCTGACTAATGCAGCACATGAGATGAGGTTGTGCCTTATGGAAACATTAAGCATAAATTTTGCATGGTTAATATTAGATAGGAAAACCCTCCCACTAGTGTGCCATTTATCCACGGTCCAGTAAAAAAAAGGAAATTATGAACATAAACTTATTTACATGTTCTGATTTGCTCAGACTGGCCTGGAAAGATGGTCTGGAAAGGCACTAGAAGAGGAAAGGCATGACACACTGTGCCTCTCCCACACTTTCCCACCAGTTTCCGTAAGTATAACACAACGCCATAGAGTAGATCTGACCAGCAGAGATTTAGACTGACTGAATGTAGTATCACGTTTATAATTCAGTGAACACGTCAGGGTGTGGTGCGCGGTCACTCACATAGGCCTCTGTTTTTATACTTGCAGGTAATGTGTGTGTGTACACTAGGGGGCAGTGGTGCATGACCCAAACCAGAATTTACTCATTAATTCATTTTCATTAACTGGTTTATCCTGATCAGGCTCACAGTGGAGCCTATCCCAGGATCATGGAATATGAAGCAGGAATTCACCCTGGATGGGAAGCTGGTCCAGGAAACTGGAGAACACTAAAGAAATCCAGAAAGTTCCAAGGCCTCTCTAACTCTGAATCATTCAGGGCTTTTCAATGTTTAGTTTCTATAACTTTCCAAATTTCATGTAGATTACTCTCACTTGGATTGCTATAATAATTGTTAATGACTACAATTGTAGAGTAAATACAAACATAACAGGCAGGTGAGCAGGATTATTGTAAATCCAGATGCATTAACAAAAAGTCTTTAATTCTTATTTATCTCTTAAGTAGCCAAAAATAATGGACAACGTTTCTGTTCACCATGCTGCCTCTTCTCTCATACAACATATGAATGGAGTGTAATACAGCAGCTACAAGAGATAGCTTATGACAATACCTGAACTTGATTTAAGCCTGACTGCCTCTGCTCCTAACATGTCTAGGACTGCATAATCCTCTGTCTGTAATCAACAAGGAACACCTACCATTTGTGTGCATAGACGATACATCATTACTGACTCATTTAATTAATTGGGCCACCACCAATATGTAACACTGAAAATGTATATGCAATAGTGGACACTGTGTATGAGTGTTTTGGGGATTTTTAAACACTTTGTTGTTACTGCTGGACTAAAAAATGTCCATCAACCAAAAATATTCTGACACTGGTAAGGGCTACATGAGGATTAATACAATTTATAATTGAAAGCAAAAAAAGAGAATTGTACTAAAAACTGTACACCTACAGTTACAGGGTGACGCAACAGGTTGGGTGTGTCTAATGAATTGGCCAATGTGTGTACAGTGAATAAAACCTAGGCAATTCCAATGTGCAGGTCAGCACTACAACCACTACCATGTCAATACAATACTCCATGTGAATGCTGAGAATGCTCCACAAATAATCCTATATAATCTCTGTTCTGCAGTTATCCTGTGCTGGTCCCTTGATGTGGAATAGCTGTAGCATAGGCACACTGCTGAAATTAAACAAACAGGGTTAGGGTTGGAGTTTGGTACCATCCGTAGTCCTTGCTAATGGACTCCACTAGCTGAAATTTGGGTTTATAAGCCTTCCACAACAGATCCTGATGTGGGAAGTATGTTAAAGTCTTCAAACTGATGAAGATGTAAATGACTCAATATTACAAATAACATGTTGATTTTTCCTGGAGGAAGCAATCACTAGCCATTTCCCCAATCAGATTTTGTTTTTCCGTGAGAGAGGAATGCCTCATATAAACCTCCAGGCAGAGTTGCCACTGAGGCCACCTTTGACCTGACGGAACTGTCTCTGTATTGTCCACTCTTTTTTCCTTTCAGGCTCCACAGCAGCAGTGTTTAGGAGATGCACTAGGACAAGAACACAGGGGCTTTGTTGCTGCCAAGGCAGGGGGAGGCAGGAAGAGGCAGCAGGAGGAGCGGACTGGGGCAGGAACATGGGTAAAGGGAGGGAGCTCCTGGTTCCTCCACAGGTGTGCTTGCGTGTGTGTATCTGAAAGGGAGAGGACCCTAATCTGGTCTGATAATCTGTGATTCACATCTCACCTAATAGCACCTCATCCGTCACATGCTCGTTCATGTGGGGCTGGATTGTCAGGGAGAGAGCGAGGAGGGGCTGGGGGAAACTTAAACCAGTAATTAGGCACTGCTTATCTGTGGAGGAGAGTAGGGTTCATTTCCTTACTGTGTTAACCTAAGAGCACACTCTACACTTATTGTGGAGGGTAGACAATGTCTCAGCCTTTCATTAGCTGGTCTTTTAGTTTCTATGTACATTCTCATGTCCACTGACAAATTTATGTAAAAATTTGTACTTACATGTGTATGAAATTGACAGCTGTGTGTTGTCCTAGTTAAAACAAATGATCTGTGCATATGAAAAAGTAAAGTGCAATGACTCATGAAGCAAAACCGCTCTGTATATAGAAGAGATAGTCAAAACATGACTCTCGTTAGCAAAACACAGTATTTATATCCATATTGTCTTATCCAAGAACCGAATCAAAATAATATTGAAACAACATCATGTAATTGGGTGTAATTGCTCTTAATGGGCTGAGGCTTAATTGGCAGCTAAATATCCCTTTCACAAAGAGTGTTATCCCCCCTACACACACACACACACACACACACACACACACACAGACACACACACACACACACACACACACACACACACACACACA
>JAQQZU010000014.1:4117194-4151760 GCA_030068025.1 Parauchenoglanis punctatus
TATATATATGTATATGACTTACAATATATAGGGTAGACTAATATAGTAATTTATTTGGTTACTTTGTAAGGATGTACACCATTAAAATTATGAATTATAAAATAAATCTAATTATCTTAACTTTCAGTCCAAAGTCTCTGAGAACGGATGGAATATTATCATATGATGAGGCTAATTTGCACTGAACTAGTAATATAGAATAATGTAATAGCTGGTGTTAGTTGACTTTTTAGCAAACCTGGCTGTAAAATGACCGCTAGGTCATTAATGCACTCAGCTGAATCGGTAATTGTTTCTATAGTAACAACTCGTACACAGGAACTTGTATGGCTGACGCTCCAATTAATCTATGCGTGATGTTTAACAAAGAAAAAAAATGTATAACTATTGATGCAGGGAAATGTTTTGTTAGGAGACATTTATTGAACATTTATGGAAGGAATCTTAGATTCCCCCCCTGTGCTATAGGTTTACGCACTATTTAACATCATTCGCTTTGACAATACAACGTTGTAAGAATTTATCAATTTAATACATGATATTGTGAAGCACAGTTAGGAATTTTTCCATCTTAAATGACAGTGCAGCCTTCCCCAACACAGTCACGCTGCTGCCTTACCCAGCTGGCCCAGTAAGTTTATTAAGACGAAGAGTGAGGCGAGGAAGAAGCCACATCCCCACGAGCTCTCGATGTACTCTTTCTGCTCACTCCACTGGAACCACATCCTGATACCATCTTCTAGGAAGGTGCTGATCAAACACAATCGCGCTACATGAGGAAGGTACTGCTTCGTCACTCGCAGGAACTGAAGCAGATAACGCAGTAAGGACACATTCAGATCTCTGCATCACAACTGTGCATCAACAGGTTTCAGTACATGTAGAATAAACTTAGAACCATTTAATAGCGCATTATTACAGAGGTCCCCAACCCTGGTCCTGGAGGATCCCCTGCACATTTTAGTGTTTTCCCTGCTCTAACACAACAACTAAGAATCCCGTCACCCTTAACATCTTATTGACTAGGGTTTGGTGAAAGCTTTTTAATTAAATAAAAGCTATTTTATCTAACATCTACAAAAACTAATTTTGCAGGGAAAAGGAGGGGAAGTAAAACATTTAATTTAAAAGCATTTTGAACATTCAAATCCACCACCTACCAATGCGAATAACAACGGAGTCCGTGTAAGAAAAGTACCAAGATATATCAGCAAAGTGCATTTGACTAATTTACCTCATCAATAATATACAATTAGTCCCAAATCATATGGCACAGCAACATACATAAGCGCAGCCTTCTAAGCTTCTTACACTGACGTGTCCATGCCTGTCCTTGATGTAATTTGAACACTCTACCTGAGGCGAGGGAAAGGATAAAAATGTGCAAAATGCATTTGTGGTTCTAATCATCATCTCTGTACACTCTAAACGCACCTCTGAAATGTAAATCAGCAGTGTCAGATATGGCATAGAGGACATTTATTTTTGGCTTCTAGCCCAGATTTTATTTAATTAGGCCATTTAACAGCTTGGAAACCACAATCAGCCATCTTCTATCGAATAACTTCACATTAAACAAACATCGCCCTGTTTAACAGCAGAGATGTTATGTCTAGTTATGACCAGTAACATGATGACATAATCCAGAATTCTTTATTTCGATTGCTGGATTTTATTATGATTAGCAGATTTAGTAGATATCCAAGAGAAACCAGGGGATTTAAAGCCTCTCTTATTAAAGCGGCGTGTGAAGTAGAACAGTACGTGGCCTGCCAAAGATAATGACTGTCTATGGTTCAGTGATAACAGGACAGTTGAAGCATCACATATGGGGCAAGAAACAGTGTTACATCCGGGTCTTGTGCCAGAACAAGCATCATACAAAAACAATCATGCTGCACATACGCAAGAATTAATCAAACTCTGCAGTCATAGAAAAACTGTAGAGGCATAGAGAAAAAAAATCATCATCCCTTTGCATGCATCAAATTACAGCAAAACCTAAGACTAAGAGACGTCGCAGCTCTTCATGACTCACGCATGAAAAGCACCATGATTTGCCAGCACAGGCGTTCATTATGAAATTGTAGTCTGTAGTGTCTTGTGAAAGTATCTGAGCCTCCGGGCTCACTGCTAAGCCCCGCCCCTACCGCTTACGTCAGAGGCAGGAAGTTAAAGCAGCCAATCAGCAATCAACAAGTAACAGCCAAGCGCACACATGAATGGGAAGAGAGTTTCAGGGCAGTGCAGGACTCCGTCAACATAGCATTAGCAGTCAGGACTACAGGAACAGGTTTATTTAGCCGCCTGGTAGCTGAAGCATATAGAAAACATAACAATCTAATCTATTCATTTGTAGCAGCAGAGCACAGGTAGTGTTTAATAAAGCCTGTACTGAAGCAGGAGAGGGAACATGTGCATATTCTCCACTGACATGAAATCATCCGATATAAATTAGAGCTTCAGATGGCAATGAGCTGATAACCTTCACTGGATTGTATTAAAAACTCTTCAGTCTGTGTACTGGCCTTGTCGTTCAGAAAAACACACATGAAGGCTGAAGTCACAGAATTAATGCATCAGCTCGTGCGAGTGTAACAGTGAGAGCAAGATTCAGTTCACTGCTATAACAAAGATGAAACCAGGCGCTCATATCTAATAAAAAGCCCTGTTAGCCTGACAGAGGGGAGTACAGAAGGTAAAAGCCACTGTATTGTCATTTCCATTATTTAATTTCACGGCCAGACTTCAGTGATTAACCTCACTAACTGATTTCCAGGAGGCCTGTTTACATTTCTAACGACAGGTCTGTGATTGCTCAGTTGTGTTTTGGCTGAAACACTACAGCTCAGACTGATCAGCTGCAGGTACACATCAATCATGCAAAACGTAAAAAGGGCAAGAAATTAAAGACAAAATAAAAACAACATAACCCTCGTTGAGACTTGAATGCTCCAGTGCGTCAGGGCCAGCCCGTTCACGCACCTCAGCGTGCGGATGTCATGCCCATGCTCCTTAATATGGCGCATCATTTAGGACTTTATTAACCACTTCTTGAGGTTTACTCTAACCAATGTGGGAACAGGAGATCAGTTGTACCTAAAGGCTAAACATTTATCTCCTAAACACCTAAAGGGCCTGATATTTACCCAGCATGTTGCTGAAGTACCGTTAAACTGTAATGTTTCCTTAAACTGCACTTTTACTCGCCTCTTCCTTTCACTTACTCCACAAAACCGAAACCAAACAATTCAGAAATGAAATATTTCTACTCTATCTGCTTAAACTCGCATAAATGTCGAGCCATATCTGAGAGAAAGTTAGAGATTGAATAAAATGATAAGAGTGCACTTCCAGGCTGTGTGGCTGCTTCTCTCTCCATCAGGCCGCCTTGTCTCTCACCTGATCCGCCACGTCCTCCGCGGTGCTCATCACACTGTTGTGGACCATCTCACACGTGTCTCTGTACCGCAGGCTGGGGAACGAGATCACTGCTGAAATGTCGGGTTAAATCTGTGTCCTTCTGCAGGTGTTACAGCTTTTCGAAACGCGACGTCTCGTTGTCGGTGTGGATAAAAAGCATCGCCGTCCCATAATGCCCGATACGGCGGCTGATGTTACCCCCTGTAGGTTACAACCGGCACTGCATGCCACGTGGACCAACGCAACCAGACTGGGTTGCCAGATCCACATTTATATTACATGGAGATTTTGTGCTGCTGCAGAAATTTTTTATCTTGAAATTTGGATATTTGGTTTATAGATTAATTGTACCACTCTACTGCAGGGGCAGGAATGGTGGTGCAGTGGTTAGCACTGTCATGTCACAGCAAGAAGGTTCTGGGTTTGAACCTTCTGGCCAAATGGGGCCTTTCTGTGTGGAGTTATCCCCATGCCTGCATGGGTTTCCTCCCACAGACATGCATTTCAGGTCAACTGGCTAAACTGCACATATGCATGAATGTGAATGGCTGTTTGTCTCTGTGTTAGCCCTGTGACATATTGGCCATCTCTCCAGGGTGTAGCCCGCCTCTCGCCCAAAGTCAGCTGGGATTGGCTCCAGCTTCCCCGCAACCCTTAATGGATAATCGATATTGGTAATAGATGGATGGATGGAAATACTGCAAAACAGGTAAACAAATTTGTTTTAATGTTAATGCATGGGCGATCACACAGGTAAGCATATGTCGCAAAGATATAATGGACTAATTTTCCTCATAATTATTATTATTTAGGAAATAAAACACAACTGGAAGTATTGCTATAGGAAAATAATCAACTAGTGGGTTGTGACAAAGGACAGCACGGAGTGGAGTTTCTGTTATCATCGCAAATGATCTTCCAATTAATTACAGCTTTATTTCCCTTTTACCCCAGCAATTTGTCAACAAGTACTTTCCCCCCATTTTCTCCCCAGTTTGCTCTTGCCAGTTCCCACCTACCAGCTAACTCTTACCACGTGATAACTACCAACCGGGGAGGTGAAGACTAACACACGCTTCTTCTGACACCACTGAAGCCAACCTCTTCATCTTTTCAAACTGCTGCATCACATCACATCATGTAACTCATTCAGAGGAAAGTGCTACCTGCCCTCTTCTGCATACATGAGCTCACAGACACCCACGACTGGCTCGTGTCACAGAGGAGAGAGAAAGTTTAGATAGGAATTTGAATTTACAATCTCCTGACAAACAGCTGCAATTTTTAATTTATGAAAGAGTGATACATAATAATTTTAACTGTTCATAGTTACAATTAATGTTGTGGAAATGCATGTGTGACAAGAAAGTAAATTAGCTGCTCATATCAATTATGTTACAGCATAAACAGTTCCCTCATCATCAAATCTTTTCTCTTTTTTTCCCTTTATGTTGAAGATAACAAGAAAAAATGGCTCTTGTTTACAGCAAAACTGGAAAATGTAAACTCCTCTGTCTTTGTAAGTAATTTATTATTAGCTTTTGTCTGCCACATGTCAGTCAGTGAGCTGTTAAAACAGAAACAGGAACCTTTCAGAAGGAGCACATTAACATAAAGCTGTGATTCGTCTTACATCTGGAACTGACCAAGTTGTAAAAAATGAACCAGATCAATCAAATTTGAGAATTCAACAGCACTGTTGTATACTAACCTGCGTAACACAGCTATTTTGGGAATAAAATTGTATTTTAATGCTTCTTTGTTATATAGGGTAATGTATTAGGACAGTTGTTTCCACAGTGTCTACGCTTTCACTCCTTTAAGAAAACCAAATGCCCAAAGACAAGATACATTTCTGAAGGTGTTGACTAAGTGCATAAAAACAATTTATATCATATTCAGAAGAGGCCTGGTTTAATTTTGTGTAAGCACTGCAGAGTTATTGTACATGTTGGCAAATTGTACCATTCTGTAATTCACTTCTTACAAAAAAAAAAAAAACAATACCAGAGCTCGAGCCTCAAGCTTTCTGAAAATAGGGAATAAGTGCAAAAATAGGGAAATGATGGATACACACCAGCTAATAACACAGACAGATATAATGCAGGAATCTGTATGGAGAAAGATAGCACACTGAGCCTGAACTGGATATCACACCATGACCTGGCAACCCGGACTGGTGCAGCGCCACCTATCGCCGCGGAGGATAAAGTTTGTACAAACAGCGAACGGTAGATGATTTTGGTTAGTGTGCATATATTCGTTTAGAAAACAGAAACATTTTAACATAACCCATACATCTTATGTCTCTTCTATGAGTATTAATATTACCCAGTATTACCTTGTAATAAGGTGTCGTTGAGGAAACGCCTCACCCTATCTTACTTCCTCAATGCTCGCTTGGTTGCCAGATGTGCAGTGAAATCCTTCATCGCCGACATTACTGACTGCTTCCCTGGGTTGGGCAGTACATTGGGTATTTTACTCAGTGGCTGGATGGTTTTACTGTAAATGGACTACCATTTGAGCCCCACTGACGTTATGTTAACTGGTGTATGCAAAACAGACATTTTAAATATGGCTAAAGTGTCCTTCAAACAACCTGTGTGCATATTTCATGAGATACCAGTGATCCTGACCCCTCCTGCTCTCGGGACCTGCCTGATCCTTCTGATGCCCAACATCTGGTTGGAGTTCTAATCACTCCACTCCTGCTGACGATGGCCCCATATAGACAGCTTAAAACACAGTGAACATGGCTTTGGACTGCAGTTCATATGAACAGTTTTGCTATAACGTTAGGACAGAAATTGCCATGAACAGTTTTGCACTCAAGTCTCCATCGGTAAATAGTTGATAATGTCAATAAATAGACATGTTAAAACTAGAGTGAATTTCCTGGCTACACAATTGCACTTTTTGACTATACAGCACACAGTGCTTCCAGCGTCACTCAGATGAGGATGAGTTCCCTTTTGAGTCTCTTAAGGTTTCTTCCTTCATCTCAGGGAGTTTTCCCTTCTCACCATCATCTCTGGCTGCTCATATAAATACAAATTCATATGTTTATGTTCATATCCAGAATTTGTATATTTCTGTAAAGCTGTTGTGTGACAACATTAAGTGTTATACAAATAAAACTGAATTGAATATTTCAGATAATTACCTTAAAACATGAATGAAACCTACAAAATCTACAGCTTCACACAACAGTGTAACACAATAGGAGGAAAGCGCTGTCTGCCCTCTTCTGTATGCAGGAGCTCACAAAGACCCATGACTAATCACTGTCTCACTGACTGACAGGAGAGAGAGAGAGGAACAACATCCCTCCCACCTGAAGAGCACAGCCAGTTTGGCTCCCTTGTCTCCAAGCCATGAATGGCCTTGAGATGGCCGGGATCTGAACCCACCATCTCCAATGATAGGACAAATGCTTTTCTGTCGCAAGCCAAAGTAAATTTGAATTTCCCCAAATTGTACATTGAAAGTAAACTATTAATTAATTAAAAAAAGAAATGTGTTAGAATTTCATAAATGCTCTTGTGCCATTAGCATGGATATTAGTTAGCCACATTTCTTGTGCTTTAGAAAACCTGTCATAAGTTACTTATTTAACAGCATTTAAGAGTTACAAGGGCTAAATTGCACCAGTATCATAATCACCTATATACATTAAGTGTATCTATATATTAGAATATTATCACTTTCACACTAAATAATTGACCAAAATGTCCAAATTACACACACACTATCCCAACATAGCCATAAACACACCAGTGGTGTATTCTCATAGCTATTCTACAATCGACAATATCTGTAATCATACAAACAGTCTAGCTTCATTGAGGGGAGACTTTTTATGGAAACAGTTTTTAGCACCAAGTCAGTAAAGATTACTGCATGATATTATTTTTAGCCAGCCAGCCAGCCAGCCGGCCAGCCGGCCAGCCGGCCAGCGATAATTCAGCCGGCCGGCCGGCCGATAATTCTATGAGAAGAATGTTAATAACTCTGACAATAACAACTGAGAAGACGTTTGCAATAATTGCAAATAATTCAGTAGAAAAGTGGACAGAACAGAGGATGTGGTTCCAGAGTCATCAGACATAACCAAAAAAACAGAAATGTATTTAAATAAATAATAAAAACAATTGACAAAAAAACCTAAGATACGTAAATATGAAAATAGCAAACAAAGCAAGCACTGCGTTGTAATGCGTAGCCCACCAGGGCATCCTGAGGAACTGAGACAGGGACAGTATTTATTACTGTCTATAGCGGTATTTATTTATTAGTTTATTAGACAGTATTTATTACTGTCTACAGTACTATAGCACACTGGATGAAATAAACTGAGAGTGATGAGGTAAACTGATAAATCTATGATGCTCCTGCATGTAATATAGAGTAATAAACTCACTACACATTTTAATTTGGTATTGGATAGAAAACTAAAACAGAACTTTTAAGAAAAAGTTTAAAATTAAATAAAAAAGAGGGAAAAAGAGTCACAGTCCAATTACTTTTGCACTGCTCTGTACAAGGTCACATGGCCAAAGCTACAGAAGTGGCATATGGTAAAGCAAGACATGGTTTTAGAAAGTGTAATCTAAAACTAAAGCACTGATTCCATTGTAGGAGTAACGGAGTACAGCTTCTGGTCTTCAGAGTCAGCACTACAGCAATAATGCACACATCGCTGAGACTCTTAGGTTTCCTTAGACTTACTAAGAGGTTTCTTTTTTTGTGTGGAAGAACCACAATCAGAGATTTTTTCAGCAGTCAGACGCTTTAAAACCACACTAGGGTTTTGTGCAGCTGAGGACTCAGGCAATGCTTTTGAAGTTGGACATTTGTGGAGGGTTTCTGAGTGTTCCTCCTTCGTGTGTTTAGTAGCTGGGTGTGTAATAAAATCCGACTTGTTTTCGGAGTTCTCCTCTTCATCTTGTCTGTCCTTCATCCCTGCAATGCATGCACTGCTGTTCTCAACGTTCTGAACATTACCCAAGCCACTGGCTGGGTTCTCATTATCCTCCTGAGGTAGGTTCAGCATAGCCTTGTACTTCTGTAAAGATCACATTTGACAAATTTAACTTTCAGAAATCTCAGGAAACAAAAACAACATACAGTATAAAGCAGAACGATTAAAGATACAGTGGATATAAAATGTCTACGCACCCCTTTTAAAATGCAAAAAACAATCATTTTCACAAGCTCAATCATTTCAGCTTCTTTTCCACCTTGAATTTGATACAACAACCAACAAAATACAAAAAACAACTCTGATCTAAAGTCTATCAAAAAGCTGTGGAATGACTTGAGGGCTGTGTACAGAAGATTTCCATGAAATTTGATAGATCTGAAGCATTTTTGTAAGGAAGACTGAAATACACCTGGCAAACCAAGATGTGCTATGTTCAGACTCTTTCCCAAAAAGACTCAGTGATGCATTACAAGCAAACGGTGCTTTAACTAAAGTATTAATTAAGGGGTGTGCATACTTATGCAACAAATATCCTTTGAATAACTTTCGAAATCGTTTCTCTTTGTTTTTCACTTGAATTGTGTTGGTTGCTGGATCACATTAAAGGTGAGAAAGATCTGACATGATTCATCTTGCTTTTTTATATAACAAATCTCATTTTTAGTAGGGTGTGTTTACTTTAAATCCCCCGTATCTATTTAAACGGCGTTCACTCATTTATTTTTACATCTTATTTGAATTAAGTGTGTTGAGATCACAGATACACATTAGCGACTTTGATAGCCAGCACAGATGTCACCAATGTGTTGACACGGCGAGGGTTTTACAGACGCAGCAGCAAAGCGAGCCACATTGTTCACGTACTCGCCTCAGCATCATATGTAAATCACATACAGTACCTGTCTCTGCGCAGTGGCATAGAAATATGAAACAAACAGCTAACATTCAAAATTATTCACCTACAACATCCAAAATATTTGTTCATAAAATTTCGGTAGAGTTCATAAATTAAAAACCTGTTTAGACAGGAATTTAAGATACAGCTCTAGTTTGTTCATTCGGACATCACGTCACTTCGCTTGCCTCCACTATTTATGTTGGTACTGCACCATGCGCATGTTTCAGTAATCTTTGGAGCACAAGATACCAACAGCAGCCAAGTTGTGTATACTTTAAAAACAATTATAAAGCCAGCCTAATACTGTTCTCTATACTTTGCTATCTATTTGAAAATTTATTCTGACTTCTATGGTTGATATCTTTTCAATACGCAGTGTGATAGTACTGCAATCAGTAATTTCAATGCTGCATACAAGAAGACAAAACTAAGCTGATAAGTCGCACTGTGAGAACAGACAATAAAGCCTATATGGCAAAAGGTGTTTTAAATCCCTCCACTCCCTCCCAAACAGCAACATGAGTAACTAACTCAGTTTCATAACTCTTGCACATTGAAATATTTTGCTACTAGTTGTTGCAGGAAAAAAGTGTTTTATCCTGCTACTCCGTATCTGCATTTTTGGAAATAAGTTTATATTTC
Organism: Parauchenoglanis punctatus; assembly: GCA_030068025.1. Taxonomy (NCBI): domain Eukaryota; kingdom Metazoa; phylum Chordata; class Actinopteri; order Siluriformes; family Auchenoglanididae; genus Parauchenoglanis; species Parauchenoglanis punctatus. The sequence goes on from JAQQZU010000014.1 coordinate 4,127,145, forward strand.
ATCCTTTCCTTGATTTTCTAATGACACTTTTGATGCAAGATACCGTTTTCCTCTTATGAACCAAGATGCTGAGCCACCCACAGTGATATGCTGAATCATGAATTTATAAGACTACAAGCATGATATTGGGATGTGCATATAAAACGAGGCTTTATACTGGCTGTGGGGGTCATTATTAATGCCCAACTGAATCAGCTTATGGGGTTGTACCCTTTTGTTTGAATAACAGGTTTTGTTTGATTACCAGATAAAAAAAAAAAACTAGGAAAAAAGTAAATAAATAGTAAAAAAAACTTTACAAGTGCTAGCGCACTAACGTAAGTGCCAACACCTGAAAGCAAAACTGAAGATATCATCCACCTTTGAGCTAGTCAATAAATTGAGAACAGATTTGTAGTGAAGGATGGAAACAAAAAAAATGAGAAATAAAATGATCAAGAACCACCTGGAGTAGATGCAATAACCCATCATGTCTATATAAAACAAATCCCAGCCATATGGGGTTATAAACACTCCTTTTACTGCACAGAAAGGAAGGACTGGCATGGCAGTAAAGTGGTTTCATGTCAATATGTATAAAAGAATCTTATCAGCCATGTATATCTCTGTTTATTAAATGTATATTTATGGTTGTTATTCTGTTAAACTGTTATGAAGCCATTATCACCTGTACGTTCTGGTAGTGAGTGAGAGACTTGCAGTGTGTTTCCCGAGCTCGGGACTCAAAGTGGTAGAACTTATGGCAGAGTTTACAGAGGAAGCCTGCTACCGGGACTACAAAACTGGTGCCTGTGAAAGAACGTAAAAAAGAACGTTTAAAGAACTGATCTTCATCACAAGGTGAGTGTGTTTCTACATTCAGTGCTCACCATACTGCGTGTCTGGGTCATACGCTTTACCATCATTACTCTCTGCTGGAGTAACCTGTTAGGCAGAACAGCAGGTCACGAACTATAAAACAACCAAATCAACTGAAAGTATAGTTAAAGAGGACACTGACCTGTTTAGAAACCATGCCTTCCTCCTCATCTTCACTTCCTTCTTCCTCATAGTCATCTTCATCTTCAAAGCAACCTATGGCATCTAATGTTATGAGTTCCTCCATGACTTCAGGTCCTCCTCCTTCTTTTATCTGGAGAAACAAAGAACAATTAAATACAGGCTATTATATATATATCATATCACTGTGATTTTATCATTACAACAGGGCTCAGAAACACCTCTAATTTATAGGTTTGAAAATGCAAAAAAAAAAAAAGCATTTAATGTGTTAGGTTTCATAGATAGTCATTCTTTGTCACAAAAGTGGTGTCCAAATGTCCCTGCCTGGGGATCAATAAAGTGTATCTTATTAACAGTGGAAAAATGTACATATGCCTTCTTGAATGTACTGTAAAGACTGCCAGCAAGAAGTAAGAGTTCATCCCAAGAGTAAATCTTAAGCATGAAGTATGAAAGTATGAAATCACCATACAGCCTGACCCAGATCTGGAAACTGAGAGGGTCATGGCAAAACTTCCTTTGATTCTTTTCCAATTATATTGCTGTACATTTTATTTACATTTTCATGGTTTGGATTGTTGTCTTGCTGCAGAATGCACCCACATTTCAGGGTTTTTTTTTTTTTAAGATGCACTGCAATGTAAAGGAAAATGTTCTCTCTCTCTCTTTTTTTTTTTTAAACACACACTCAACTACACACCTCCTCAACCTGCTGTTTGTGCTCTGGAGATTTCATGTGCTCCACAAACTTGCGAGGTGTTCTGAAGTGTCGCTCACACACTGTGCAGAATGGTCTGGAAGAGACCTTCGCCATCTGTGATCAACAAGGGTAACATCAGCAGCGGAGCTTTAAAAAACAAACCATTTTTTGCGCTTACCATGTTCATTCATACCTTGTGCTTCTTTGTTCTTCTGTGTTCGATAAGGTCACCAGAAAAGTGACACTGGCAGATTGCACACCAGCGCTGCAGGCCTCTGTAACACATCACACAAAAATAATCATAGCAGGCTCTATAATTCATCCTGCAACCCTGTCACAAGACTCAAATGAGCACTACAGGCTTTTATAAACACAGAGCTAATCTTTTGTCCCCAATAAGTAATACATTTGAAACTAAATGGTTTGGAGTAACAGAAAGTCAGCATTATTATTAAAATACAATTTTTTAAATGACCACAAAAGTCAACATTTTTGCCTTTAGACTTAATTCCTACTTGCTTATATGTATAGTCTCCAAAACCGACTATGTTCGCGTCACATCCTGCTATAAAATCCTAAAATAGACTTTACAGCATAGATTTATTCAGGAGGTGCATTTAAGACTGGAATTCATTCTCAAACCATATTCCACAGGTTCTTTCTGCTCATCTTCAGCCAAGTGCTCGTGTTGTTAGATGGAATTAGTCAATCAGTTTGTCAGTGGATTCTAGTTCAGAGACCTGGTATTAGTCGAGGCTATCCTACAACACATGAACTGGTTAGGCCATTAGCGGGACCAGCAGTCTGGAGCAAAGGTACCGAACACTGCAGGTTTCCTCAGGTTTTTCTAAGAGCCATGTACAGTATAAATAACCTTATTTAGACATAATTAAGGGTAAAATTGTAGAGGTGTGTAATGTCAGATGCCATAATATCCTCTGGCCCTGTTGCCATGTGGCATGCTGATGTGGCTTACAGGAGCATATGGTCACCTAAACTGCTCAATGTCTAAGTGATAAAATTGAACTGATATAAGTGCAATCCTTGCCTGTAGTTACAGTTGCCCTGTAGTGATTGGTGCATTTTGGGTAGCAGTGTTGCGAGGCAGGTGTTACTCAGGTGCTGAATCTCCATCATCTTCTGCTGGTGTTCCAAGCTGATCATGTGAGTCTGAAAGTCCTGCAGCAAACCAACATTTCAGTGTATGAGACTTAAAATGCTTGTGCTGTACAGCTAAAACACAATGCTGAAGCATTAGGAAATTTGTTTCAACCCTAAAAATCAAGTTTAGCCACTTTTCTTTAATCGGATCTAATCTTACCTGTTGGTCAGGAGAAGTGATGTTGCAGATATAGCAGCAGTATTTGTCTGCAGTCATGCTCTTGTCTTTGTCTGTGCCTGGGCCTGCAGCAGCTGCTGCCTCCTCTGAACCGGTGCTGAAGGCTCGACTCTCGCTGCTGCGCTGAATCGTCACCTTAAGAGATGTGCCTACACCCAGCACCTGTACGCCAATATGCCATTCATGCAGCCTTACACATTGTCCATACAGAATTGTGCTAATCATTTCACATGCTAGGAGATTGAGAGGGCTCTACTTACTGCTGGTATATAAAAAACAAACTGTCTCTCCACTCTAAACTGTGGAGGCTAATAAAAATATGAATGAGGTGGGAAAGACAAGTGTAATTAGTGTTGATCAGCTGTACCTCTGCTGTCCTGTTCTGCTCCACCTCCTTGTCAGCTTCAGCAGATGTGCATTCCTCCTCTGCATCAGCATGCTTGTACTCTAAAGCAGGCACAAAGAAGCACATTTAAAACCAACATTATCTAAATGATACAGAGTGTGTAATTTAGTTCTCCGCACATAAGAATAATGCTAAGTAGAACAGGCCATATTCAGAGTTAGCTCAGACACTATACATAGTATACTGTATAAAGCGCATATTATATACATAAATATGACAATTAATTCATTAATACTACATGAAAAGTTTTTTCCTAACACAGAGGACATCCAAGGATACAGAATCTGAGACCTTCCCTATCCTGAGAGCTGAATTAATTCGGGATAAAATTATGAACAACACTTAGTTGAAGTGAGCTCAAGCGTGGCAGATGAGTGATCGTTCAGCTTATCCTTCAAACAGTCAACACATTTTCTTCCAGGAGAGCACGTCACTTGATCAACACTAGCATTATTTTAGTACTTCGACAACATAAAATGGCAGATTAAAAGCATTTTAAAACAGCTTATATCCTATGTACACATTATGACTTCATGAATTCAATTTGGTGTCCGAGTTCCCAAGTAATTGTCACAAAATATAATACAATATTATTAAAAAAAATAAATAAATTAAATTTTATTCAAACAAACAAACAAACAAATAAATAAATAAATAAATAAGGATGTGCTGGATCAAAATGGTAAAAGCTGCCAGTTAGTAATGGTGGGAGCCATACAGTTAAACTAACCAAACCTGCAGTGATTAATGTGATTATAAGTAGGACTATTGATGCAGTAATGTGATGGCAATATTGTAGATTTGTGTTAGATGTTTAGTTTAATGCTTGACATCATCTCATCAGTTGTTTTAAAAAAAACAAACAAACAAAAAAAAAACATACATGTTCAATAAAGTTGCTGGGACAGTAAGTAGGCAACTTAAGGTTCTGTCTTTGCCTTAGCCTATTTCTCCCGCACTCACGTTTTAAAATAGTGCTTCCATTTGGACGCTTGTCATGTGTTACGTAAAGCAGCCCTTAGAATCAGGAATCAAACACTTGCAGCAGGTTTTAACTGGACAGTGAGGAACAACACAAAACACCAATCTAAATGCAGAGTTATCTGTTTCCTGCTGCTCACTGGATGTTTTTGCACCATAATGTGTAAAGTTTATAGAGATTGTTTTTGAAATACTCAAACCAGCCCACCAACATCCATGCCACTGTCACTGAGGTCACAGTTTTTCTCCATTGTGATGTGAACATTAACTGAAGCTCTTGGTCTGTATCTGCATCTGTTTCTGCGCTGCACTGCTGCCACATGACTGGCTGACTGAAGAACTGCATGAGCAGGTAGAAGTGGGGGTTTGAAGTGATATATAACATTTACTGTGATGCAGATGTGAAGATGCCTGGTACAATCGACCAGTCAGGATTTACCGTATGGCCAACTAACCTTCCTGCTGTGGCATCGTTGATGGATCTGCTGGTTTTTGCGCTGCATCTTCACCTTCACACTCTTCAACCAACTCATTAGCTCTGTGTGATTCAGAATGTGGAAGTTCAGCTTAGTGAAACTTAACAGCACATAACAGCATCTGATCATATTTAAAGTCTCAATTTAATGTCATTTGTTATTTATTCATGATTACCCATGATTCTTCTGCTTTTTCCCAGGAGGCTCTGTTTGCTCAGAGGATGAGGCCTGACTTTCAACAGATGCTTCCAGTTTCTTTCCTGCAGCGACACAAGACTGAATGAACATGTTTCAAAAGCATCATATGCAATCATAACCAAAGGTGCTACTGCTGGCCGGAGCCGTTGTTCAGACTAATGAATTCACCCTCTTTTGTAGTTTTGACATCTGTTCTGCATTTGCTCATCTGTCCATTACTTTTCTCTTCTGCAACATGGCCGTTTTGCCTCTTTCTCTGAAGATTGTGCATAGAGACTTCCTGAAACATAAACAGTTCATGAATCCTTCATAACAATCCTTAAAATTGGTACTAATCACCCTTACAAAAACCTACATGACAAATTAAGATTGCAATCTTGTTATTTTCCGGTCAAGCTACTCAAATAACTCTAGCACTGTGGTGATGAGAGAGAGAGAGAGAGCTCTCGCCTTGTTTATGAAAGCTCCACGTGACTCATGGTGATGTTCAGGTCTGAAAGCCATTCGTGGGGTCCTCAGTGGAACACAGACGGGAGCGGAGCCGAGAAGAGACCAGCCGCCTCCTGAAGATAACAGAGGTGGGTGTAGCTGCTTCCCATGACACGGTGGCGTGTCTTCAACAGTCCAGAAAGTGGAAGACATTAGGAATTACACATGAGGACATTACTCAGTGAGCAGAAGCAAGGTGTTCACATCTGAGGCTGTGTCTACCTGGCCGGCGGGGGAGTGTGGGCAGTGCGTGCTGCAGCAGAGGGTAAGGACCGAGGAGGCCCTGTGAAATGGCAGGTCTAACAGTCTGTGCAGAGGGAAACACATGTCCTCCAGGAGGTCCTCTGCTTGGCATTCTGTGAATCAGCATTAAAAGTTTAGAAGTACTTATGGACGAGTGAAAACTATTTCAAACATCCATTCAACTGACAAAAGCGTAAGATAAAAATCAAATACAAGATTTTTACTTTGACACTTCATGTTGAACAATATTTAAGTGCTTTAGATCATACAATACATACCTCTGTGCAAACACACAAACCAATCTCACAAACGCTTAGAGATTCTGCTAGGAGACCTTCAGGCTCCAGTAACACCAGAAGTTTATTAAGCACATTGCATGTAGCTAGGTAATGTTACACAACCAACAGTAGACCAGAAATGTACCACTTTTACACTTTTTTTATTACGCTTATGGATTATATGTAGAACATCTACAGCTAGAGTTGCTTTCTCCTCAGCTCGCCATACTGAAGTCTGTGTAAACTGGACGTGGATAGTGATCGGCCAAGCCCTTTGCGTTTATCCTGGATGACGACTGGCTGGCAGATTTTAAATGTTATAATACCAAGATTATCTTTGTTTTAAAACAGGACTTTTATTTTTCAATTCAGATATTGAACTAACACTTTGCAAAATAAAAAATAATAAAATAAACACCAGTGCAGTAAAGTATAACCCAGTGATGAAATCTGTGTAGTTCTGTAGACAGAATCTGATCAAACCACGATTTATGTTTAACAAACAAGAATTTATAACCATGCATTTAAAATAGTCTTTGCAGATTTATTCGGCTTGTGGTGGCATCGAGGGTTTCATTTTTCACTGGTGGCAGTTTAGAGACTTAGTCGTTAGATTATAGTGTAGTCGTTAGTGTGTAACGCCTGACTGTTTTGCTCTTGCGACAGGTCACTGATCACCACTGTTCACCCCACTCTCTCGCCCCTTTGTTCTTAGTTTTTAACTCTCTTTTTGGATACATTACATTTACAGCAGTTGGCAAACGCCCTTATCCAGAGTGACTTACATAAGTGCTTTGAAGTCTCTATCAGTAAATATATTCAGATACTGACTCACCAGGACCTGGGCTAAGATATCTGGGCAAAAACATGTTATTACATTTTATAAGTACCAAAAGCATGTAAATATTTTCCTTCACGGTTACTCACTGTCGCTGCTACTTTTAGTCTGCATTCTTTATAGAAAGTTTTGTATCCTGTAAATATATCAACGTTTTGTTCATGAGGCCAAGACGACATCTTTCACACATATATTAATTAAGAAATAAACAAAGGATCTAACGTTTTCTATTCTAATAAAACTCTGTTCTATTACTTTCTCAATGAGCCTCTTCATGCACCCATGTCACTGATCATGATGAATAACTAGTATGTACATAGTCTGACGTCACCTAGCGACTTTTTGAGCTTGCTTTAGATACTTTCCCCTGAAAAGAGTTGGCATCACTGGCTGGTCAGGGGTTCATACCGTGTCCCTGGGCGCAGGTGGGGATCTGGGAGGAGGAAAGGTGGAGGTGTGGACAGAGACAGCAGAGACGGGATGGAGGCTCGGGGCTCGGCTGGGGAACGCTGGAGCTGCTTTTGCTTTGCGCGGATCATCTTTTCCCTGGCTGCACAAAGCTAGAGAGAGAGAGAGAGAGAGAGAGAGAGAGAGAGAGAGAGAGAGAGAGAGACCTGGGACACAGGAAGTGCAAACATGAGACTTTTTTTAAGTAGCCCAGTGGGTTTATTTGACAGCGTCACGCGCAGCTCTTTAGTCTATTTGCAGACACAGGTTTGGTAAAGTGTTAACATCAGCATGCTAACGCAGCTCAGAAACGAACTAACAGCTCATTAAAATATCATGTAACCTTAAAAAGCTTTAAGGACTAACTTGTAAATGAAATCATTCACAAAATATATTTTATATGTGATCTTAATGTATTTAATTACCAGTTTCATGTAGTTAATTACCAGTCACACGAAGCGTTAGCTTATTCAAACTCCACCAGAACTGTAAACAAATCAAACGTTTTCTTCATCCAGTTGGTCCAAAGGCAGACCTGCATGTGCGCCCCCGTGCGGCCCGGAGGAAGAGCTGCAGGATCAGTGTTTATTCCAGAGTGGATTCTCTGATCTCCTCTGGATAGAGTCGCTATGATTAATCACAAACTAACTATTACAAACCCCACCAGGATCCAAACAGAAATATGAATATTATTTTCAGCAGATATCCAAACCCTGAAGAAAGAAATCTTCGGGGACTAATAAAACTCGAGCTAATAAAATTTTTAATACTGATAATACTGATGATTTCTCAGTAAGTTATTACACACTAGTCCTGAACTCCTCCACGTCCTGCACATTTTAGTGTTTTCCAAGTTCTAAGACACCTACTTCATATCAGATGGGGTTTAATGAGTTTATTGGTTGAATCAGGCGATAGGAGCAGGAAAACACTAAATTTGTAGAACAGGAGGTTCTCCAGGCTCAGTGTTGGGAACACTGCACACATAACTACAGAAATGTTTTACATTTTCTCCACTAGATGGCTCCTTTGATGTAGAAATGAATCTGTGCACCAATACAAACAGGTAGTCTCATGGACTTGTTTGCTATTTGTATTGATCTTTAGCAAGTTCCCTGTTTAACGTCTGTATAGGGTGTCTTTAAACAAACACATTTTTAATTATGTTTTTTAAGCATGCTCCAATTCTCCAAAAATTGTCTCATGTGTCGCCCCCAGTGGTCTGAAATAAGCACGTCCAGGACAGGGTTGCCACAACTGCTGTTTCCTCATAAAAAGAATAAGGTAGAGTAAATGATGTCAAAATTAACCACAAGATAAATATTTAAATGTTAAATGGCAATCTCCCCTCCCCCCCAAAGTTAACGTAAACTTGAAGCAAGTTTTCATGAAGACATTTTGGCTATATTTGCTAAAATAATTCCTAAATCAATTAATTCAAATTAAAAAAATTATTACATGCAAACAATGTAGTTATAATATTTATATATATACAGTTTATGTCATTTGGCAGACGCCCTTATCCAGAGCGACTGACATATATCCCAGTTATACAGCTGAGCAGTTGAGGGTTAAGGTCCTTGCTCAAGGGCCCATCAGCGATAACTTGGAAGTGCTGGGATTTGAACTCACGACCTTCCGATCACTAGTCCAATGTCTTAACCACTGAGCTACCCAGCTAACCACGGCCCCGTAATGAATTAAACAAGTCATTCATTCCTTCATTAATATTTAATAACTACTTTATCCTGGTCAGGATTATAGAAGCCTAGCCTGGGAACACCAGTCCATCACAGAGAACCATGAGCATACACACCAATAACAACAACAACAACAACAATAATAATAACACAATAATTGCCAGGTAAGTTAAACACTCAATCTGGCAACCCTGACACCACATCAACTCACGGTGTGTGTGTGTGCGTGTGTGTGAGAGAGAGAGAGAGAGAGAGAGAGAGGAACTGTGTCTATCTGTATCTATCTGTCCACAAGAATCTGACTGAGCAGCTGGACAGCATTTGTCCACTAGAAATTTGGACATTTGGACGTCACGAGGGCGTTAAAAAGAAGCCGGTAGAATCGGCTCTGTAGAGACTCGGGGCTGTTTCTCCTGTTCACTGTGAAGCAGAAGCTCAGCCAGCAGTCAGGATGGGAAACCGGGGGATGGAGGAACTGATTCCGCTGGTTAACCGAATGCAGGATGCGTTTTCTGCGATCGGACAAAATGCCAACATGGACCTCCCCCAGATCGCAGTGGTCGGCGGTCAGAGCGCAGGGAAAAGCTCCGTGCTGGAGAACTTCGTGGGGAAGTAAGTGATGCAAAAAAGACGTGTGACATCTTTATATTCAGCTGAAATGAGCACACAGACATCAGCGATAAGCTTGTCCATCGCACTCTAACAGGAAACTGAGCGAGACCACAGGTTTAGTCCATGCTATAGATCATAATATTTATTTGTTTCAGCATATTCCTGTAATAACAAGCATTTGCTGTAATACATGTTTAAGCAGGTTAATTATATTAAATAATATCCTGTGAGAACCATCACTCATGTGCACACAGCCTCTTCATTTTCTAATATAACCAGTGAAATAGCTATTAATAGCTATTATATTTCTCATCTAAAACACCGCCACAAACATATAACCGACATATTGTTATGCCTGAAGACCCAGTGCTAACATGCTGTTTGGGGAGAAATGATACTGATGGGGTGTTATCATGGATGATCGATAGGCCAGCTGTCTCTGTGAATTTTAAACAGGCTGCTGGTTCGTGATGAGCTCACGAGGCTGGATGATCCTGTTCACAGGATACACGCAACAACACCAACATTACCGTTCTTTTCTTTATTTTTTACATTAGTGCTATATTAAGTAAAATATCGCCGGTTACTTACATTACACATGCTATAGGTATAGAAAGAGCTTTCGGGTTTTGGAGCGACATAAAAAAATGGACGCAAGCGCAGGAATTCATGCGTGGATGATGCGTGAATGATGCGGGGGTAATCCCCCTCGGGTTTTCCCTGGTCAGTGCTGTCTGATGGTCATTTCGATGGTTTACCACTCAGATATATTTACTCATGATTCGATGCCACCATGAGTGTTTTTATACTGTATTGTACAGCCCTGGTGTATTAGAGAAAGGGAAAGGGAGGAGCTGGTCGTTATGCAGTCACGTGACACTCCCACGTCTGTTCACTGTAGGCATAATATTTCTCAAAATAGCGAAATTCGGGTCCAGTGTTTTCAGGACCAAGGATAGTTCTGTAAAGGGTCTATCTGAAATGCCCCATACCCCTTCCCCCACTGCAGCCTATGCATTAAAAAAGATTTTCATGTTATATCCATATCCATCATCCATATCCATCCAAATTATATCCATCCTATCCAGTTGAAAGCAAATATATTAATTTTTAATAGCCTGTCTCAAATATACTATGTGCAATATATAACATGTCTAAGCACTGATATTCCTATAGGCTGAAAAATACATGTAGCTTATATTTCAAGTGATATCAACACAATTTAAAATAAAAATATATAGGCCAAACATATTTCCTGTGTATATGTTAATTATTACAGCCTAATAATAGGCAGGCTGGTCCTCTTGACTCAGCTCTGGGCTCCAAATGCCGGGTATTAGCGGACTGCAATGAGGTCTGCATTTTCCTTACAGACTGGACATTATTCGGCATGAAGAGGCCTCCATTCAAAACCATCCGCTTCATGCGTGCAATCAGCTGCTCGTGCTCTCCACTCTGCACCGACACAGGCGGCTTTGTGCGCCGGCAGCGCGTGACCCCGGAGCATTGCAGGCTTGTGGCACTAGCTGCCCCGTGCACTGCGCACGCGCACAGATTCCCCAACGCAAATCTGCATATACCCTCAGCAAGAGCAAACCGACTGCGCGATACAAACGATAAAAAGATGCAGTAGTCGCCATTTATCTTTGATGTCAGTTTAGGAAACTTTTTGAATGAAGAATTAATCAGGAACAAATGTACCAACTTAAAAAACTTTATCTGTGAGTTGAGAGAATAAGTTTAAACCACTTACTGGGCCCATGGGAGAAAAATCCACCGAAAAAGGACAGCCTAGAGCAATAAAAAAATACCGACTTTCTTCGTTTCTTTTTCACATTTTTCACAAAGATCCTGCTAAAAATGAAGTGAATAAATCCTTTTTATGATATTTTTATCTTTTAATATTTTATATTTAATAATATTTAAGCAATTTGTGAGAAGTTAAACAGCTACTTTTTCAGTAGAAGTAGGTGGCACATTTTATAATTCACTTGAAAACACATGAAAACACAAAATGAATAAATCAGTAAAGTACCATTTTCATTTAATTTAATTTTACTCCAGTACACTAGTGTCTGAGACAGGAGCTTGTGCGTGTGTACACAACTGATCAGAGAGCAGTGTGTGTTACTCATCTCTCATTTATGCACCATTCTTTCAATGTTATGAGATACTCTAAATACAGTCAAATGACCAAACAAATGATCGCCTGATGTTGTCTAATGACTGTCTGAACATTCTCTCTCTCTCTCTCTCTCTCTCTCTCTCTCTCTCTCTCTCTCTCTCTCTCTCTCATCCTTTCTCCTGGCAGTTATAGCTCAAGGATTTTTGTCCCTTGTCCTCTGCCTTTGGGCACTGTGGACACTGTGGAGTCTGTACCATCATCTGTCCTGTCATCCTGTCACAGGCAGTCTCCATTGATTGCCAGCACAATGCACACTGATGTCTATCCTTAAATAGTAGCTTATGTAATACTGGTGTAATTAAAAAAAAGAAAATTCAATCTGGCGTACATCTACAGTGTAGATTTTTGACACAAGGAAGGATTTGCATGACATATCATTGTATGTGGCATATTTAAATAAATGGAAAATATTGTGGGTATATCACAGTACCCATTCACAGTTTCATAATAATCAGAATTTAATACAGTAAACCATTCACATTTGGTGTGTATCTGGTCTGAACTCACAGGTTATGGTTTTGGCATAAAGGAACACCTAGAAGGGTGAAACCTACAGCAGTCTGTAGCACTAGCCATTTACACAACTAACAATAACTGGTTCAGTTATTTTTGTTTTTATATATAGCAAGATTTGTGAAACCTGCCTAGTTTTTACTTACACTGAATAAAATGGAATATATGGTCACTCAGATGTAGGATTGTTCAGATTTTCTCATCAAAATATAATTTTATTGCTTAATAATTTCATTTGCTTATAGGCCACAAAACTGAATTTAATCAAGTTTCTAATTGCTAGATTTAATTATTTAGAGTGAACGTGATCAATCTTGTGAGGATGTTGGAGCTGACTGCAAGAAAGTAGGTGTGTTAGAACAGCACACCTGGAATTGTGCAGACATGATGCCAGTAACTTGGGTTCGAGTCTAAGCTCAGATGGGAATTCCAGGTTCAGTTTTATTCAGGGCTTCGAAATTAAATGATCAAATTATGTTGGATGTACAAATTGTGTTAATGTAACACAATTCAATCACATGGATCCTATGTATTCATTTGAATTAAGTAAATCCCCCCTTGGTAGCTGTCACATAACAGGGAAAAGTTAACTCCTGGCTGGGAATTGGCAAGAATTAGGAAAAAAGACAGTGATGAAAACAAGATTTTAATGATGCTATTAAAATGGTAATAAAAGCACCACTACTGTCAAAACTTAATCACTTTGTGCTCTCTTATTTTCATCCATCATTATTGTTAATAAGCATTAAAAGATAGCTATTGTCAAAATACCATAATGTTAGTTGCTTTTCCAGATTTTTGCATGCAAGGAATTTAAATCATCTGGACCTTCACATATTTTAATTGACTACTTTGGGTCTATGAGGCCCGTGATGTGGTTTATGATAGTAAGGAGTAATAATTAAAGTGAAAAGCAAGACAAATGTGCGACTAAATCTCATAAAGTGACTGCTAGTGTCAGAAGCTGTGCTGTGAGACTGTATGTGTGAATGTCTGTGAGAGAGTCAGTAAGTCTGAGCCTGAGTGTTTGAAAATATAACATAGCTACCATTGCTGTGGAGCTCATGCCTCAGACCTGCACTGCAGTGTGTCTACTACATCGCTGCAGTTCTGCCTGTCTCAATCTCAGGAGGTACAACAACAGTACACCACCACAGGGTTTAGTCTTTCTGTGCCTGCCGTCTGTAAAACACCACCTACACTCACCACCATCACACTCATCGGCCTAGTCAGGGGTCCTCTGCCATTTAGCTGCCAATTAACAGTTACAAACTCACACATCACCATACACCACACACAGTAACACTTTAAAGCAAATGTGAGAAATCATAAACTATTGTTCTTTGCTTCCAAATGAAAGAAGTTAAATTTCTTTGCATGATAATAGGTAAGGATGTGAAACATCATGTGATATTGTTCCACCTGTGCGTGTGCATAATTAAAAAATAAATAAATAAATCAGGTGACGTGTATAATAACAGCAGGTATGTTAACTAAAAAGGGAAAAAAGGTCAATGTTGATTTCAGGTTGTCTTTATACCTTGTTCTACTAATTATCTTAAGGTATATCTTAATTATCTTAAGGTTGTCCAATGTTAACAGGTCGCTTTCTCAGTGCATCTGATGAGCTTAGTTATTTTTATATAACCTGAATTTTTATATGTTCTAATTTTTCAAACTTAGTGATTTCTGCCATTTGAATGAGTCCCTGATCACTGTAATTTTTTTGGTTCTAAGGGATTTTCTGCCTCGAGGCTCTGGTATTGTGACTCGTCGCCCCCTGGTGTTGCAGCTGATCAACTGTCCAACAGGTAACAATTCATTATGCTAACTGGGTCCACTGTTCTGCAGCCCAGTAGCACAATACTTATATTTATGGCTGCATAGAAAAAGTATTAAAGTAATTTAAAACATAAGCTTAAATTCTTTTTAAATAATTAATTTTAGTGAAAACAATTACCAATATGGTGTGCTTCTGTTGTGCAGTGGTTGGCACTGTTACCTCACAGCAAGACGGTTCCGGGTTTGAGCATGGAGGCCGACTGGGGCCTAGGGTTCTGTGTGAAGTCTGCATGTTCTCCCTGTGCCTGCGTGGGCTTCCCCAGGGTGCTCCACTTTCCTCCCACAGTCCAGCGACATGCAGATTTGGTCAACTGGTTGCTCTAAATTGTCCATAGGTGTGAATGTGAGCGTGAATGTTTGTTCCTCTCTGTGTTAGCCCTGTGATGGTTTGGTGACCTGCCCAGGGTGTACCCCGCCTCTCGCCTGAAGTCAGCTGGGATTGGCTCCCATTTAATCTGCAATCCTGATGGATATGCGATATAGATAATGGCTAGATAATTGAATTACTAAAATAATCACTACAACAATTTTTACACATTCATTTAAGAAAAGCAGGAGCTAAAAATCATTAAAAAATGTAAAGGTATAGTAAATGATATGCAGATCCAGTTGTGGTAAGGAGTTGTAGTCCCCAGTTGAATCCTGAGCTCAGGTTACTGTTTCTGTCTGAGTTTTTCATGTTCTCCCCCTATCTGTGTGGGTTCCCTCTGGATTCTCTGGTTTCCTCCCACCTCTCAAAAACATTCCATTTGGTGTAAATAAGTGTGTGAACGTATGTGTGTGGTAACCTGTGATGGCCTGGCCTCCCGTCAGGGTGTATTACTGCCTCACACTCAGAGATTTTTTTCAGAGATAGACTCTGGATCCACTGTGATCTCGACCAGGATAAAGTGGAATGCATGTCACGCAGCAGCATTGACCAGGAGAAAGAGGTGGACTTTTGTATGGCTGGGTTGTTTAGGTAGCATTTTCATCAAATGGATCACTTGATGAGGGTTAAAATATGTATGCTTCTATGCCTTTTCAGAACCATTTCTGGGTCACATTAAAGTATGCATTTCCAGATCAAATTGTACATTTACATAAAGGAAGGTTACCCAAAGCTTCTTTTAATGATGTTAACAGTTCTAACTTTCTAAAGAGGTTGTACATCTTCTGAAATGAAATCCTTTGTGGAAGGGTTTTACATAGAATCATTAAGCATTCCCCCAGAAGGGCAAAAATTAACATGGAAATAGTGTTTACAGTGCAATGTTTATAATGGTTAAAGGTTATAATGGTTACCTAATGGCTTTACCATTTGCCTAATGCTTTTATCCAAATTATACATTTGGATAAAATTATGTATTTTACAAATGAGACAGGATAAAACTGAACAGTTAAGGCTTTGGGTCTTGCTCAAGGGACCAATATGATCAGTAGCCCAATATCTTAAGCAGTGAACGACCACTGCCCCCAGCAAGCTATCCAGTCTGAAAATCCCCCAATGTCATTCATAAAATCATAATTTGTATGCAGAATATGCAGAGTTTCTTCACTGCAAAGGGAAAAAGTTCACTGACTTTGACGAAGTGCGTCAGGAGATCGAAGCTGAAACAGACCGCCTTACTGGACAGAACAAAGGCATCTCTCCAGTACCCATCAACTTGAGAGTCTACTCCCCTCATGGTAAGACATACTGTACATACATACACAAGCAAGACTGTGTAATGGTCAGGTGCGACACATATGTGCAGCTTTACAGATTCAAAATGTATTAAAATAAAAGTTGCAGTTTTTGCAAAAAAGCAGTTTTTCTTGTGGAAAATAGAAATGCTGCCACAAGG
Organism: Parauchenoglanis punctatus; assembly: GCA_030068025.1. NCBI lineage: Eukaryota > Metazoa > Chordata > Actinopteri > Siluriformes > Auchenoglanididae > Parauchenoglanis > Parauchenoglanis punctatus. The sequence continues at coordinate 4,143,220 of JAQQZU010000014.1, forward strand.
TCAAAACTCACAGATATTCCTATTCCTTTTATATGTTTAAGGCACATAAAACCTCTTTTACTTCCTCTCCAGTCCTGAATCTGACTCTGGTGGACTTGCCTGGAATGACCAAAGTGCCGGTGGGGGATCAGCCAGCTGATATTGAGTCCCAGATCAAGGATATGCTCATGCAGTTCATTACAAAGGAGAACTGCCTCCTGCTAGCCGTCTCTCCTGCCAACTCAGACCTGGCCAACTCAGATGCCCTCAAGATTGCCAAGGAAGTGGACCCTCAAGGTGTGAAACACATTGTTTACTCCATATTAGTCTATCAGTCATTAATAGTGTGTTTTGCTCTTGAGTGACCACAAGTCGTAAACAACCAGAAGCACTGAATGTGTAAAAAAGTAGGTGCTATAGTTTTTAATGTTAGATGAGTGACAGTAAAAGATGTTTCTTTTGGAGAGTTTGTGCTCATTTTCACTTTTTGTGTGTGACTATACATGGTAGCTCATGTGTACGTGTGTGTCTCTGAGCAGGTCTGCGAACGATTGGTGTGATCACTAAACTGGACCTGATGGATGAGGGAACGGATGCACGCGAAATCTTGGAGAACAAGCTTCTTCCTTTGCGTAGAGGTAAATTTCATTCACTAAAGTGCATTATGTTCACTCTGTTCCCATTCCATAATGCAGTGTGCATCATCACTGAGTCAGCAAGTTATTTTTAGATCAGTGCTAGAGATGTACAAAGGTACATCTGTAAAGTACAAGTACAGTAAAAGTACAAATGTACTTCATCAATGTGTCTTTCTGAGAGTGAATATTCATCTTCACTTACACAAAGGCATCCTCAGAAACAAGGTCATAAAACCTACTGCTATAGATCAGGGGTTCTCAGTAGCCAGGGACTTCTTCCAATAAATAAAATCCACTGATTCCCGTATAATCAAGTGTTGCTGCGTCTAGGGTTCCCATTTCCAACCTGAGCTTGGTTTACTGCCTGTGTTGAGTTTTACATATACCCACCTTGTCTAAAGTCTTTCCAGGGTAGGCTCTTGATCCACCATGACTCTGACCAGGAGTGGTTATTGGTTACTAAAGATAATAAAGTTCATCATCAACTTCAATAAACTTGGTCAGGATTGTACTTGGCCAGAGGCAGGCAAACACTCAGGATGGGACAACAGTCTATCATAGGCCACTATGCATATAAATGCACGTGCTCATTCACACACAGGGGAAATTTATCTTAGCCAATCCATATACTGGCCAATCTTTGGATGGTGTGAGGAAACAAGAGAACCTGGAGGAAACCCACATGAACAGGGTAGAACATGTGAATCTCTTCACACACAGTAAGCCAAGTTACTGATCAAACCATAGATCCTGGAGCTGTGAGATGGCAACCTACAACACATTTTTTTTTCTTTTTTTAAAAAATATTATTAATATAGCAGTACGATGAAATTAAGTTCAGATTTACTAAGTTCAGTAACATAGACAATTGGGCTTAAAAAGGTAATAGTAACTGAAACATCTTTAAACAATGCAATGCCATAAAAAACATGGATCTTGGATATAGATTCTTGACCATCCACCTTGAAATATGGCTCTACACCTTGAAACATACAATCCTGTGATCTGGCTGGCGGATGTCTGATGCCCCCTATAGGCTACATTGGAGTTGTGAACCGCAGTCAGAAAGATATTGATGGAAAAAAGGACATTAGTGCTGCCATGGCAGCTGAGAGGAAGTTCTTCCTCAGCCACCCTTCCTATCGTCACCTGGCTGAGCGCATGGGGACGCCTTACCTGCAGAAAACCCTCAATCAGGTAAGAGATAGTGGAACTACTTCACAATTAAACATTCACTTTATAGCTCAATGTGTCATATTTTATATAAAATGATGCACACAATGATAGTTGGAAAAAATATATGTACCAAGAATGAGAATAAAATAATATGGGGCACATCATAAAATATTTCAATATAACATTGCGTCTCAGCCTGAAAGGATGAATTCAGTGGCATCAGGTTAATTTGTAAAAAACAGTAATAGAAAATTAAGGCATCTATTTCCCAGGCAGAGTAGACAAAACTGTCTATGCTCATTACTTCACAACAGCAAGCTACGGAATAGAAATGAACACAGCTCCAAACTCACAGGAAAACTTTGCAAGGTTCTGCAATGGTAGAATAACTTGGGAAGCAGCAGGTGTAATAAAGACTGCATCTTTATTTTTATTATTATTACTATTTTTATTATTATTAATTATTATTACTTTTAAAAGGCTAATCAAAACTCTGCTTGCTCTGCTGGTGAAACAGCATGAGCTACATTGCCAATCTACATCTGCATGGGTATTTTCTCTGTTTTGCAGCAACTGACCAATCACATTCGAGACACACTGCCAGGGCTGAGGAACAAGCTGCAGAGCCAGCTGCTATCCATTGAGAAGGAAGTGGAAGAGTACAAGAACTTCCGCCCGGACGATCCATCCCGCAAGACCAAGGCTCTTCTTCAGTCAGTCAAAATTTTGTGCTGTCATCATTTCTTTAAAAAACTTGCATGTATACAAATGTGCACATAAGTGTGTGATAATAATTTATTTTTCAGTCAGCTGCTGCTCTCTCTTCTTACAGAATGGTTCAGCAGTTTGCAGTGGATTTTGAGAAGTGTATCGAGGGATCTGGTGATCAGATCGACACTTATGAGCTGTCAGGGGGAGCCAGGATCAACCGTATCTTTCATGAGCGTTTCCCCTTTGAACTGGTCAAGGTGACTGGTTCCTTTGAATAATTGTTGTTGAAGAAATTCATGGCTTTTTTAGTTGATTGTGTTTAAGGCAAACATAATTGCATTAGGCTAAAGCTGATTAAAGGGGCAGTTGTTAAGTGTGTTCCGTTGTCTGCAAGCCAATCCCCCTCCCATTCCCACCCAGCAAACTCCCACTATCACTGTCAAAGATCCTGTTTACACTTGGCTTTAAATGGGTCTCGGGTGATTGGATCACAAGTGGACAGTGCTAAATGCAAGTGTAAATGACTGCTAAGATGCATTCAAGATGCATTCGCTCATACCATTTGCTGAGGTTGTCTGGGATGCATTTGACCACATGTCTTAGACCCTGTTTACACTTGGTATTAAAATGTGTCTTGGGCAATCTGATCGCAACTCGATAGCGCTAAATACAAGTGTAAATGTGCTCCAAGATTCATTCAAGACCCATTCACTCAAACCGCTGTACTGTAAACTCACTTCCGTAGTGTAAACATTAATGCGTCTAGATGCGTCCCGAGGACGTAACAGGAAAATACGTCATTAATGCTGCACGCAGGGATTGTTTTGGTAACAGCGTGACACGCTAGAAAAAAATGGAAAGCAGCACTGATGTATGTGGTTGTTAATTACGTTTTAATATAATTTTGCGTGGGGACCAAGCAGAAGTGATGTAGGCAGTAACGGAATTAGAACAAAAGTTGTCAGCTGGACATGTTGGAGACACGTGATAAACACAGGTGTCAACGGCGACGTGTCTCTGCTGTCCATTTGTGATCTGAATGCTCATGACATATTTTAAGTCCAAGCATAAACAGGGCCATAGTTACATGCCTTTTGTTCTACTGATTTCCTCACCTTCTCTATGCAATTGTAAAAAAATGCTCATTGCTCCACTTAGCTTACATACAGCTATTATTGAACCCAGTGGTCAAAAAGGGAACTGAAACATGTATTAATAGGACAACTAAGGGAGTAATCATGTTGCACCATGGTCCAGGGAGGAGCAGCAGACAGAACAGTTAATGACAGGGTTGCCAGATTGGGCTAGTTTAAAAACATACAGTGGGAACCAAGATCTTGTCTTATAAACAAGTAATTGGAATTAAAAGTGCAGACATAGTTTGATGACAATGATTATGAAGTGGAAAATGTCCATAAATTACATTATTTCCCAGAAAAACCTGTCTCTCTCTCTCCCTCTCTCTCTCTCTCTCTCTCTCTCTCTTTTTATTTTTATTTAATTTATTTAATTTTTTTTTACATTTTTGGGCTAATTTCAAGCCTTTTGTGTAGATTTTGAGATGAAGTTGGACTGGAAATTCTGCTGAAACCTTGGTTAATAATATTAGCTATACTGTGTTCATCTTACACACAGAAAACACACAGGGTCAGCGTACATAAACTGATCTGCAGTGTAGTTCTCACTTTATCGTGTTTTTCTGCTTTAGGTAGTTTTTGTTTCTATGGAAAAAAGTTTACATGTCCTTCCTCTTCCTGTCTTTTGATTGTGTAGATGGAATTTGATGAGAAAGAGTTGCGTAAGGAGATCAGCTATGCTATTAAAAACATCCATGGTATCAGGTGTGCCCACACACACACACACACACACACACACACACACACACACACACACACACACCTCTCAGATGATTTCAAACCATTTTAGACAGAAGACTCACAGTTTTAAATGTTTCTGAACCTCTCAGAATAACAACAACAAATGTTGTTTTAATGGATAGTATTTTAACCTAACTAATGATCTCTGCTTATGTAAAATAAATGGAAATACATTATGTTCAATAAACTGATGATTAGTTCTGTCAAGATTTTATTTCTATTTTGTGGCACCATGTAATCAGAAGTGGTTACATTGGAAAGAGAAAAATACACCAACATTTAACATTTTTTTCGTCAGGCTCAAGCATTACACAGCACTTTGATATAACTAAATATAATATATAACACATGAAACATAGTATATACAGTCATGGGAAAAAGAAAGTACACCCTCCTTCAGTTTGATGTTTTTATTCATTAGGGCCTAAATAACAATTATGTGATCATTACACGTCTATAAACAAACAAATAACCTCAGGAGACAAAAAAACCCACAACAGATTTCAATATGTAGCCATTTTTTTTCCCAAATAGGAAACCAATATTAACAAATCAGATGGGAAAAATAAGTACACCCCTCCTACTTTCAAAATCATTAAAAGAGTTATTAGCAGCCAGTTATTACTAATGAAATGCACAAGATTAGGTCATCACCAAGAAGTGTGACTACCTCTATGAAATACCTCTACAGCAGGACTTAGGTTTTCAAAATTGTATCTGAATAAAAAAGTTCTGAAATGATTTCCACCAGACTGATGAGACCAAGGTGGAGATGTTTGGACATTATGGACAACACATTGTTGAAAACCAAACACAGCGTATCACCACAAACACCTCATACAAACTGTCAAACATGTTGGTGGAGGGGTGATGGTATGGGCGTGTTTTGCAGCCACAGGACCTGGAAAACTTGCAGCCAATGAGACAACAATGAACTCTACTTTATACCAGAATATTCTTGAGACAAAATGTGAGGCCATCTCTTCAGCAGCTTAAGCTGGGGTGAAAATGGGTCATGTAACAGGACAATCATTCCAAACACACCAGCAAATTGACATCTGAATGGCTAAAGAAGAAAAAAAATATCAAATCCAAGTCCAGACCTCAACACCAATGAGATGCTGTGGATCTTACAGGAGCTGTGCATAAACTAATGCCCTAGAACATCAATGAACTGAAGCAATTTTGTAAAGAAGATTCCACTCCTGTCAGCCAAGAACAAGAGTCTGAGGCTATCATGAGCACACTCTCACACAAAGTGGGAAGTGACGACTGGAAAAAGACCATTTTCCCGCCAATCTTCTGGGCCAATCCCGCCAAGCTGTCAAGTTTGATTGATATGAGTGGAAGCCATATCCACTCATACAACTTCTGCTATTGTAACCCATCAACCTCAAGTTTTGATGGTCCATGAATGCTTTTCTGCTCAGCATGGTTGTAAAGAGTGATTATTTGAGTTAATATATCTTTACTGGCAGCTCGAACCAACCATTTTCCTCTAACCTCTTTTATGAACAAGACATTTCCACCCATAGAACTGTCACTCACTCAGCATTATTATTATTATTTTTTAACCATTCTGTGTAAACTCCAGAGACTGTTGCATGTGTAAATCCCAGGAGATCAGCAGTTTCTGAAATACCCATACCAGCCCATCTGGCACCAACAACTATGCCACAGTTAAAGTGACAGAGATCACATGATTCCCCATTCTGATGTGAACATTAACTAAGACTCTTGACATGTATCTGCATGATTTAATGCATTGTCGTGCTGCCACATGATGTTTGATGTCTGACTGGAGAATAAGCAGGTGTAAATGTGTTTCTGTTATAGTGACTGATGAGTGTATATTGATATATATATTTTGCAATATTATATTGCAATATATTTCTGCTAATTCTCTCACTCTCTCTCTCTCTCTCGCTCTCTCTCTCTCAACACCCAGGACTGGCCTCTTCACCCCTGATATGGCCTTTGAGACTATTGTGAAGAGACAGATAGCTAAGATTAAAGAGCCATGTCAGAAATGTGTGGACCTGGTCATCTCTGAGCTGGTCAATACGGTCAGACAGTGCACTAAGAAGGTAAGCCTACGTCTATATACTTGTCACTGTGGCAAAATAGTTTCCCATTTTTGTATAGACTGAAAAAAGATTAACAAGATGTAAAAACAGTGAGGATATATAGTGAGAGATTTGCTCATTTGTTTTGTCATACAAATTGACTTACATTTAAGGTAGGACACAGAAGCACAAAGATGAGCAGTTGAGGGGTAATGGCCTTTTTTTATTTGCCTAACAATTTGAATGCACAACTTTCTAGTCACTAGCACAGAACTTCCACCACTATGTTTTACATATTGTTGTGTCTGGTATGTTTCATGGAATAGTTTTCTGAAAAAGCATCAGCTGAACTATTGTGTGAAATGTTGTGACGTTTTTCGGATTAATACTGGGTCTACACACTGGAACAAGTCTATTCCATGACCCAATTTCATATTCATCTACATATAAAAGTATTTTAGTGTAAAGCTATGTTTTGTTTTGTGCTAAATAGCTTGCACAGTACCCAATGTTGAGAGAGGAAATGGAGAGGATTGTCACACAGCATATTCGTGACAGAGAGAGTCGCACCAAGGGCCAGGTTTGGTTGCATTTACACCTAATCTGCTATTCTACAGGACTACAAGGACAATGTGACATGAACACAACAATGTGACATTAAAAAATAATGAGTGCAACAGCATGCAATACTCTCATTTGTTATTGTAGGTGATGCTACTGATTGACATTGAGCTGGCCTACATGAACACCAACCATGAAGATTTCATTGGTTTTGCTAAGTAAGATCATATGGCTTTATTAAACATTGTGTGTTTTGTGTATAATTTTTATACAGTGTGGTTCAGAAACATTGTGTCTGTTTACTGTGTCATGCAGTTTGAAATTTGTTGGACTTTGCTTGACAGTGCTCAACAGAGAAGCAGTCAGATGAGTAAAAAGAAGGCTGCAGGGAATCAGGTAGGCATCAGCAGCCTACCTACACAAACCGTACATTTGTTTTTGGCTAAACAGTAATCATTATAATATTCTTCCTATAATGGAAATTTTATAAATACTGTTAAAAGGTATAGGTGTTTCAGCATCTATAACAGTAGTACAATTTCAAAGATCCTCTTTAGGTTTCTGTTTACATTTTTCAGGCCCTAAAATTAACTCTACTCTGAGTCTGTATTCATCTTCACAAGTCTGCCCCATTTCCCTTTTGCTTTAAACACAACTTATAAAACATATATAGTGTCTCATTGTAATTATTATATGGCTCATATGCAGCAGAGTGTCTTAAAAAAGACAAACTACTCCTTTAAGACTGTTTCTCTCCATCACTCTATATCACTGTTTGAATACTAATATAAGTGTCATAATAGAGTACTTTAGATGTCATGGATATTAGACACCCTAATGAATGTGTAGCAAAATGTGTTATTCCCTGTGTCATTATGAGTGCATTTATAACTTAAGCTTGTTGATTGTGTAGTCACATGAGTGGCATGCAACTGTAAGTTGTTTCTCCTCTGGCTGTGTTTCTTTTTTGCTTCTCTACTATTTTCTGCTTTCTCTCGTGCTTTTCTCTGCACTATGTCTTTTACAGTTTATCTAATTACCTCTTTCAAACTTTCTCCTGTTGCTATGGCAATGGCAACACAGGAGGAGATAATGGTAAGTGTCCTGTGTGTGTGTGTGTGTGTGTGTGTGTGTGTGTGTGTCTGTGTGAAAACAATAAACTGCTGAATATACTTTAAAATTATGTGAATACAATATGTGTAGTAGCGATCAAAAGTTTGGACACCTACTCATTCATAGGTTTTTCTTTATTTTGACTATTTTCTACATTGTAGATCAATATTGAAGACATCAAAACTACAAAATAACACATATGGAATTATGTTTAAACAAAAAAGTGTTAAAAAAATAAAATATGTTTCATATATTTGATTCTTCACAGTAGCCAGCGTTTACCTTGATGACGGCTTTGCAAACTACTGGCATTATCTTAACCAGCTTCATGAGGTTCAATTTTTTTCAATTCAATTTTATTTGTATAGCGCTTTTAACAACAGACATTGTCTCAAAGCAGCTTCACAAAAGTATATAAGT
>JAQQZU010000014.1:4160534-4175854 GCA_030068025.1 Parauchenoglanis punctatus
AGAGGGAATTAGTACACATGGTGTAGAGGGAATTAGTACACATGGTATAGAGGGAATTAGTACACATGGTGTAGAGGAAATAAGTACACATGGTATAGAGGGAATAAGTACACATGGAACATTTTGTCTTAATTTTCTTGTGAAGATTAAGTAATTTAAAAATTGTGAAGATTAATTAATTTAAAAAAATCTAAGTATCTCTCTCTGTCTCACACACGCACGCACACACACACACACACACACACACACACACATACACACACACAGACACACACACACACACACACACACACACACACACACACACACACAAACAAGCAAGAGCGGCAAGAGCTGAAAAATTAACAACTATACTGTTATGTGCAAAGATTTACTTAGGACAAAATGAATAAGACAGACGAATTTAGAAGAAGACAAATGAATTTAATTCATTGCATATATGAACTGAACCAGGGAACCAGATATCTCTACAGTATCACAAGTAACATAAGTGCACAAAATCAAAATTACACCAGTTCAAAGGCTTGTTTTACACTTTCTGAAAGTGATATAAATCTTCTTTTATAGGTTGTTTGCCTCCTCTTTGCCTTTATTACTGCCCACTTATTACTGCCCCATTGTCTGAGCTGATTTTTTTATTCTGGAAGTTCTGGAAGTAATATGCAGCCACCATTCTTCCTGATTTCCCTCAGGAATATTTTTTTTTCCGACCATTTTTTCCTGATATATCTACCAAACGTCTGCCAGAGGTCATTCAGGGTCTTCTTCAGATCAGGTCTTGAAACTGAGACTGGCATAGCAAACCTTTGTCTACTTTTTTTTGGTAGTTGTATATACTCACATTTCATTTTTAACAATACCATGTTAAATAGAAACGTTTTACATTTTTCCCCTTTTTTTCCAGCTTTTTGAAGTGAATAGTACAATGCCATCCAGAGACATGTTGATAATTGTATAGAGAAGTGTGCTTTCCCCTGATCAGCCTAACCAATGTGCAGACTACTGTACAATCACTACGTCCTGAACAGGTAGTCTGAACACTGGGCAAGCGGGCCAGGCCTCTGAGTCCACAGACATGGAGAAGGATCAAACACTCCAAACTACTCCAAAGGAAAATTAATACATACATGTGGAACGAAAATACAGATCGATAAATATTATATAGAGTGTTAGGTTTGACTTCAGTTTGTGAAGAATAATAAGAATAATAGATTTAACTACATAAAAGTGCATACTGTTTATGCATTACTATTATTTTTTGATCTTAGAAAAATCTTTTGATCATACATTCTCATGTTCTCATATCTTAATTCTGTCTGCATAAAAATGTGGATCTGTGGAGTTGACTTTTACGTAAAGAAAACCTGACATCCCTGTAAAACAAATAGTTGCAAGTGTACAATAAATATAACGCACTGACGAATCAGACGTATCTCTACAGACTGGTTTATGTTGCTGGACATCAACCACAATCTGTCTCCTGCATTGTTTCGTTTCATTCTAAAAGCTCATCTGCACACATGCAGGCCATAAATACTTGAAAAGACTATAAAGGATACCTCCGCGTTCCCACTTCTGTTGCCAAATGGCGTCGGCGACCAGACGTCTTCTTGCACCTCTCAAAAAACTTCGTCCATCCTTTCCTCCATCCCTCCCTCTCTCTTTCTTTCTCCTGCCGTGCACTGATGGAGGTCCGAGTGAGGGAGCAGTGGGTGGGTTGAGGGGAGCGGAGAGGAGGGTCCTCAGAGGGGTATCAATGTTTGATGGTGCTGAGAGAAGACCGGAACGTGGGTGGCAAGAAGTCGTTCCTCTTCTGACCTGTTTCACCTTGGTCAGCTCATCAATTTTCCTTCAGTCACACAGACAGCTTTGAGAACTAAATGCTGTAAAAGACAAGAAGGTCAGAAAATTAAAACTATAACCAAATATACTTTTAGGAATTAAAAAGATGATACATCAGTAATGAAGCAAAAAAATTTAATTGGGAAAAATCAGACAAAAAGATTTGCTTGAGATCAAATGTAGACTTTACCAAATCGACGTGGCAGATTTTCTTTAGCAAGAAATGGAAAAAGGGAGAAGGAGAGGGAGCAGGAGGAGGCGGAGCATGCATTTTTATCCATTTTATGCTTTTTTTCAGCTTTTTTTTTTGTTAAACAGGAAGTACAAGGCCAGAGGTCAACAGGAAGTGAAAATTGGCCACTTTCACAGGCCAGGCGAATGTTGAAGACCTGTCAGTAGAATGGCTGGCATTAGCCTGAGTGTTTATGCTCTGGAGACTGTTGTGTGTGTGTATGTGAGTGTGTGAGTGTGTGTATGTGTGTGTGTAAGTGTGTGTGGAGAGGCTGACTCCAAGGAATTTTGGCGTTTCTTTCCATGGAGTTGTAGTATCTCCAGATGTGTAGGCCTTTGGACTGTACCTCTCTCCGTGCTGCTTTCCCTCTGAACATGACTGCATAAAGAGCTCTTTATACTGACTGCACACACAAACGCACACAGGAAACTGAACATTAAAGAGAGTTTTCTAGACCATGGGTTCAGCTTTACAAATTTAACCTTTATCCACCACAAATCCCAATTGACTTCAGTTTGATGACTATGAATTTGAGCATTAGGATATAAAGAGAGCAGTGATTTTAGCCTCCAACAAATTATTTGTCCAAAGAAATTAATAGATTTTTTTCTCATATAGGCATAATATTAATGTCAAATTGAAGAGCAACAATCATGGACTAACTCTGTGGCTTAACAGAGAAATAAAAAAGATCATAATGAAAAGCAGCTTCCAGTTGGGGAACAGCTAGACTGAACTCACAAACTTCAAGATGCAAAATGTGTGGTTTATCATCATCTTTGCAGTGACTCTGTGTTTTTCTGTCTTGGGATACTGTAAAAATGTTTCAATCTGGGGAGCTGGTTAACATTGAAATTTTCATAACAACGGTAATGAAAAGCTTTTATTATCTGTGACATTACAGAGGATTTAAAACAGGGCAGTGTTGATAAAAATATTTGGTGTTATGCAATGACAACTCAACATTTAAACAGTCATTTCACTTGCAATACAGACACAGTGAGACTGCGAGGAGTAATAAGATGCTTTCTCTGCCACTGCAGTTATTATGATTTAGTATTTTCTGCTAGCCCTTTGCCAAGATGCTGTTTTTACTGGAGACAGACGTATTATATTCGGATACTGACTGTGCAAGGGAATATTCTCATACGTTACAGGAAAGCATGAGATAAGTGAAGTTTCAATTTATTCTGATATTGCAGTAACACTGTAGAGCTTTTTGATGGTTTTGTATATATGTGGGTAATACTGCATAGTGTAAATATAATATTATTCTATTATAGATATAATATATACAGTAGATACATTTTATTCAACATTCTATTATAGTTATGTTTTAATTAATGGCACATAATCACTGGTCTGTAACTATAACGAATGAGGTTGTATTTCTGATTATTCATATTTCATTCATGTGGAATATAGCAGTTTTAGCTTCTCCTGTACCCTACTCCCTCTCCTCTTCTTCTTTATTTAGTCTTTTTCATCTTTCCTTTCATTTTCTCATACAGACATTCCCCAAAAAACAGCATTAAAATGTACTGAAAGATGTCTTGAAAGCAAAAAGACTTATTTAAAAAAAAAGACTCATTTTAATAAATGATATATTTGTGTCATTCTTAGCTTATCAAGTTGTAACAATTTTAATAATAATATATTGTTATGTTATTGGACGGAGACTTACTGCCATAGGAAACCGAAAGGCTCTATTTACAATAGACTTCTTTTCTCGAGCAGTTTAGTACACATGCAGAAATGTTACAGAGCAAAATTAACTACACAGATGACAACTCATATCCTGATCCTTAAGACTTCCAGCTCAGCACGCTGCTCCCTGCTGCTGTCTCACATTGCTTCCCTCTACAGGAGAAAGAGAAGAAATACATGCTGCCTGTGGATAACCTGAAGCTCCGAGACATTGAGAAAAGCTTCATGTCCAGCAAGCACGTCTTTGCCCTCTTTAACACTGAACAAAGGTCAGTTCATCCCCATTATTCCATATAAGTCCACTTTAACACCAGTAATAATAAGAATCCGACGAAACTTTTCCTAACCCTAACCCTAACCCTAACCCTTTCCAACTTAACTTCTACAGACCACATCAGTAGTGTATTTGTGATTATCACAGACATTTCCCTGTACTGTGAAAAGAAGAGAATACTCACTTATGCTCACTTACATGGGGCGCTGTTTTAACATTTTACAGGTGTCATTTACAGGAATTCATTCACAAAACAGTGTTAAGCTTCCCCATATTAGTTCTTGCTGTGTAAATGTGAAATGTTAAATCTAAATGTTGTATCTAAATATAAATGTTAAATGTTAAATCTAAATGATGGTTAAACCTAAATGATGGTAAAAAAGTTAAACTATTTTTATAATGGAACTCCATACACTTACAGTCTAATGGCACTTGTTGAACTCAATGCAAATTAAAAACTACAACTGTTACACTCTAACGCTAAAGGTCTCAGGATGAAATAGGTTAATTATGATGATTATTTCTTTAAGCATCATCTTGAACTGAATTTTGTTCTGTTCATGCTAAATCATGCAATTTGTATAGCTTTACAGTAATTTGTATTATGAATTGAATTCAAAGAACTTTTGTGGGACTGTTGCTGCTTTTGGTTCTCAGGAATGTGTATAAGGATTACAGGCAGCTAGAACTGGCGTGTGAGACACAAGAGGAGGTGGACAGCTGGAAGGCCTCCTTCCTACGTGCTGGTGTTTACCCAGAACGCATTGTGGTATGACATCATTGATATCGATTAAACTGCTATGGCTCTTCTAACAGTAACTGTTATATTGTAGTGTGTTCGTTTAACAAGAGCTCTGTTTTGCTTTGCTTTGATGCTCTTAACTCCTCCATTTATCCATGCTTTACTGGTGACCTACTGTATGTCTGAACTGAAAGGACAAAGACAAGGTAAGTGCTTCAATGCTATTCGTCTTCTAATCACTGACACAACCAAAAACTAACCAAGCATGTAACCTACTTAAACTTCTTGTAATACACACTAGACATTTCACAATTAAGCCTTTGTTTAAGTATTTCTCAATGAAACCTGTCTAAATTCTTCAAAATTCGATTTGCGGTAATGTTTCCCAGAATAGTTCATATAATGTTGATGCACTGCTGTGTTGTGCAGCAGAGTGAAAGCAGTGAGGAGAGCAGCTCGGACAGTTTCATGCACTCCATGGACCCTCAGCTGGAGAGACAGGTGGAGACCATACGCAACCTGGTGGACTCCTATATGGCTATCGTCAATAAGACTGTGCGCGATCTGATGCCAAAGACCATCATGCATCTTATGATCATCAATGTGATTATTTATTTTATTGTCCATTTCTTGTCTAATAGTTTATATCCAAAACACCTCAATTACAATTTAGTGTGTGTCCTTGTTGAAAATGGTGAAAGCAGGGTTGAACATATTTTTACTCTTGCAATTTGTGTATTTCACCATCTCACAGACTAAAGAGTTCATTCACGCTGAGTTGCTGGCCCAGCTCTATTCATGTGGAGACCAGAATGCTCTGATGGAGGAATCAGCCGAACAGGCGCAGCACAGGGATGAGATGCTGCGCATGTACCATGCACTCAAAGAAGCCCTGAGTATTATTGGAGACATCAGTACTACCACTGTGTCCACTGCCATGCCACCACCAGTGGACGACTCCTGGCTTCAGGTGCAGGGAGGACCCTCTGGCCGAAGGTCAGTCACTGAAACCATCTCTCTGAAGTGCAATTTTATTCCTTTTCATTTTTTATATAAATAAATAAATTGTATACAGTTCATTTGGTACTTTTGCATTGTCTACATATTGTTCAATATGTTGTTTGTTGTTATTTTATTATAAATTTATTTATTTTATAAATTTGAAAGATTTGATAAACATATACAATAGTAAGTACTTATGTACTACAGTACATCAACATACTGCATATTTCTATAGGTTTACTGTTACTGTTATACACACTACACATATTTTAGCACTTTAGCTATATTTCTAAAATTTGACATTCAAATGTGTTATTATATTATATTATATTATATTATATTATATTATATTATGTGTACAAAACATAGTGATCACTATCTATATGTGATATGTATAATCTTTGTTATGTTTCCAGCTTTATTACACAATTTATATAATTTGTTTGGGGAAATTTGTTTTATTTGTCTGTGAAATATAAAATAGCTTTAAATTGGTGACAAAGGGTGCAAGCTTTTATATTCTCCAAAACAGACAGAGATGAATGGTTTGTCTGTAATCATGCACAGATCCCCCATGTCCAGTCCCACACCTCAGCGTCGAGCTCCTCCTGGACCCCCTCGCCCTGGAGCTCGTGCTGCTCCTGGGCCTCCTGCTGCCGGAGCTCCACCTGTTCCCTCCAGACCTGGAGCCTCCCCAGACCCCCACAGTGGCCCACCGCCCCAAGTGCCCTCACGCCCCAACCGCGCTCCTCCAGGAGTTCCCAGGTGAGTCCTAGAGGAAAACATCTAAACTGTACTATTGAAGACAGTAGTTCCAAACTCATCCTGTTTTATGTGTTAATTTTCATTATTATAGATCATATAAATATATAATATAAAACCTGAGCATTTTTTTGTAGCTGATCAAAATCTTATACACTGCCAGTCAAAGGTTTCTTCACAGAAAGTTAAAGAAAGGCAACTGTTAAAGTTTAGGATTTAAGATTTGCTGATAGATCCAGATGAAGAATGAGTTATTAAAGTATACTTAAGCCTATAGGTAAAAGAATTATAGAGGATATACAAATGCAAATCTAATTAATAAATAGCAGTTGGATTTAGACAATCAGTAGACAATTGGACAATGTCTGCCAGTGGAAATGCTGTGAAATCTTCATACAATTTTCTGTCTTTTCACATTTTGTGGGTAACCAGATTCTAAAATACTATAATTTTAATTGTGATTTAGATATGTGCAGGAGAAATGTGTTTCAGTTTTTGAGAAAGTTCACCATGTGAAGGGTTTTTCCCAGGTTGCCATACTTTTTTTATTTGTCTTTTTCATTTTGTCCTAAAGGTATACTGTTTAATTAAACTATCCCATTATATAAAATTTAAACAAAATTTTAGAATATAGTGTTAAAGCTGCTGACTGGCCTTGTGGAATTTTACATAAATATTTGATAGCTGAAACACTTGTGGTGTAACTACTGTGCGTATGCGTAAATAAAGGGGCTCACTCTTCCCAGAATCCAGTGTGTTTTTGTTATGAAAACACTTGACCACAGCGTGCTAGCTTTCTGTGCAGCAAAACCTCTGTAAAAAAATTTACTGTTAGTGATCCATTGGAAAATCATTTGGAACTGTGTCTTCATTCACATGTCAAACGTGGAAGCTTTGACCAAAAGTAACCAATTTCACATTACAATCTATGGCCTAGGATTTTGTCGGGTTGTTTCTGGAATTGAAAACGGTGACTCGATACTTGGTACAGAGGATTCTGGGAAGCGTGAGCTGGCCCTTTTAAGGCTCATGGAGATGTCTAAGATCAATTTGCAAGTTTAAATCTGCAGGCTAAGAAATTCACTGCATATATTGTATCACATTTTGTATAAAACAGTGTGATATGTTGATAAAGAGAGCGATGATCTACAAACTTCCCTCCTTATATTCCCTCTGCGATGTTAGTTCCTTCTTCACTACCTGATCCTTTCACACTGAGGAAAAGGATTACTTTGGTTCCTATTTTGTCTTCTTCTCCTCCTCCCTTTTCTCCTGCTGCTATCCACGCTATACAATCCATTCAGGGTCCTTCTTCATTCATATCACAATATCACAATATCATTGACTGTGTTGTTAGTTTTCCTTAGCTTCACTCCTGACAGTGTTGCGAACCATTTTGAATTCATTTAATGTTCATAACCTTACACCAGCATATGTTTATACAGATCAGTTTTGTGAGATCATGCTCTTATTGTGCACTTACGAGAAAAGAGGTGGGATGAAATAAAGAAAGGAATGTTATAGAAATAGAGATATGCTCATGATAAAGGAAAACTGTTGATGCTTATTCCTTTACCTGTTCCTGTCCTTTTTAGCCAACCCTCACTCTGATTAAACCCCTCCCACAATGACTCCGGTTATTCTTTCAGAATTTCTATCAGTGACCAATGAGGAGGTCCTCAAAATGGTATGTCTAATGCATATTGTTCTTGTGTTGCATCATGATTATCCCTGTGCATGGTTTCACATCAAGTCTTCTTTCACCCACTTATCCCTTCATAATTAAAATCTAACTACATGACCATAGCCCATATTTTCTGTTATTTTCTGAATTTAAGTGACAAATTCACAAAAATGATGTGCACAAAAATGGTTCAGCTTTACCATTTGATGAGCTTTCTCTGCATACTGTGATTCCTTGTCATGTTACAGGTTACAATAATATGCTATAGAAGTCCACTTGTTTCTGACATGTTGATTTTTTGGTGAGTTCAGAGAATTCATTTATGACACTTACACACAGCCATAACTAGCTGAGGAACTAAGAAAAGTTCTGGACCTTGGTGGTTTTGGAAAGTTTTATATGTTACCTCTCATGTAGCCTCTAGTTGTTAAATTTAATACAGTAACAGCGATGTCCTGATAACGTAGAATCAGAATGTAGAATGTGTGTGTGTGCGCGTGTTTGAGATATAAATGTAACATGATATAAATGGAAGTGTTTGTGAAGACACTTGGCGGTTTGTAAAATGCAAACTACTTGTCTTGGTGATAGCCAAATCAGCTTGCTAGGTGCTGTGATGTTAGGTGATGTACCCTGAGTAAGATGCAGGGTAGATGGCGTTTTTAATGTTTGCTTTTTCAGTAATCAGTGAGGAGAACCAATAGAGAAATGGAACAATAGCAGGATATGTGGTACACTCTCCTGAAATGGGTCCCATTTCTGCAGTGTGGACCTCATTAAAATATTCACTCTGATTACCATTCTGCAGTTGGTTTTGTTTGTTTACTAGAATGTAATGTGATGCAGTGCCTTAGAATAATGAAGCTGCCAAATAATTTTAAGTGAAAAATACATTTGTGCATGAATTAATATTCCCTTCTCTGAGGCACCCGAGCTTCTTAATAAAATAAAAGAAAGGAATTTCATCAATATATGACCAATCATGACAATGAGATACCTTTAATTGCCTAACACATATGCCCATGAATTAGCTCTTACACTAGTGCTCCAGTGTGTTGGTCTAGGTTTGTGTTTTGGATATGTGTCTTTGGTGGGAACACTAAAGGGATTGGCTGGATTTCTTTTTGGGTTTTGAGTTTCATTACCTTATCTTCAGCTAACTTCCACCAAAATCCTGAACTGTGTCAGATACCTTGATGTCTCATAAGTCAGTATTTTGGAAGCCAATTTGAATGCTACAAAGTTTTTTCTGTTCTGTGAATACATATGCTGTTTGCTACTAGATTATGAATAACTTATTTGTTCACAATCAGCTCAAAATGCAGCATTTCATGTGTTGAATTTGGACATGATTCAATTCCTTCCTACCTTCTGACTATACTTTTAACCACTCCATTAATGACCATTTTAACTGTTTTACTCTCTAAATGACTAAAATGCTCTTGTCTTCAAAAGGTGAGCAGTAATCACAGTTTAAATTTGTACTTACCACCTTACTTTCCCTACAATGACATAGCATTTTATCAGGAATGACTTGAACAAAAAAAAAACCAAGAGAAGGAATAAAAAACCTAATTAATCAACAACAGGTTCATTTTTTATGTGTGCTCCTCTCCTCTCATCTCAGTTTGTCTGTGTGTTCATTGACACTTGTGTTTGTGTTGTTCTTGATCATTTGTTCTGTCCTTTCTGTCTTCCTGCATTTGTTCGTTGTCATCTTTGAAGTCGACGTGTACCAGCATCACCAACAAGACCCAACAGATCCACAGATTCCCTTACAGACTATTAACCTTGGATCCTGCAGGCAGAAAGAAAAAACTGCCTCCTTCATCTCCTCACACACAACCGCTCATACAGACCCACACACCTCTTCACACACACATACACACACACACACACACACTCTGGATGCACCTTATCTCGGTGCACATGTTTACTTAAAGGCATCTTTGTCTTTTAAACAATCACGAACCAAGGAGAAGACAGTAATGGTAATGATATCTGACAGTCTTAATTGTACAGTATGATAGATTGTATAATGGTCATCAGTGGCACAACAACACAAGATGTACACATTATATTTCAAAATGAAGCACATCACGTGGCTTTCAGCACATTAGACATAGAGTATACATTCTCTGAACACTTTAATATTAAACCACATGAATGCTAGATGATATTGGCCTATCTCTGCTGTCTTTAGTACATTTTATCCTTGCTGACCTTTGCCCCCTCTGCTGCCTCACTTCCTTCTCTCTCAGGATTAACATGCATGCAGCTTACAACAAACAAAAGCCCCCCTGCGAAACTCTGGCTCACTTATTCACTCACTTCCCTGAGAAACCTGTCTCGTTCTCACACTACAATGTAGCCATTAGCCACTTAGCAGTTTATTTTGTTTAGAGCTTGGCTTGTAACTAGCACTCTAGAGGAAGGAATTGATTCAAGGGCATTGTGGTTATATGTGCATGTCTGATATACAGTATTTATTCATTTTATTGAGATACATGTTTCCCAGACTTAAATTCTAGAGTTTATGGATGTCAAAAAAGTCAGGGTGGTTTGGGAAACAAACGAATCTAAACGTACACCTGTATTTGAGGATTAATCAACAAGGTGTGTTTCCTTGCTTCATTGCTTGTCATCTTTTTTTTAAACTTGCATTTTGCTTTTTTTGCATTTTGCTTTTTTAAAAATACATTAACCCTTTGATTTCTCAACTAATGCCTGTAAATGAGCAATAACCTAGGTGCCTCAAAATGATGGTGGCTAGAAGTTAAAGGAATGCATGTTTTTAAGCCTATATATTATCTGCTGCATTTGTATCATATGAGAAATTACTAAGGATAAACATTTTGACACATTTCCCTGCACTGAGAAAAGAAACCCATAAAACCTTTTAATATCAAATTCACTTAAAATGAATGGTTTAAAAAAAAAAAAAAAAACCTGCCAAAAAGTATTTGCATGCTGATGATTCATTCACCATGGTTGGGACGTTGGTCCATTGCAGGGCTTCATGCACATGCACACGCACACGCACACACACACACACACACACACACACATACACACATGACTGTTGGCTGTTGGAGGAAACCTATGTGAACATGTGGAGAACCAATATAAACTACAACCATCACACTGAAAAAGTATCTCCATCCCCATTTTGATGAATTATTTACATTTATAACTTTTTTATAGCTATTAGCATTTATGTATACACATACCTCAGAAAAAAAGTCCTAAAAACCACATTTCAAGTATTGTCTGTCAAACATCTACCCTCGTTTTGATCTGACAGGTTTTCTGTACTTTTCCCAGCATAGGTAAACAGATCACACTATGTTTGTGGTAATTGATCATACTCTAGACATTCCTTTGTATATGCTTTAATAACTGGTGTTACATGTTCAGGAAATGTTCCAAACTGTACATTTGTTTGTCTCAAACAGATCCTTTAGTATGTATTTACATATAAAACTCATTTAAGGTATAATTATACCTTAAAAACCTTCATCCATTAACATTCACTGAAGATTCAAAATAACTCAAGTGACAAGCAACAGTACAGTTTAGTGCATTTTTGTGCAACAGTACTGCTGACAAAATATTACTAAGCAGATGTTTATGGGTTATTTCAGTACTTTCTTTTTGCCCACCATTTGTTCCTCCTTCTCATTCCACATGTTCTTCTCTCTCACCCAGCCGTCCGAGCAAAGGCAGCCCTTCTCATGGAGAGAGCCCTCATCCTTCATTTGACTCGTAGAACCCATCCTTCCTCTCCCTCTGTCTACTGCCTTTCCTCTGACCACGAGGACGGTGATGGGTGAACATGAAGGCCAGATAGATCCATATATATCTATCTGCTCTGAAGATTTGTTTACAGTACTTAATGTTTATGTGTGATCAGATGCAGAGGAGATGTAGAGGGATATTAGCAGGGATGATGGAAGAATGAAGGAATCTCTCTATTTTCAAGATAAATGCCCAGTGTGGACTCGTATCACAGTGTTAAGTCGACTGCAGTGTTATTTGTAATGAAGGTGCTGTGCAGTGTTTCTATGTTTACACAATAGATAATGTCAATGTGTTCTGTATTGAGCTGTCACTAAAGAAATGCCTGCAAACATTTTGCCTTGTTTGTCAGATTACTGTACACATGCTTTCAGCCTCCATCTGAGGCAGAGCTAAATATTCGGTGGTGCTGAATGTTTCACTTATTATCAACCACATACGTGTAATAATGCTGTATGAAGGAGCATATGAAACTAGCAGCTCTGCTGCTAAAAGGAATACATCACCTAAAACATTAATGATGCTAATAGTGAATAAAGGCTAGTAGGAGTTAGTTAATATTATGCAATGAACTCATGCCACTGGATTTCCTCTAGCTTTCTTTTCTTATTAGCCATCATTTTTTTGGTGAAGAATTTGTGCAATATGTCTGTTGGAATATGCTGTCTAAATTATTAAATTATTTTGATGCCTTGCTTAAATTTTATGTAAATTAATTTAATGAAACTTGAGTGGAATAATTTCTTGAATAGAGTTTTGAACGGGTATGGGAATTAATTAGAATAAATGAAAGAAAAATAGTGAAACCCTGTACAAATGTGAGAGCGAGTAGAATGAAATCTCACACTATTTTGCAGTGTTAAAAGCAGATTCGTATTGTGTTGGTGTATGTTTGTGATGCATCTCTGGGAATTTTGCTTCTGTTACTTTGTGTACACATGTACAATACCTAGGTAGCATAACCAAGTGTTTCATAACAAAGTGAAAGAAGTGACTGTGAACATGGGTGATATGTGTATATATATTATGAGCCGTTCTATTTAAATGAATAATGTGAATGTGTTTGTGTCTGGTGCCTGATATGTCCTCCTGTATCTTATTGCCACTGGTGAAACTTGGAGAAACTGACCAGTGCTTTGTGTTTTCATTAAACTGTGGAAGATGTTAACAATGCAAATGTCTGTTTATCTAATCCTTTTTTATTTATTTATATAAATTAATTTTATATAAGAAAAGCTTTTTGTTCTTCTGAAGTTTGTGTTATGTGCATTTCTTTTGCAGTTGCAATTGCAGTTATGTGGGGTCTGTGGTAGCTCAGTGGTTAAGCCATTGGACTAGTGATCGGAAGGTTGTGAGTTCAAATCCCAGCATCGCCAAGCTGCCACTGCTGGGCCCTTGAGCAAGGCCCTTAACCTTCACTGCTCACTTGTATAAAAAAAAAAAAGATGTATGTAAGTCGCTCTGGATAAGTGTGTCTCCCAAATAAATGTAAATTTCTGCCTTTTGGAGGCACTCCAGAGTCAGACAGCATGTCTCTGTGAGATTTAAGGTTCAAAAGCAGTTCACTGTGCAGCTAAAGCTCATGGGAGGTTTAACCGTAGAAATCAGAGGAACAGGAACTCCCAAATCAGCAATTAACAGTCTCACCAGCAAAGGCAGAGCACAGTTACACACTTAAAACCACGTATCCAACTTTCAGCTTTGAAATCCACAACCAGTAAAGAAAAACCTTTAGAAATGATAATTACTGTTTTACTGATTATGTCAGATGTCAAACAATAATAAGCATCAACTTTGTATGCTAAATAATCTTCTATGAACTTCTTTGAACTATTCTTTGAATTCCCAAACTGGAAGAATACCATACATTGTAGGTTTTTTTTTTACCTCAATCCAAGACTCCTGCATTAGTTTAATGTCTCCAGTCACTTGAAACCCAGAAAGTACACCCTACATCTGGTTCCAATGACATACTTGAACAATGAGGCACAGTTCTGTGCAAGATTAGCAAAATATGTTTCACCCCATGGATTTTAGAGAGAAGAGGTTTCTAAAGTAGAGCTCCTTAAATACGCATTCACCTAAAACAGAGGGCAATTAACTTAATCACACTCTGTTTGCTGTTTCTTTATTAATGTGAAGTCTGTCAAGGTCATTGTGTGTACATTAGCTGTTAGGGGTAAGTAAAGGGAAGGAAGAAAGTTTTAAGCAATGCAACAAAGAAACTAAATAAAATGTCAGCGACTTCACGTCATTACTTCATGTAACTTTCACTCAAAATGATCCAGGTGTATTGACTTTTCTGCTTTCTCTCAATACCCATTAGACACCTCTTCCTGTAATATCAGTATTTTATGACAGGTACAATGTATAAAGTCAAACCTTTATCATTCTAAAACTAATACCCAAGGTTACTTTTTGCACATAGGCTTCTGTATGTCCATGTTATGCTGATGCTCAAAGGTTCCTGCCTTTTGCATTATAATGGAGGAGATCCCCATAGTCCTTAAGCCCTCATTCATGGATAAGCATGTTCTTTTGTACTGTCTCTTTGGCACTGACCCCCATTCTGCAAATGTCTTAATGCTTGCTCAAGAGTTTTTCTCTGTTGGGCTAATTACTGTTATATCTCATCATGCCTTTGACATTGAGGAACACAGATATTGTATTATCAAATTGTGCATGTGTGCAAAGACTATAAAATTATTCTTCTCTCTATTATGTAAATACTTAACATCTAGTTAAACATTAAATGACTGACTACACAAGTAGTTTTTTTTTCAACAAAGTCAGTCGACAGAAACAAATTGTTTTCTTCATGGCTACAGTACATTATCACTGCATCCTACAGTTTCAGAGCTGAGAAAAGAAAAGAAAGATGTTAAATTCTTCACTGATTCCTGGCAACAACAGACAGGAGTTATTCAGTCTGAGGCCCAATGAGCAAACAGGCCCAGACCAGTCTCTTCCCTCCAGAACACAACTGTCTGTTAATTGTTAGACAAGCTGTAGCCTATGATACTACTTCAAATTTAGTTTCTTTAAAATATTTACATACAAAACAAGCACATTACATCTAAAGTCACATACAACTTACTCTTGCATCTAGCTTATAGATAAGAGAGCATACTTTCATATAAGATGCAAACTCTCTAATCAGAGTATAAAAAGTACAGTTAAACAGTTGCACAGATATTTTCCTCTGAACATGGTGAAAAGGCAGTGTTTTGCATAGAGTGACACCCGATTTGAATATATATACACATACATATATATA
>JAQQZU010000014.1:4175954-4196515 GCA_030068025.1 Parauchenoglanis punctatus
AGATATAGATATTCATTTTATTAAAATATATTATCATATGGTTACATACCTATTCTTCTATTTTGTTACAGAGGTGAAAGTGATAACCCACCATTATCAAAGTGACTGTTTTAATTATTATGTTCATTACTGAAATTTATTATTGTTAGTCTTATAAAATGCCTAATGACAATTTGAATAAAAAATATGTTAAAGCTCTACGGTTCAACTACAGCCTATAACCTATATTATTATACACATTTAACTAAAACTCTTCTGAGGGTGTCAGTGTAACTATTTTACAGTTTTAGGGGACCCTGCCAACAAAAGGTTTCAGATTTCCTGATATAAACACAAAAATAAGAAATAACATCCTGCAGTGAAGGCTTCAATTCTGCTAACGCACTACTACCCTCCAAACCGCATACTACCTTACTAAACAGTAGGCCGCAATGGTAGTCTACATGTGACTGATAAAGTACCTTATAGTATTTTGGCCTACTGTTTAGTAGGGGAGTGCGCGATGGTGGACGTAGACAACGGTTTTAAAATGCAGCGATCGGATTGGTGGACGGCGCGCTCGCGCTCTGTCGCTGCAGGGCGTCCGCGGTTTGAATGTGAGAGGCGGCTCCTGTGAACTTTCAGCGTTTGACAACAAAAACAGGGCGCGTGAAT
Source organism: Parauchenoglanis punctatus (assembly GCA_030068025.1). Taxonomy (NCBI): domain Eukaryota; kingdom Metazoa; phylum Chordata; class Actinopteri; order Siluriformes; family Auchenoglanididae; genus Parauchenoglanis; species Parauchenoglanis punctatus. Next base: position 4,176,609 of record JAQQZU010000014.1, read on the forward strand.
GCTGTCGGTGCTGCAGAGATGGAGACCCGTAGAACACGCAGGCAGTCCGCACACTTGGATATAAGGTGGGTGTAGATACCAGTGTGTAGAGATTTATATATATAAAGACGATTCTGAGTTCGCTTAGTAATGAAAACGCGCATTTGTCTCATGTTTTATGACCGCCACGAGCATCACGAAAATGAATCCTAGTTTTCCTGAATCTTCCTTCAGACCTATAATTAGGCTAATGCCATTTCAGAGGACTTATTAACACACTGAAAGCTTGCAGTGTGTTTGTCTGATCTATTACTCAACCTAAGCAGGCTACAACTGCAAAAAAAAACCCTAAACCTGCCGTCTTTACATAATTTTTAATGTAATGTGTGCTGGCTCTTTGGAGTTTATAATGTAATCTCTTTTGACTTTTTACAAGTTTTTTGTACATCTTATTTATACACATGATAAACTATATATACAGTACATGTAAAAGCTACTCAGAGGTCTGTAATGATATACAGAGTGTGAAAGCCTTGAAGAAAAAAATGAAACACCCTGAAACACATGTCTAATTTAAAATGTTAGTGGGCAGCATGATGGTGCAGTGGCTCGCACTGTCGCCTCACAGTCATAAGGTTCGAACCTGCTGGCTGGCTGGGCTTTTTCTGTGTTGAGATTGCATGTTCTCCCTGTGCTTGCCTGGGTTCAAAAGACATGCAGATTAGGTCAAAGACATGCAGATTAGGTCAACTAAGGCCTTAACACCTGGCATTAACATGCATCCTGGGTGATCAGGTCACAAGTAGTCAGCTCTAAGTACAGGTGTGAACAGGGTCAAATGCATTTCCAAGGCTGAACTGAGATCCGATCACTCAGACCACATTTGGATATGGCAACACTCTTTTAGCAGTGTATATGCAAATGTCTCCTGTGCCAAACTAAAGGACCTACTTCTCAACTGATGTCTTCTACATTAGAGGGAGTACATACTCGTTCGTGTGCCAACAGCGTCATATTAAAGTGTGACAACAGGCAACACCAACCAAAGGGAAACAGTCTGTCTTGTTTTGATTTCTTCTTCTTCTTCTTCTTCTTCTTCTTCTAATTTCTATCAGACTAGGCACAGGAATTGCATTGCTGCCCCCCACTAGTTAAAAACAAAAACGCAGTTTGGCAAACGGAAATAATGTACATGTTTATTTGGATATAGGGCGGGGAAGTGAGATCCCATCACAAATGGTCACCCAAAACACATGTTAATTCCAGATGTGAACAGGAACTAAATTGTCCACAAGTATTAGTGTGAATGGCTGTTTGTAGGCATGTAATGACGCGCAACAATAAATCGTGGGACAAAATTATGAAGATGTGAATCAAGGAAATAAAAAATGAACCACATTTATTATTAGGTTGCATTAAAAAAACAGATGTAAAATGGGAAAGAGCTTTTGTGTGATCTACAAATAGATTCAACAAGAAATCTAAAAAAAGAAAGCTAAAGAAAAGAGAGGCAAATGGGGGTAGTTGTTTTAAGGTGACTACTGTCTTCACAAATGTTCATAAACATTAATTAAGAAAAGGCCTATTTGTTATAAACTTTTCGCATTTTTTCAAATGAACAATGAATCTCAAAGGAAGCACCAGAAGGATGACAAAGAAGAAAAGAATAGTTGGCATTTACCGATTGTAGGCAGGGAATTGCAACTTGCAACTTTGCTTGAACCAGCATAAATCCCACTGGTGTCTCTATCAGTCAACTAGCATTGTGGGTAATCTAGGAAACCTAAAAATAGATGAAAAACTTTGAAAATGAAAAGGTAAATTTAAGATTTAATTCCAAAATAAATCTTGGACACTACTGAATATCACATGTTCATTATAAAGATTAATATATGCCGTTGTTCAAGGTGGATGTTACCAGGGTGGATTAGCTCACTGGCCACTGTGTCTAGTTTGTTCATAAATTTAGTACCCAATCAGCATTTTTAGTAGCCAAAACATTACCAAGCAAATGTAATGTTATACATGATCAATTTATAAAATATATTAAAGAAATTTAGTAAATTGTTAATTATAAATTTTTTTCTATTAATTTTTCTGTGTGTGTGTGTGTGTGTGTGTGTGTGTGTGTGTGTAAATTGCTAAATTAATAAAACTCCCAGTATCCTGCAACTAACTTAAAATTTTTTAGAGTCAAACTTTTGGTGTGGCTTTTGCCATTTTATTAACTTTAAAAATTCATGTAATAAATTATTTAATCTCCACATTTGGCTGAGCAGTTCCATGAGGTTACCTAATAACCTTAATGGTTACCTATTGATTTACAGTAATTAACCTGCTGGTGCCACATTTTACTCAAATTTTGCACAACAACCTTCGTGCACAACAGTTTCAATTATTCTCACAATGCTTCAGCAGTAAATAACTGTAAAGGATCGACGATATGAGAAAGTTGTATTGATATAGTTGGTGAACTATGCTGCTTCTCTAGGACATATTGGGTATTGTCAGTACTTTTATAACATTAACTGATTAATTTATTGCAAATGATGGATCTTAAAATATTTATACTTCTATTGAATTTTTGTTTTGTCCTCTGTTGTTGTAGCAGTTAATTGTAAGTACTAAGGTCATTTACTGAGTATACTAAGGCAATAGATCCACTGATGTGTTCTCTGAGGTCCAATTATTCAAAAGGATCTCACGCTGAGCTGTCAAGAGCCTTCACCTAACTAGATTAGATCTGTTTAATTAGACCCAGATGGTGCATCAACACTGGATTGTTACATAAGGTGTGTTATGGGTTTTCCAATTAAAGTACACTTGCAAAATAACTTGTAAATAACTCAACAGAAACTGGTGTTTTGATTTTACTCATTAGACCCTTCATTCTGTATTAAGCCAATTTGTCCAGACTCCACTGTGGTCATTAGTTAAACTCCTGCTGTGTCAATTTGTCAAGCAGCTTATCTTTTGAATGCCTTAAAGGATTTTACAGCTTTTTAAAACGTGTTCTCTATCTGCTACATCTGTAGTATATGTGTACTTACAAACCCAAATCAGAAAAAGTTGGGACAATATGCAAAATGCAAATTAAAAAAAGCAGTGTTTCTGCTTTACATTGACATTTATGTCAAACAGTACGAACCTGAGGTATTTCATGTTTTGTCTGGTCAACTTCATTTCATTTGTTAATATATGTCCATACTTGCATTTCAGACCTGCAACACATTCCAATACAAAGTTGGGATGGTAAAGCATTTACCACTTTGTTGCCATTGTTGCCATTCCTTCTCACAGCACTGAGGATACCAAGTGATGAAATGCTATTTTGTCCTGTTCTTTACTGTAAACACATCTTAAGGTGTCTAACAGAGCAGGTTCATCATTGTTGCATTTATCTTTTCAAAATTCTCCACACATTCTCAATTGTGGACAGGTCAGGATTGTAGGTAGGCCAGTCCTGTACCTGTACCCTCTTCTTCCACAGCCATGCCTTTGTAGTGTGTGCAGCATGTGGTTTTGCATTGTTGAAAAATGGATGGACGTCCCTGGAAAAGATGTCGTCTTGAGTTGTATTATGATTGTAGTTGTGAAACATATTTTTGTACATATTTTGTAAAGGTATTTAATACTCAAATTATGTATAATCTTTCCTCTCAGAGATTGGACTACTTTTTCAATGTGTGTTTGTGTGTATGTTTTTTTGTGTTTGTTTTTTTGCCAGTGTAATTGTGTGGATCAGATGAATTGTGATTATGATTATGAGGCCATGTCCTGTTGTACATTCTGTGGTTCTAACTGCTTGCTATCGTTGAGTGCTCCATGACCTTTACTTTGATTTGGTTATGTAGAATTAAGTCTTCCCCTTCATAAAGTGTGACCGGCTCAACAGCAAAACCATCATGCATTGCATGAGAGTGTAAAAACACCTCACTGAAATTAATAGCTTTATTATTAGAGTGTGAGGATTTTAGAAGTACCGTGGAGCTTAAATTTGCATTACTGTTGATTGTCCCAACAACTGCCCTTACACCTCCATTATGTATTGATTTTTGGGGAAACAAAATTTCTTTTTTTCTCAGTATGGAGAGAAATCCAAATTCTTGTCTGTAATAACCATACGTGTAGAGAGATTAGCTTGAATATTGGTGGAGTTCGTGTTAGTGTGCTATAATAAGACCTGACTGATTTTGCTTCTTCTTCTAGGAGAAGCACCTTTAGAGAACCATGCTGGCTCCAGGAGCCAGACCTTTACCAAGAACCATTAAAAGCCATAAAGCCATAAAAAGGCTATGCAGAGAGAGGAGGGAAAACACTTTACATTCAGAGAACATGGAGCTAAAAGCTTCAGGAAGAGACCTACGACACAGGAGGGTACTCTCTCCGTCACAACAGTCAAAGTAAACACCTCAGAGCCTTTGTTCCAAAACAAAACAAATACTTTATAATATGTTTAAGAATACAGTACAAATATTAAGTGCAACTCATACATGTACTTTTAGTGACTTTTATGAGTTTTATTAGTCATGCACTTGATATTTAACAGGCCACACTCTAAATATACTGTTACAAACTGTTTATTATGACCTTATACTAAGCCAGAACAGTATTTGACCATACTTTTATACATACATGTATGAACGAACTTGAGAGGTTAATTCTGTTCACCTGACCTTCACACCCATATGTGGTTCTTCCTCAAACTGTTGCCACAAAGAAGAACAGCATTGTATAGGATGCCTTTGTATGCTGTAGCATTAAAATTTCTCTTCTCAGGGGATGAGTCCAAACCAGCATGACAATGCCCCTTTGCACAATGCAAGATTTTTAAAGCCATGGCTTGTCAAGGTTGGAGTGCAAGAAATCAGTGCCTGACCTCGCTAATGCCCTTGTGACAGAATGAGCACAAATCTCCACAGCCACACTCCAAAATCCAGTGGAAAGCCTTCCCAGAAGAGTGGAGCTTATTATAATAGTGAAATAGGGATTATCTAGAATGAGTAATAAGCGCACATGAGTCTGATTTTGTTGGGTGTCCACATACATTTGGCCATATAGTTTATAAGATTGGAGAAATATTTCATTGCTCCTCTTCAGCCTCTCTAAGACTCTCTCGAGTGAAACGACCGATGGCTTAGGAGTTGTCTTTTAAAGAAAAGGGGCAGAGCTGAGCAGGTTTGTTTCAGATTGGGTTGGAGATAACTTTCAGAGTGAAAATTTTTAAACAGAAGACAATGAAATACAGAAAATGTATCTAAGGTATATTATAGGATTATTAAAGGTTTAGCAAAACTACATTACAAACATTTTAATGATTTTATGGTTATGTTAGTGTTTGTCCAGGTCAGCAAGAGAACAGTGATAGGAAGAGGATGGTGTGCCACAGGGGTCCAGGAGCACAGGTTAAAGTAGCAGCAGTGGTTAAAACCTCCCTGACAACCTGGACCACTCCAAAACCTGCCACTAGAAAAAGGAGGAAGATTCACCCATCTCGGTTTAGGGGCAAAGGCAAGTAAATTTATACTTTATACTCATTCTGTCAGCATTGTGTTGAAGATAATGTCACTGTATTTGTAGCACCCATCTATTGAGGAAACAAATATACACAACATCCCTAAGACCTCTGTTAATTATTATTGAATGCAGTATTAATTTACAGAAAAGGGACTTTCTATTTGTAAAGGCCCTCTTACAGTATTTACTCCTTTCAGTCAGTAATGACGCACTGGTGAATTAAAATTCTAAGAATGTTCTTCATTCTGGTGCTTCTTTCTTTTGGCCACTAGATGGCAGCATGAAACGTCTGTGAAATTTCAGATCCAGATTCGTGCAAATGACAATCATAAATCAACAGTCAGCAGTGGCTCGAGATCATAGATTTTGGTGGGGCAAGATGACATGAATAACAACATAGCTTCAAACGAAATTCAGTTGAGAGGCTCTCATGCTTGACTTATAGTAGTCTAGTTAAAGTTGTAAAGTAAATAGTAAATACATTCATCCAGCATACATTCCAGCATTTTATTTTGAGTGGATAACCACACAAATTTCCTGAAACTAGCCCATAAAAGTCAGGAAATCTAAAGGGAAGACAAATTTAGCCATATTGTATGTTCAGGTTATTTGTTATAAAGCAAGATCTTGGTGTCTGTGAAGTATTTAGACTCAACTCTGAAAATGCCATTAACTGTCTGATGTATATTGTGGGGCTTTCTGCTCCTGGACAAGACTACAACAGTATCAGTTTACATAAAATCTTTATTTTAAACATTATTCTTGCATTTGACTTGAGTTACTATACTACATATGCTTCAGTTACTCTCTTAAACCCTTCTGTTGTTAAATACACTCTGTATCATTTGTCCAAAGTGCACCACCACATTGTGGTTTTGTATCAAATAGAGCATAATATGAATTTACATTGTCTTGATGCATAACGCCATTTAGAAATGTAGTGCTGTGTTTAGTATGTGTTTTTCCATGGTTTCCTTTCTAACAATAATGAAAGCTTAATGCAGTGCCTCAAATGCGGAAATCACTCTGCTTTTGCTGGGTGCTCTGCATACCAGTGCCCTTCACATCAACACAAACTAGATCATACGTCAACTCATGACATTAGAATAACAAAGGCTGCTGTTATTGTTTCCATACATGAGTCAGATCTGTGAAGTTGGGCTTAGCTGATGGTCATGAATGACCTGATGCAGGAATTAATGAGGTATCATGGTTGTTGTGAGTAGTTTAGTAGTTTCCTGTTGGGCTAATGAGTGACTCACTGGGAGTAAAGTCCATTAAACAGACTAAACACAAACCTCCCAGTAGCATAAACCTTGTTTCACCATAACATACAATGATATAGAACAATGGCTTTCCAAAAGGGTTAAGCATAAAATTTTTAATATACACATATTGCGGTAAATGATTTATTTTATGAGGTAATTCTTTGCTGATAGATTTTAAATCTGATCTTCACACTGATTTAGCATCAGGGCCAGTGTAAAGGATCCACCCCATGTTTTACATGCAACTGAATATGTCATCTGTGTGATCTGATGATTGTGCTGTGAGCAAAGGCAGACAGCAGGGAGGAAGGAGAAGAGCAGGGCGGTTTACAAACTGGATGGATTTTTCTCATGCTTTAATCACTCAGATTATTTGTTAAGCATGATAAGGTAGATGGCAAAACTGATCTCAGATCATAAACCGGAACTGGTCAGTTCAGATGTCAGCAGGAACAACAACATCTGCTGACACACCCCCTGTGCTCCTTTTAAAGCAGCTCTGACCAATCAGAACACCCGCTGCCTTATCAGCTATTCAAAAATGGAAAAGCGGTTACAATATATACCTGCACTCTGTTGCTTTTTGTCCTTGGCTAAATGTGCTTACACGGTTTCAAGGGAGACCCTTGAGTTATGAGTAATGTTTAGCTTGGGTATTTAAGCATTTCTTGGTATGGACTGTCAACACACACAGAGCGAGCTACTTGGTGGGTCAAACAAATGGCAGAAATTCTCATTCATTTTACAAACGCATGGTGAGTCTTGATTTTTTTAGAGCCATTGTTTTACTAATGAATAACAGACTTTTTTTAGTTGAAGTGCAAAACTAACAAGCCAACTACAACACTATATTCTCATGTTTTTAATATCAAAAATGAGCAAAATTAAATACAAATAAAAATAACTGTATTGTTGAAAATGGAATTGGAGTTTTTGAGATCATCATTTTTATACTTAAACAGGTATTTAAAATATATGTCTTTGGCCCACAGGTCAGTTGAAACTGACAGTAACAATAGACAGTGGTCTGCTTCATATTCAGAGTAAGTACCATAACCCATCATGTGCCATATTACGTAGCTATATTTATTTGTCAAATGGATAATTTCCTTGTTTGTTCTAAACACTTGAAGGCTTTGTATTTGTGGTTATAGTTTAAATGACTTTCTAAATGATACACATTCATGTTATTGATTACTCAACTTTGCTTGAAAGTCATTGTTTGGATAATTTGTATCACTGTTGACAGAAATAAAGTTTCTTACTTACTGATTCCTTACTTACTGTGTCAAAAACTTGCAGTTCTTGAAGCCAGGGGTCTGCTGGGACGGGAGTGTAGGTCATGTGACTCGTATGTCAAGGTAGGTCAGTTAAAAATGTATATTGTGTGGTTAGTGCAAACAATACTCCTTTTCATAAATGTGTGTTTAAAGGAGACAGTACAACATTTAAAAATGCATCTTTAATATTTAATCGTAGCTTGAATGTTTGGACTGTGTTCTGAACTGAGTGACCAAGTGAGATTTGTGTTTTCATCCATCCCTGACATGTTATCCTCTGAGGAGTTTTAACCTCAGACTGAACCCACTCTCAGGCTCTACTGCTTTCAGGCAGAAGTTAGTATCTGGGTCATTTGTCCACTTAGATACAGCCCAAAATACAATGTGTTAGGTGATCCCCTACGTCCATGACACAAATGGCTTCATGTTATAGTTAAACATGTCAGTGCAAGGAATGCATTAATATGTAAGCGATGTTTTATTTCAGATAACCTTAGTTCCAGATGTTGACCACAGTAGATGGCATAAGACCAGAACTGTCATCAATTGCAAATGTCCTGTCTTTAATGAGACTTTTGTGATGTAAGTACAGTATTGATTATACATTCTAACTGGCTACATGATATGGACAGAAATAGTGACATGTTTTGATTATATTACATCATATTATGATCAAAACACTTGGAAAATATTAAAAACAGCAACTGAACCTGTCCTGTGCTGTAATTTGCTCACAGAACATAAAAAATGTTATTTGTTAGATTTATTTGCATATTACAGAAAAATATTGCTATTACATGTTCTGCAGCCCTAATAAATCTGCTTTTAAGCACAAAATTTATGTTTTATGTATGAAAATTAAGGGCAAGCAAAACGTCACATTATTTTAGCTGAATAATTTGTGTTTGTTGTTCATTCCTTGCTGTCATTTTTGTAGCCTTTAATGCATGTCTTGACCATTAGACCTATATCTGCTGACCAGCCTGAATCAGGGGAAAAAGCTTTTCCTCTTAGGACACAGAAGCCATTAATAGAGGGGAGCTATTGTTTTTTCATGTGGTCGGGCAGTGATTGATTAGGTTTTGAGGTTTTTGATGTTTGTGCACAGAGATGTGGGTGAGGACAAGCAACTGAAGAGACTATTGGTGACTGCTTGGAATCGTAGTCGGACTTCCAGGTGATTGGTTTTTTCCTGTTTTTATGCATTGAATCATTTGCTTCTTTTCTGCTAACTTTCCATTCTAAATTTTCAGTAACATCATTTTTTTATTTGTAAATCATATTATATTGTAGCTGTTTTAACTTTATGGTTTCTGTTTGACTGGATGTGAGCTTGTTCCAACAGACGAAGTGAGTTTCTGGGCTGCATGAGTTTTGGTATTCACTCCCTCATCACTTCTGCAAAGGTATAAACATCAGTGATAATATTTATTAATATTTTTTCTCTTTTATGCTTATTGTTTCAAAGAACAAATTACAAGATAATAAGAATTATAAGCAAAAGACAGGCATATACAGTACATGCATAGAGCTGCTAAACTGATATAATGGTCTTCATTAAGGACCATTTCAAGGCAAATAACATTTTAGCAGAAAATAGGGGCTTAATTTGCATCCTGGTAGATAAAGCATTTCCTCTGATCATCTGCTGATTATATAGCAGCAAATACATTTTTACAATGGAGTTTAAAAAGACATACAATAATTAAAGGACAGATAATGAGCATGTGAAACTCTGTGTTGCCTTCTTGCGGGTATCCCACTACACAAACACCCAGAAAGGTCACATTTTTAAAAGTTTATCATGATTTCCTCTGTGGTATGAGAGCTAGTGCATTTTTGGAAGGTGATTATTTCAGCAGAATTGGATGACGCCTGACAGACACTGAGTGGACATCAGATTTGTTTGAAAAAGCAAGAGTATTCATTGTATTTTTGCTTGTTTCTTGCTCTCTCTCCACTCTCTGTCTGTGATTATGTGTGTTTCTGGACATGTGAAAGAGCTCACTTATTTAATTTTCAGGAGATCAGAGGTTGGTATTATCTCCTGGGTGAGGAGCTGGGCAGGAACAAACATCTGCGAGTAGCTACACGTCGCGTCAGGCAGTCTGATGGTGAGTTAAGATGATTATTTCTCTGCTTATGGCTACAGCTGATTATCTACTATAGACCTGGGAATTCATGAAAAAACTTTGCACTAACACAGCCTCTCTAATGCATACCACATATCATGTTTTCTCTGTTCATTATATGGTTAATGTCCAAAATTGAAATGCTAAGTTTGAAACTGGAAATTGCCTTGAAATTGTTTTTTTCCCCTCTAATAAAGGAAAAGGGCCACGTGTAGGCATGCTTGGCTTTAGTGATTTATTTGCTTTCTGGATGTTGTTTAATGGACAAATATAATCAAATTGAAATCCGACATCACTTTCTATACGGAGTTAAATTATGTCTATTCAGATTTTAAAATGTGTTCCACACACATGCTCTTCTAAGTTTCCTTAAACATTAAAACTATTATACACACAATGCCAGCATCCTTTTATCTTTCTCACATTACCAGTTAGAGGTTAGCACAGGAAGCTAAAGTGTCATAGAGTGCAGTCACTCTGTATTATTTAGTAACAACAAGCTGTACACGGGCTGCCGTTTTTTTTTGTTTTGTTTTAAGTGCTGAAAATCTTAATGGAGTCTCCAAGTCAGTTCAAAGCTTTTTGAGATTAGTCTCTTTCCCTACCCTCCTGCTGGGACATTCACCCAGAATAATGCAAGTGGGTGTGATGGCTATTTTTGTATTTAAGTAAATGCATTGTGAAGATGCTCTTATTGCAAGTGAGCAAAAAGAATGCTGACACTTGTGTTGCATGTGTGCAAGGATGAAGAGAAGGAGTGGAGGACACGTGTGCCTTGTGTTAAAAGAGAAAAGATTATACTTGATTAGAGAGAATGACACAGAGAGAGAGAGAAAGAGAGTGTGAGAGAGAGAGTTAGAGCACTGGGTCAGACCTTAGGGGAGAAAGGCAGCTGTATTGTATCCCAGCTGAAAGCAACTTCAATGAAGAAGGCTTAAAAAGACATTGTTTCCTGGGAGAGATGTGGGGGGAGCCTGTAGTTGTGAGATTGGGATTGGGATAATGCATTGAGAGAAGCTGATTTCTCTCTCTCTCTCTCTCTCTCTCTCTCTCTCTCTCTCTCTGGCTAAAGCAGTATCCATGTGAAATGAATAAAGGCACTTTCAGTGTCCTTTAACTCCATTTCATCTCAGACACACTGTGGACCAAAGTGGAACTCTGGATAACGTGTGCTGTTGTGTTTCAGGATTCCTTAAAGACTGGAGCAATGTTCTCAAAGGCCACTCTTTCTTCCTGGGACTCATGGGATTCTCTTGTGTATGTTTCAGAAGCTGCTCTGACCAACCATGCTGCTGTACCTGATATTGCTTTCCCAGAGAACATGCAATCGCTAACCGTGAGTGAGCTTTTACGTTTCATCCTTTAATTAGGTAGCACAATAGTGATTAAAATTAAAAAATAAATTGCATAATTATGCAACACCATATAATTATTTAGTCCATATAGGAGCAAAATTGTTGTAAATTGACAGAAAACTTATGATATCCTGCATCCCTATCTCACCAGCAATCTCTCACCAATTGATTAGGTTGAGTAAGGAAGAAAAAACATTGTGCATTCTTACTTTTACATATGCCTGAGTGATGATTACAGAAATAACTAAGCATTAGTCTTATTTCTGTAATCATCACTCAGGCATATTCACATTTTATCAGATATTATTTTCAATATGTTATATAAGAAAGCCTGTCCATTCAAACGGAGATGTCAAACAGCATGTTTGACATCTCCGTTTGAATGGACAGGCTTTCTTATATAACATATTGAAAATAATATCTGATATAATGTGAAGTTGATATGAAGCAGTTTATGAGAGAAGACACATGTAATACAGACAAAAAGGAAGAAAATTTGTATTGAAGTCATTCTATTCAGGCATGGGACATTTTATTACAGTATGAAAGTCACCTAACTTCCTAATGTTTCTTGTCTCTTTATGTGTTTATGTGCTTCTCAGTTCTTCTTAGTGACTGAGAATACATTGTAAATACATTGTAAATATTATATAAAACAAAAATCTTTCAGTTATAAATATTTTGACTCTGGGTATTTCTACTGCTATAAACTGTGTCTATTTGATAGGTTTAGGATGTGGACTTCTAATGGTAGGGTTTGGAGTTTTTTTTATACATGTGATTTTAGCATTCAGAAATAAATAATCACCAATAGCATCATTTATGGCATATTGAACAATAAGGAGTTGTGTGTTTGTGGATATTATACACTGTATTATTCTTCATTGTTCATCATCATCATCATCATCATCATCTATCTTCTATCTCTCTCTCTCACGCACACACAGATCCTGTCATTTGTGCTCTCTCTCTCTCTCTCTCAGCGTCTTTCTGTCTTTATGTCTGTCTTTTACACCCTCAAACTGATTCCAAACCCGCCCATCCACTTTAGCGTGCAGCTTTTCCCAGGCCTTGCTCTCCAATTGGGCTTTTCTCTTCAGACAAAGCTGGGAAACGGGAAAGGCTAACAAAGTGGCCGTAATAGGAAGCCCGCCTCTATGTGTTGTTTATGATTTATCTCCTTTGAGTTCCATGCTCTTGCCATTCTGTTTGTTCTTGGCAAAGACATGTTTTCCTACCTAAAATCTGGAAACTGACGAAGCCAGTAATAATCATAGATGGCTTTCCTTCCTGTCTTACTGTATTGAGACTTTTAGGTTCTGAAGTTTTGTCTCCTGAGTTTTATTGGACTCATAAAAATGTTCTTTGCTGATATAATCTTGAGGAGAAAATATCTAGTAAAGAGGTACATTTTTGGGTTTTGTAAAATCTGCTGTTATTTTTTACTTGTGCATGATCATTTTCTTAATGTTTTTAACATATATGTTTGTGCTTAAAATTCCACTTTTTATATAATATGGAAAGTGCATAAGAACATTTCATAACTTTTGCCGGACTTGTTTTTTGGCACGTACAGGAGAAAGTCCCGTTGTAACACCTTGCTGACATGTGCCCAGCTTAAACAAACATGTCTTTAATGCCCCGTGGTCATAATGAATGTTTTGTGTTTACATGAAATCAGGCCTAGCAGAAGAGAGAGAGACAGACAGACAGACAGAGACAGAGAGAGAGAGAGAGAGAGAAAGAGAGAGAGAGAGAGAGAGAGAGAGAGTAGAGCCACTACAGTACCGTAACTGTTCAGGAAACCTGTTGGCTTATCAAGTACAGCCATACTGCCTGGCCACAGCCGGGGGGGTTGGAAGGTTACTTCCTGTGATTCTTTTATACAGAGCGGTTCCCATGAGCGGGCATGCCGAGTTTTACTAGTACTGCACTCTGATCCACAACACTGTTGCATGTAGTGATTTAGACTTCTTAAAAACGTACAGCGCTATAGGGGAGTCGCATACATGTGCAGGCAGGTGTAGGTAAGGAGCTATGCATACCATTCATGGACTGTGCAGATTCTGCATCGAACGCAACTTGCCTCAGGTTAGTCCTGCTGTTTATTTTTGTCTTGCTGATGGGTAAAATTGGCAACATTGAATGTTGGATAGTTGTTGAGAATTTTACATAGTTACTATGTAGGAGACCGGTCATGATTTATTTACTGAATAATTAAACTTATTTCTTGAGATTTTCTTTTTGTCATCTCCATGTTCTAATAAGTGTTAACCACCTGTTCCATTATGGATTGCTTGTGTTTTATTTTATATTAAATATTTCAGTGCTTTGGTTTTCAGGGAATACCAAACATTAAGCAGATCTGCTGAAATTTGTAAAAGTGCATGTAGGGAAAAGTAATGGATCCTAGATTTAGAAGTACTTGGCCAGGGATGATGCTGCCAAGTGTAAAATTGTGCAGTTAGAGGCCTTTACAGATGTGGGCCTTACACATGAAAGAACGAAAGCAGAATGCATTCATGGAGAGGGGAGAGCCAGGACTGATGATTGTTTCAGTAGTGTGCTTAAACCCTGATGCAGAAGAAGCAAAAAACGAAAGGAATGCTTCTAAAATTTTATAGTCCTATCCACTTTCCTTCTGTCTGTCCACTTTATTGTTGTCTGCCCAGTGTCATGTTACATGCAAGACATTTTTTCCACATTTTCCTATTTAGTTTGGCACCTGCTTCTTTTGGCATTTCACCTCTGCCCTGTCCAAATAGTGCCCCCTCTGTACTGTTTATCTGAGCCCTGGCAGTTTTCAGAAGCAGCTCGTTTCCCTTTCTTCCCACCGAGAGTGAAGGCCTTTCTACATCTCCCAGCAACTTGTACATTTTAATATCTCACTGTTTGGAGCTGTGGCATTTGAACTTGACTGCTGCTAGGATACAGCAGTTTTTGTTTTACCTTCTTTTCTGTTGTTCTGGCAAAAATAATCAAAGTGATCTTTTATTTAATTATCTTATATGAAATCTTGCATTCAGTTTATTTCCTGGAACAATTTCACCTTTACTCAATAAGAAATGCCAAAGGCCCACTTGCAGGTCGAGTAAATGAGTAAGTGGATTTCCATTAAGCTCCTGAATTGGAACTGACCCAGACCCTGATTGCTTGACCTAGCTAAACACATGCAGTGAGGTAATTCAGTTCCCACAGACTGTGTGACAGTCTCTTCTGGCTGATGTCTGTTCATGCAGGTTACCATTCTGAGGGGAAAAGATGGTTTTGGCTTCACTATCTGCTCAGACTCACCTGTGCGTGTGCAGGCTGTGGACCCAGGTCAGTCTCGTCACATTCTATAAGATTCTTCATACAGAGCAAAAACTGATAGCTATGTTTTTATGTACATCCCCCAATTACAAAGAAGTTGGGATGCCACGTAAAATGTAAATGTAAAAAATCATGTATATTTTTAAAAATATAAATCATGTAAACATATATATCAAATGTTGAAACTGAGACGGCAAGCAAACCTTGTTTTATGAAAAATATATGCTAGAATTTGATGCCAGCAACACGTTTCAAACAATTTGGGACATGGGCAACAGAAGACTGGAAAAGTTGTGTAGTGCAAAAAACACCTGGTGGAACATCTCACAACTAATTAGATTAATTGGCAACAGGTCTATAACATGATTGGATATAAAAAGAGCATCCCAGCGAGGCAGAGTCTCTCAGTAGTAGAAATGAAAGACTGCATGGACAAATAGTGTAACAATTTTAAAATAATATTCCTCAACCTAAAATTGCAAATAATTTGAGGTTTTCATCATCTATGGTACATAACATATCATTTAAAGATTCAGAGAATCTGGAGAAATCTCTGTACACAAGGGACAAAGCCAAAAACCAATATTGGATGGCCATGATCTTTGGGCCCTCAGGCAGCGCTGCATTAAAAACAGACATTATTCTGTATCACTGCATGGAACACTGGAAAACCATTGTCTGTGAACATGTTTTGTCGCTTCATCCACAAAGGCAGTTTGTATGGAACCATATACAAACTTGATCCAGAAATGCTGCTACCTTCTTTAGGCCAGAGCTCAAGTGGAAAACTGTCCTGATGTCTGACAAATCAAAGTTTGAAATTCAAGGCAGGCCTGCTTTTTTTTTAAACATGGACACCACGTCCTTTGTTTTAAAGAGGAAAGGGACCATCCAGCTTGTTATCAGCATACAGTTCAAAATCCAGCATCCATGATGGTATATGGGGGAGCATTAGTGAACATGTGATGGTAGCTTGCACAATTGGGAAGGCACCATTAATGCTGAATAACATATACAGGTTTTGGAGCATCACATGTGGCCATCCAGACAACATCTTTCTCAGGGAAGACCTTGTTCTTATTCTGTATGTATTACAACAGAATGGCTCTGTAGTAGAAGAGTCCAGGTGCTACACTGGCCTGCCTGCAGTCCAGGTCTGTCACCCATTGAAAACATTTGGCACATCATGAAACAACAAATATGACAATGGACCCTGACCTGTTGAAGAGCTGAAGTCCTTTGTCAGGGAAAAGTGCAAAGACATTTTACTTTCAAAATGCCATAAACTGTTCTCCTTGGTTCCCAAATTTTTACAGAGTAATGCAGCACTCTCTAAACATGCCCCTATCCCAAATTAGTTTGAAACGTGTTGCTGGCATCAAATCCAAAATGATCATCTATTTTCCAAAAAACAATACAGTTTCCTAGTTTTAATATTTGATATGTTGTCTTGTTCTGTTTTCTACTAAATATGGGTTTACATTATTTGCAATTCATCACATTCTGTTTTTATTTACATTTTTCACAGTGTCAAAACTTTTTTGTAAACTGTATTGTATCATATATTTTTGTTATTGTATACTATGGTTTGTTAGCTATGGAGATTGATTCTTTGTCATACTTTAAGGTGGCCCAGCTCACCAGGCTGGCTTGCAGCAGTTGGACACAGTACTTCAGCTGAATGGCCAACCAGTAGAGCACTGGAAGTGTGTGGACCTGGCACATGCCATCAGGTTGGTCACGCTTGCTGTGGAATTACTAATATCACAAAGCTGCTGAAGGTTGGGGTGATATAAACATTACTTGTGCAAATGCTTGAAAGTCTTGGGTTTCTGTAATTATGCCTTAAAGATTTCTTTAATAAATGGCAAGAATACTTTAAATTTCCATTTTAAATGTACTATATAACTTTAAGTAAACAGTGCATTTAACCTTGTTATAATTTCACAACTAGTTAAGTTTTCCTTGTGTTTTTGAGTAGCCTCCTAAGCCAGACTTAACTGTAATGCCAACAGTGAACCTGAACAATTTTCAGAAATTGCTATTCCTGAAACTCCTTCTAGCTTAAGAAATTCTCTTTGCAGAAACAACTGGTAAAACTAACATACAAAATTCAACTTAACAAAAAAAATAAATAAATAACCAATTATAATAAATGATATATAATATTATATATATATAATAAATAATAACAAAATAGAAACTATAATCCAAGCTGATAATGTTAATAAACATTAAACAGAGATCTCACTTGTCTGGATATTCATTAAAATGTTTTTTTAGATTATTATTATTATTATATATTTTTTAGTCGATGTAAGGGATTTCAGTGACCTGGTTACAATTATTTAGGAAAAGGAAACTTTAACATGCTGAAAGGCCTATCAATCTATAGAAGCAAGGCTGTTAAGATTTTAAGCAGCAGTTCATTAATCATAAGCATTGTCTTCTCTTCCTCTTCTGTCTCTCTCAGCTACACAAAAAAACCCAGAAAAAGGCCCACTTGCACAGTAAAATGTTTGAATGAAAATGCTGGATTACATGAAACTTTTTATTAGCATTGACATTTTACATAAAAGTAGAATGGTATAGTGTAAAAGGCAGACATACAGGAGTTACACAGTAGGCATAGCAGTTATTACAACTTAAATAAACAACTCAACTAGAACACTCAGAAGATGTTGGACCACCACAAGCCAGCAGAACAGTTTCATGTCACCTTGTTTCACCTTGATTGCATTTCACCTTGATTCCACAAGTCTATAGAACTGATGAGATGAAAACCACTCTTCCAAAAGACATTCCCTCAATTGGTTTTGGGGAATCCCTCATAAATGTTAAATTGGGTTAAACTCTGGTGAGTGTGAAGGCAATAGCATATCATTTACATCATTTTCATCCTTATTAATCTATACAGTGAGACCATTGCTTTCAAGACCGGAATCTTACATTATAGGATCATTAAAAGTGATCATTCAAATCATGTTACTCATTCCTGTAAATGTACGATGTAAATAGGCAATGCTGAAAATGCTGGCTATGAAACAACACATTTAACATTGAAAATGATTTGTAAATTTTCTGTTGCAGTCCTATAGAATATTTTCTCCTCCTTTAGAAACTGCCGGAATGAGATCACCGTGGTGGTCTGGAGGACAATGCCTGTCATGAAGCCCTACTATGAAGGCTTGATTCACAGGCCCTCGTATAAAACCTCTGGCTTTGACAGTCTGTCTTCCACCACCAAGACCCAAAACAAAACGCCACCCCTGCTTTCCCGACCCTCCAACCACAAACTAAGCCGTCGTAAGAAAGGAAACAGCTCTGAGAATGCAGGAAACATAACCAGGGAACCGACATGGTCATGGACAGGGAAACGGGAAGAGAATGACTACAAAACACGTACACAGACCCTCAAGGGCACCCGTGTGACATCATCGAATGGTGACAATTACATCATCTTGTCCCCTGTCAATCCGGGAAACCAGGTAAAAATTAATCCACCTCATCTCATGCACATATTCTAAGACACTATACCGTGTTATCAATCCTTTATTTCACATTCATGTTAATGCTATGGCCATCAGCTTTTTCCCTTAATCTGCTTTTCTGCATGGCTTGAGCTCTGACCTCTGAGCTTCATGTGTTTTCATAACAGATACAAGATATCTCATTTTCATTAGGAGACCTCAGTGTAATAAAACTCAATCCTAATCTTTATACTGTCTATACGTCAACATGTGGACAATGAAGTTAGTCTAATCTTACCTGTTTATAGATGCTTCTACCTCTTTGCATTTTGTCTCAAGATGTTGTCACTGAACAAGGCTAATTGCTATTATTAGGCTGCTTTTGTCAGGTAAATGTTTCTTTTATATTCTGTATATATATATATGTTTATATAGATAGATATTACTTTTATATTATGCTTTTATAGATATTACAACCTGTTTACCCAGACAGCAATGGAACACTAGGAACGCTTGGTAAGACTGAGAGTTTATAAGTTAAATAATTATAGCTGTTGTTGTTGTTGTTATAAATGAATACAATGAGTGAAAATATTTATTGACAAAAAATATTCTGAATTTCTGATTTAGCCTTTCTTTATTCAACTTTACTTTGTCTGTTTTATTCAGGGAGAATTTATCAGACTCACTCCTCAAGAGGGATTCAACAGAGTACAGCCTACCTCCAGGACACTGGAGTGGAAGCACGAGCCACATTACACAGGTCACTAAACAGCAAGACGGCCACAGTTCCACCCTCATCATATAGACAGAGCTTCGCCAACTACCAGAACTGCACCCTTGTACAGTCACATCTTCCCCACTCCAGCTATGGCACTTACGTCAGTCTGGCCCCCAAGATCCTCATCTTTCCTGTATTTGTCCAGGTACAGGACCAAGTGTTTATTCCCACTGTTTTAAATAACTGTGTTTACATAATATATGCAAGATATCTCATTTTCATTAGGAGACCTCAGTGTAATAAAACTCAATCCTAATGGATATACTCTCATTAAAAGCATAATGAACTCATTAGATTATAGATTATATCCATATAGCTGATGCTCTGAAATGGATATCAGAGTTCTAAACTATAAACGGACATGTTTTGTATTGTAGCCACTGGACCTATGCAGCCCGGAGAGAACGCTGCTGTTGTCTGAAGAGATGATTCTTCATGACAGCACAAACATGGCACTTAAGGTAAGGCAAAAAATGCTCCCCAGAAAATGCTTACTAACTAAAAGGCTATATTATGACTAGTGGAGGCCTTTTCCTGTGTTCCTGTATTGTGGTGTTTCTTAACCTAAAATGAGCAACAGGTAACACACCTTCTGTATCTAACCACAGTTGAACAAAATTGCATCTAATCAATCTAATAAATTGCATCTAATTGCATCAAAATGAATTGTTAAATTGATTTTTAAGTGGCTATTATGAGGTTACTCTAAAAATTTAATAGATAGTAGCCTAGATAGTAGGGCAAGTCAATTGTGACAATTAAGGTGGGCCTGCAAATCCCCCCCCACCCCCCAAACACACACACACACACACA
>JAQQZU010000014.1:4203113-4216889 GCA_030068025.1 Parauchenoglanis punctatus
GTAGGACACCAGGATGGATCAGGCAGGTCCGGAAAGCAGAAGGGGTCAGGATCACTGGAATCTCAGGAGTATCATGCGCAGCTCGACAGACAGAGTAAAGAGAAAAAAACAGATGAGTCTCATTGTCACCTAACGGTTAAGGAACAGAGTATATCGTGTGCTAGCAGGTATAGCAGTGCAAGCAGGAACTCTGGCAGGGCTAGCTATGACAGCATAACTAAAAGGGAGAGCCAGACATGACAAAAAAAAGGTAACACAGACATGAGGGCACCCTGGGACATAAAATGGCCTGCCATTCCACTGTCAACAAGCCTGAGTGAATGCGTGAGAGTGGGGGGCGACAGCATCTAAACATCCCAGTTTACCAAAACATTCTGTGCCTGTGTTACACATAAATCTGTTCATATTGAGCTTGATAAATGAGGCTGGGCATTAGTAATCTTGCCAAACAAGCTATATATTTACCTAAATCACATCTATGAATATGGTTCTCATCAGCACTGACCTACGTTAACAGAAATCTAGTTAGCTACCTCCTACACAAACACTGATATGGTTAGTTAGCTCATGATCACGAACTAGTGTATCGTGCAAAAGGAGCTAGGAGATTTAATTTAAAGCCTGTGTTATTCAAGTAGGCAATTTTGTTAGTACATTCAAACCTCTGCAAAAACATGGGTGTACAGGCTAAAGGTATCATGAATGTATCATCACAATCCTGAAGATGCCAGTGTGGGTAGACACTTAATTCCAGTTTAAGAAGCCTAACAATGCTATTCATTATTTGGATATGCAAATAGTTTGTTGGATTAAATGTCTTCTATGTCAGTGTTTTTTTTTTAAGTCTACACTCCTGGGCAAAAAATGAGGCAAACCAAATATTGCAAAACATTAAGCTTTTAATGGTTTCAACAAAAATCACTAGGCAGTAAATTAACAAGAACTAAAAAAAGCACTCCTGAGACCTCTGTCTTGTTTTGCTGGTTTTGCTTTTTCTGAAATTGTTGGGGGAAAAGCTGGAAACAGGGAAGTTCACTTACATAGTCTTCTGGTACACAAATAGAAAGTCATGAAAAGATTAATATGGTTAAATGATATAAAATTTAAACTAACTTAGTGTTCAAAATTATCCAAAATATCTTCTGTTTGAAGATTTTAACATCGAGTGGAACAACATGGACTCTTCTTTCTGTAAAAAGCCGTCTGCAAGTTTACCCACAAGACTTCAACATTTAAATCAAATCAAGGGAAAAGCTGCACCACACCAATTTACTTTACCTATTTGTTTAATTCTTGCTAATTTTCCTGACCAATGATTTGCTGTTGAGATTAAAAGCTTCATGTTTTGCAATACTGGGTTTGCCAGATTTCTTTTGCCCAGGATGGTACATACAAGCAAATGGCACTTGTAGCTAAACTGCCATTAGATAAGTGTTGAAGGTTGAAGTTTTTAAGTTCTACACCAGAACTTAGTGTCATAATTACCTCTATAGCAGCAAAACAATCTTGACTAAATAGCCAGTTTACTGGATTTTTGAAGTAATTTGATATTATCTGTGCTGAAAAACTTCACCAGTGTTTACTCTTGTGTCCCCTCATCCTGGGCACATTATTTTCTGCTATGTGCTGGGGTTTTTTAAGGATTTTTTATGTTTTTTGTTTTTTAGAGTAGAACATTACGACTGTGGGACATTGTGGAAATATGAAGCAGAAGTCTGAAATTTGTTAAATTTCTGCAGATATAAAGCATAATTTGGAAATATCTTTGACTGAAGAATTAATGAACCCCATCAGTACAGGGACACGTAGAAATCTTTGTCTCTGGGAATTACGCGTATGTGACCCAATTCAGCAAGATGAGTCACAGTGATCTTTATGGGCATGTTTGGCTGGTCCTCACAAGGAAAACTGTTTTAACTCTCTGAGGTTAGGGTTAGTATTAGGGGTAAGCATTGCATTAATTAACTGCATTAATAATTATGTCAACAGAAGGTCTTCACAAGGATTGTAAGACAAATATGTGTATGATGTAAACAAAAAAAAGAGTCACTGTGACTCATTTTTCTGGATCGAGTCTCATATATACAAGATTCAGTGGATAGAGATTATGTTGAACAGCACTGGACCATTCCACATGGATTTTATAAAAGTAAGGTTAATGGTTAATGCTTTCTTGGCAGATGCTAGAACCAAAGGCTGGCGATCAGGCTGATTTGGGACTGCTGGGCTTTGGAGCGCACAGTGTTTCAGAACCATGTTCTCCATCACAGCCCACCTGCTCCCCTCTCAGTGGTCTTACAAGAGCCAGAACCAGCGTCCCCTCTGAGTGTGTGTCATATCCCAGTGAGTGTGTCCAACCCCCTCCTACACTGGGAGACACCTCTAAATCTGCACACATGGAGCCCGCTGCCATCTGGAAGGAGAGAGTGAAGGAGCCAAAGCGAGGTGAACGGGAGCCAGAGTTCGAAAAGAGGGAACAGGGTGAAGGCGAGAGTGCCAGGCCCACATCTTCATCTTCCTCCTCATCACCTCTCATCATCCCTAAATTGTGTCTAGATCGCTCCTTCAATCCAGATGCTCTCACCTCACCATCCACTGATGAAGATGAAGAACTTGAGGAGGAGGAGGAGGAGGAGGAAGAGGACAGTGATGAAGGCTATCTGAAGCGGAGGAGCCTGGTGGAGATGTCACCTGGCAGGGCACAGCAGAGCACGAGACTGTGTGTGCAGCGCTCATTGCACCGGCGCACACACAGCGAGGGCAGCCTGCTGCAGGAGCCACGTTCACCACGCTTTATTTCTGACCAGGCCATTCACTGCATGGAAAACAGCAGAGAGATGCAGCAGCGCTGGACTGTACCCTCACCCCAGACCCTGAGGAAAGAGCTCACGAAGAACAGAGGATCTGTCCATCAGATCTGCCTGCTCTTCACTGGTAGGAGGGTACGTTTCTCCTTCATTAAATACAAACTATAATTGTCTTTCATCACAAACAACTATATAAATGAACCACAACTGTTTTATCCAGACTATGTGCCACTGTTTTAAATTATAAAGATTATTTCCACTGTTTAAATACTGGAGAAATATTAAATAATCTTAAATAATATTTGCAGTCAGACATTTACGTGCACAGACATGAATGTCTTGCCAATATTGGGCTTTCAATTATTTCTTTGAGCTCCTCTTTTTCTGTGGCTAAATGATTGTACAACATACACCATTAACAGAAAAATAACAAGAATTTGGTGCACAAGTTTTACTTTATTTTGGGTTTTCTGAAATCAACAGTGTCAAAATTATACAGACCTCTTAACTTAGTTGACAGTGATCATGACTGACTACAGCCGGTAGCTTCTCTGTGCCAATGTAAAAAGGGTTTGTTTGGCAGCTCATATTAAATTGACTGACATGCATTATGATAGGAAAACCCAAGGAGCTCAGTGTAGCGCTGAGAAAGAGGATCATAGATTTACACAACTCAGAACTGTCTTTTGGAGGCACATGAACAACTGCAGATTACAGAATCATCAGTTCAAAAATATTGTATGGATGTGTAAGTTATTGGGAGGTGTAGCCACTTTTACCAAGCCACTTTGCTGGAAGAAGACCCAAATTGTCATCCTCACCATGACTGCAACTGTATATGGGTAAATACTTTGACATATAATGTGTAAATTATATCAAATACAATCCCCTCCAAAAGTATTGGAACAGTGACTCAATTTTCATAAATTCAGTCCCTCCATTTTCACAGGCTAAAAAGTAACTGAACAAACTAACATAATTATAAATATAAGCATTGTTTTTAATACTTGGATGCAAATCAATCACCACCTAAAATCTGGAGCCCATGGACATCCCCAAAAGCTGTGTCATCCCTTGAGATGCTTTGCCAGGCCTTTACTCCACCTTCTGTTGCTACTTGTTTATGGGTTTTTCTGCCTTCAGTTTTGTCTTCAGTAAGTGAAAATCATGCTCCATTGGGTTGCCTGAATTGACCATTTAAGAACATTTCATTTTTTGCCTTAAGAAGCTCTTGGGTTGCTTTTGCAGTATGTTTTGGGTCATTATCCATCTGATCTCTGAAACTCTGTCCTATCAGTTTTGCAGCATTTGACTGAATCTGATCAGAAAGTATAGCTCTGTACACTTCAGAATTCATCCTGCTACTTCCATCAGCAGTCCCATCATCAATAAACAGCAGTGACCCAGTTCCACTGGCAGCCATGCATGCCCATATCCACCCTGTTTGCCAGATGATGTGGTATGCTTTGGATCATGAGCCCTTGCTTTCCTTTTCAATACCCTTCCCATCATTCTGTTACAAGTTATTCATGATTTCATATGTCCAAAAAATATTGTTCCAGAACTTGGCAGGCTTTTTAGCAAAGGCTAATCTGGCCTTTCTGTTCTTGAGTGTTACTAGTGTTTTGCATCTGGAAATAAACACATTGTATTTACATTCATGAAAGTGTTTCTTGATTGTAGACTTTGACAATGATACTCATTCCTCCTCGAGAGTGTTCTTGACTTGGCTAGATTCTGCGAAGGTTTTGTTTTAAATCAAGGAAAGAATTCTATGATCATCCACTTTAGTTGTCTTCTGTGGTCTTCCAGATCTTTTGGTGTTTCTGAGCTCACCAGTAGAAGTAGGACACCAGGATTGATCAGACAGGTCCGGAAAGCATAAGGGCTAAGGATCACTGGAATCTCAGGAGTAGCATGTGCAGCTCGACAGACAGAGAGAAAGAGAGAGAGCTAGTTCAGGTCTAGCAACTAGCAAGGCTGATTACAACAGAATTACTAAAAGGGAGAGCCAGAAGTTAACTCAGACATGAGGGCTCCCTGGGACATAAAGCGGCCAGCCACTCCACTGTCAACAAACTTGAGTGAACGTGTGAGAGTTAATGCAATATCAAACATCCCATGTCTATCAGAATTTTAGGAGTCTCCCACATATTGATATCCCTGGGATCCCTGGCTCCCGCAATTTATATAATATCCTGGAAATATATTTTTTTGAGAGCGAGCGAGTACGCAAATGAGAGGAAGAGAGTGTGTGTGTGTGTGTGTGTGTGTGTGTTTGCCCATGCACACATGTATGAGTGGCAAAGGTAGCAAAAGTGTGAGAGAGCATCCTGAGTGGTATGAGAGGCTGTTTAGTCCAAAACTGCTAATTATTACTAAGATTATTAGTTATTAAGGCTCAAAAGTAATGACTGTGTTGCTTGCTGCGGCTTTTCTATTGGTCATGGTGGGTTAAATGACTGTAAAAGACATGTTGAAGTGAGTTGAACAGGTGAACCGTCATTCATGGAAAGTCTGAAAACCAATAGGTGAGCTCTCTCCAGCACCAAACAGGAAGCAGCAAAGTGTGTACAGAGACATAATGGGAAATAATCTCAAAAGGAATCTAGTTGCAGTCTTTCAATTAGTGACGCTGCAGGAACCCTACATTCTTTGCAAAATTATAGTCTGTGACTAAAAACTGAATTATCTTTAGATGTCAGAGAGTGTCAGACTTTAGTCTTTTAAGAGTCGTTTCAAAGTCTTCTAGTGTATGGTCAGTATGAAGTTGTAATAGAATAAAAACAAAGATTTTCTGCATATATTTGTTAAAACCCTTGAATAAATGCTGAAAGTCTACTCTTCAACCACACCTTGATGGCTTCTTATCGTATCCATTGCGGTTGTGTACAGAAGCAAAATGGCAAAAATTGTATCACTGTTCCAATGATTTTGGAGGGGACTATAGCGTAGTAAGTTAGTGTATGCTGCAATGAATATAGGGATAATATAGTATGCAGGACATAGCATAAAATCATTCAGATACAGGTCAAAAGCTTTTGGGCGGGGTAGGGGGAGGGTGTGTGTGATGTGATCTCAGTGACTTTGTTGTGTGTGGTTGTTTTATCCAGATGCACTGGATTGAGTATTTCAGAAACTGCTGGGATTTGCATGTGCAACAGTCAATAGAGTGTACACAGAAAGGTGCCAGTAGTGGTTCAACAGTTAAGGCTCTGAGTTACTAATCAAAAGCTGCCACTGTTGGGTCTTTGTATTTATGACAAATTAAGGCTTCTTCTGAGAAAAAGGTTCAAAACAAAGAACATCAATTTGAGTAGGCACAGGTTCATCAAAAGTGTCTTTTCCCAATTTTCAATTGTCCATTTTTAACCAGTGTCAGCTGTAGCCTAAGCCTCATCTGTAGTTGTTCTTGGATGACAGGAGCAGAACCAGATGTGGCCTTTTGTTGTGGCCCATCTGCCTCAAGGTTCATTCTAAGATGCTTGTCTCCTGTTTGAGTTTTTTTGACTTCCAGACAGCTCAATCCAGTCTGGGCATTCTCTACAGACCATTCTTTGAACTGCTGCTTGTTGGATGGTTTTTTTTTTTGTTTTTCCCACCATACCGTGTAAACCCTAGAGACTGTTGTGCTTGAAAATCCCAAGAGATCAGCAGTTTCTGAAATACTGAAACCCGTCTGGGACCACCAACTATGTCACACTCCAAGTCAGAGATTAAATTTTTTCTCCATTGTGATGTTTGATGAGAATACTGACTGAAGGTTGAAGAGAACACTGACTGAATCAGGAGATCTGATTCTCTTGCCACATGATTGGCCGATTGGATAAACTGGTGGGTCAGTGTATCTTGCATGGTATATTTGAATGTATATAGCAATACATTTCTGTTGCATCAGGAGTTACTCGTTCCACATCTGTTTTACCTCTCATTTTAGGGCACATTACACAGAATTAACACATTTCCTTTCCTACTATCAGGTCTGTGGTGAGCCAAACTGTAAGTGTCAAATGGGGAAGAGCGTCATGAAAAAGAAGAAATCGAAAAATCTGTAGGTCATATTTTCTTATAGTATGCCAAATGTGCATTCAGTGCTCTTGCAATTCATTTGTTGTTGAATAGGCTTTTATAACACCTTTTTATCTTTTTTCTTCAAAAGATCTGTTCCATGCATGCCTTCATAGTGCAGTACATGATGGCTTGAATCTTGCCAGTTCAGTGAATGATGCTTGAATCTTTGCACTCTATCAAAGTGAAACTTAGCTACTGTCCCAATATTGTTCATTATAATCTCTTCACCTTTCTGTTATTCTTTATCTTAACACAGCAACAACTATACACATTTGAACGCTCAGTTAGCTGGTGAGATATTCTAAAGTTGAGGGTCACGTTTAGTGTCTTTCCTTCCTGCAGTGCAAAAGATATGAAGAATCGTCTGACTTTTCTCCGGAAGAAGAGCAACGACAAACCTGGAAGCCACCCATCCAGCAAGCTTGAGAAAGTCTTTAAATCAGACAAGTTTGTTCAAGTCTTTACTTCCTCTATTACCAGAAATGACTTCAAGATGAGAGGAGTCATGCTGTAGATCAGTGGTTTATCAATACTTTGTGTAGTAATGTAACTGAATGAAAAGAAGAATGTGATTGTGAGTTCATGAGACAATATTAAATGGTCATAGACATAAAGTTTTCAAGGATTAAGGATTATATCATTAGCAAAATTAGGTGTAGAGTAAATGGATTGAATTCAGGATATCTGTCTTAGTTATATATAGCAAAAAAAATCAAGGAATGCATTGTAAGGGGTAACGCATGTTTTTTTTTTAAATAACCTTCTCTGCTTTGTTTCTCTACTAGGCCTTCTCCAGAAGAAGCTCTTAAATGGGGAGAATCTTTTGACCTGTTGCTTTCTCACAAATGTAAGTACATCTTGTTTTATGTACTACAACCATTATACAGTATATTTGTTGTACTATAGCACAGTAAGTTATTTAATTAATCAGTTTATTTATTTATTTATTTATTTTTAGCATTTTGCGACATGCCTTTAAGTGGTGTGTGTTATCTGATATTATCTGTTTTGACAGATGGACTCGCTGTGTTCCGCTCCTTCCTGCAGACAGAGTTCAGTGAGGAGAACCTGGATTTCTGGCTTGCTTGTGAGGACTACAAGAGGATCAAATCTCTATCCAAGATGGCTTCAAGAGCAAAAAAGATATTTGAACAGTACATCTCCATTCAGTCATCCAAAGAGGTAGGTTTTTAAAAAAAAACAATAGTGATTATACAGTCAATAACAATGGGCCGGTGAAAATTTGTTTCATGTAGCCTGGGACATACATCCACCACCCACTTTATTAGGAACACTTGTACACCTGCACATTCATGCAGTTAATCATGTGGCAGCAGTGAAATGCAAAAAATAATTCAGATTATACAGGTCAAGTTCGGGTAATGTTCACAGGAAACATCAGAATGAGGAAAAAAGTATAATCTCTTTGACCTTATCATGGCATGGCTATTGGTGCCAGATAGACTAGTTTGAGAATTTCATAAGCTGCTGATCTCCTGGGGTTTTCACACATGAAAATCTCTAGATCTTACACAGAATGGTGCAACATCCTGTGAGTGGATAGTATACAGGATGAGATGCCTTGTTGAGAAAAACTAGATAATGACCAGACTGGGCTGAGCTGACAGGAAGTCATTAGTAACTCAAATAAGCACTCATTACAACCATGGTGAGGAGAAGAGTATTTCGTAACACACAACGCATCAAACTTTGAGGTGGATGGGCTACAACAGAAGAAGCCCAAATCAGGTTCCTGTCAGCCAAGAACATCATTGGCACAGACTCACCAAATCTATACAGTTGAAGACCTTCTAATCTTCGATAGTTTGGGTGAGCCTGTGGCATAATAGACTCAGATTCTTGCTCTTTAATAAAAAATCAGGATCATAATCTATGAATATGCTTGAATGTGGTGCTATGAGGTGCTATCTATAATAACTAGCCATTCACTATAACAGATAACAGATCATTAACTGCTTGTAAACGAATCCAAGTTCTCTGTTGTCCCCCATAAACTGCTATATCAGATGTGATGTATGCAAAGCTGTCACAAACGGATTTCATACATATCACTTACCTGAAGTTCTGGGAAAATGTGTCTTTTGCTATGTTAACAAATTTGACTCAAACACCAGTCCTTACAGTCAGTCATTTAAAAATCATCTCCCTGTGTTATGGGGTACTTTAAATTAGGACAGATTATGACCCAAAGATAAACCCATGTGGTGATCACATGGCTTTATTTTCTTCCAGGTTAATTTGGACTCTTACACAAGGGAACAGACCAAGGAGAACATGGAGAGCATTGGCCCTGACTGCTTCAACCTGGCCCAGAGCCGAATCTTTGGACTCATGGAGAAAGACCCATACCCTCGGTTCCTCCGATCTGACCTCTACCTGGAGTTAACCAACCAAAAGAGAGCACCACCACAGAGCTCTCTTAAACCTGCTGATTCTGACTGCTGAGTCTTAAATCTGTCAGTAGCATGATGGTGTTATGCAGCTTTCCATATCAGATGGATATTAAACAGTAAAGTGTTGGCCAATCTTCAGCCTGTGTATAGCTGTGTGTGTGTGTGTGTGTGTGTGTGTGTGTGTGTGTGTGTGTGTGTGTGTTGTGCTGATAACACCCAGTATGTACCAGTGAGGTGTATTTTGATTCAGTGCTGCCCCCTGTTGGATGATGCTGATAAAATGATGACACATGGACTTGGTCTGAAATGTTGATCTTTGGCTTCATCCAGAGGGTGAAAAGCATGCTGGATAAGGAGGCAAAGAAGAAGCTTGGTACTTTTTTTGTTGAAATCTGCCTTCTCCAGTTATATAAAATGAACAAGGCACAGATGGGTGACAAATTAAAGTAAAATCTGGTGGCTCTGTCATGCTGTGGGAGTTTTTTGCTGGCATGATTTGGGTCCA
Source organism: Parauchenoglanis punctatus (assembly GCA_030068025.1). Taxonomy (NCBI): domain Eukaryota; kingdom Metazoa; phylum Chordata; class Actinopteri; order Siluriformes; family Auchenoglanididae; genus Parauchenoglanis; species Parauchenoglanis punctatus. Next base: position 4,212,911 of record JAQQZU010000014.1, read on the forward strand.
CTTGTCAATGTGAGCAGTACTAATCAATACAAATTCATTCAGACTGATCACTTTCATCTATGATGAAACATTTCTGTCCTGATGGGATTGGTCTCTTCCAGACTGACCCTACCCCATCCACAGAGCACAAGAAAAATTAATGTAAACAATCTGGTATGCCATATCACACTCTGCACACTCCAGACCTTATTTCAGTTGAACATCTATGGGGAGATTTTGAACTGATGTGTTAGACAGCGATCTCTGTAATCATCTTTAAAACACCAACTGAGGAAATAGCTTTTGGAAGAATGGCATTCATCCCTCCAGTACAGTTCCAGAGACTTGTAGAATTTATGCCATGATGCACTTCAGGTATTCTTGTAGCTCGTGTTGGGCTAACACCTTACTATGACATATTATTTTGTTTGTTTTTTATTTTTCTTTTAATTTGTCACCTTCCTGTACATCAGAGAGTTTAAACAGAAGCACCAAATACCCTCTTACATGATTCCAGTGAGTAAAATAGCTGGACTTTGCATGAAAAAAAGTTTTCAGGACATAAAACAAGCTTTGACTATAGATTAAACCACAGTTTAAGAGTCTGTAATAATTATAACAAGTCAGAGTGATTTTATCTAATTTAATACTAACGATGATGTTAAAGGTAGCAAAAGCAGGTAAATTTGCTTCAGGATTAACTGTGTAATAATATTTCATACCAATTGATTTGTGTATCCCAGCTGATACCAGCTGAGTTGAAATACCAGATACTGACCTTTTTCCCTTTAATAATTAAAAAGCCGTTTAAGAGCTTTGACCTTGTTTCCAATGAGGTTATAATCACAATCATCCAACTATCCATCCTACATGGCTTTTTTTTTTAAGAAAAAGTAAAAAAAAATCAAATCAAAGCAGATCAAATCCGTAAACATCAAATCTGATCCAATGCAAATGCCGCATTTCAGACCAGTATCAGTCCGATTCTGATACACAACACATTTTTAGCACTGTAGACTTCATACCATGTCTAACTGTTTTCATTTAAAAGTGCAATATATGAGCTCTCCCCACCTGCTGACCTCACAATGGATAGAACGTAATGGGCATCTTTATTATTTTAATGAGAAAGTTTATGTATACAGCAGATAAAGGTGATTATAAGGAGACAAGCATTATGAAGATTTAGGGGAGTGTCATGGTAAAACCTTTTGTGTTAAAAATGTTTCTGTTTCCTGTTTGTAGGCAGGCTCTGTTATTATTTAAGTATGCATCTGAGATGTTAAACAATAATAAAAATGCAATGTATTGTTTTATTTTCCCATAAATTCCATGTTCATTTAGGGGACAGCGCTTCAGTGTTTAAGGCATCTGGGAGATGAGTTATATTAAATTGCTGTTTTAAAATCCTAAGTTTTTGCTATAAGCATGATCTTTTTTTGTATTTATTTGTGTGCTCACCATCCACTTACTGCTGCCTGTGAGTTCTCTATATTGAGATTAATAAAGCTACATAACTGTAGTGCCATTATACTGTAAAAGTAATTTGCATTAGGATCTATTCTGCAACAGGAACATTTCATCAATAATGTTTTCATTTTAGAAAGACTTTTTACTGTCTAATTATTAATGCACTTCATTTTATATACCATTAGTAGGCAGCAGATGTCATGGTTAAATGTCAGTCATATAAGTAAATAAATAATAATCTTTTTACAGCATTTGGCAGATGTCCTTATCCAGAGTGACTTATAGAAGTGAAATGACATTGCATTTAACATTTATGTAACTGAGCAGTTTAGAGTTAATGGCTTTGCTCAAGGACGCAGCATGGGTAGCTTGTCAGTGATGGGATTTGAACTCATGGCCTTCCAATCATTAGTACACTAGATTAAAAAATGTAGTCTTTTGGCCAAACTGTATCAAATATGACAAAATTTACAAGATATGGATGGTGGCAGTACATTAACGTTATGTAGAGTAACCTGATGTTGACTCTCTGAGAAACTAAATGAGGCTGTGTGATTTACTGGCTGAATGCCCTCTTTATCCCTAGGAAATATTCAATGTTTAAAAAAACCCTTAAATTGTAAGTCTTGGTGTTTAGTTTAGGATAAAGCTCTATGTGCAGGTGTGAGAGTTATTTGGTTTGGTTATATGGATTTCTTAAGAAGAGATTTGAAACTGTTACATCCATGTAAGCCTGAGGGCTTATATACTACAAAAACAAATTAAAGGAAATTAGACATGGGTAAGAAAACAAGACGGTATTTGGTTGATTCAGGCCTTAAAACCTAAAATCATATTTTTGAATCAGTATGAAAGCTTGTGATTTCCTTCCTTTTTCATGTCTGTATGCTCTAGTTATATATGTAGTTATTTGATATATTAGCCTACCAAGTGCTGTACACATAAACACTATAATATAATATTAAGAAAACATTTTTTACTCTTTCAGTAACCTCTTTATCCTGGTCAGATTCAAAGTGGATCTGGAGCCTGTCCTGGGAACACTGGGAGTGAGAATAAACACACACTTATTTACCCTAGGAGCAATTTAGCCAATGCACCACCTGGTATGTTTTTGGGAGGTAGGAGGAAACCCATACAGACAGAAAAACAAAAAAGAATCTCTACATGGGCGAGTAACCTGAGCTCAGGATCAAACTGGGGAGTCAGGAACTGTGAGACAGCAATACTACCCACTGTGTCACCATGCCACCCAGAAGACTTAAAAAAAAAAAAAAAAAAGTCATATTCTTGAAAATCTGGTTAGTTGAAAAATTTAACCTAAGAGAGCTCCTGAGTTTGTGTATGAACCTTAGTAGACAGGCTCCAAAATTGAATAATTGCTGAGTAATGACACAGACACTTTACAATCATTTTGTGAAACTCCAATTCATATAAGTGACTTGAAAGTTAGCTATCCAAAATAAATCCACAAATTAGGGTAGATACTTAACAACTTGACTTAACAACATGAGCATGGGTATGAGTATGGAAAAATCTGCGCTATGGAAACTTTTGTAAATTTAGTGGGAATTTTTAATTCAGTTTGGTTGACTAAAACATTTATCCTAATTTGTATAATTATACAAATTATATTTGTATTATAATTATAATTATATTTGTATTTGGATAATCTTAGTCTTAATTTATTGCTCTGGCTTTGATTGATTTTTTAATATGATATGACTGTGTTTCAAAATGTTAATTAATTTAGCAATTTAATTAATTAACTGATGGCAAATATGAATTGGAATCTGTTGATCAAGGTTCACATTAGTGTGTTTCCATCATCTGTACATTTCTAAACAACTCAGGAGCTGTTGTAGCATACAAATGTTTTCTGACCTAACTTGATTTTCAAAAATATCATATTTCTTAAGACAATGCTCCTGCAAACGATCTATTCATCAAACAAATCTATTCAGAGCCAGCGTGAAACTGACGTCCTGTGTAAGTATACCAGGATGGGTGTGATGCTCTCATTTACAGCTAATGAGAAGTGAAACAAGTCAAACATTGCACATTGATCAGTAATAAAATGAAAGTATTTTAATATAAATGGTATAGATCTATGATGCAGGTAAATTAAGGTAAATTTTTAGAAACCATGTAAAGTTTCTTTAACTAAAAATTAAATTAATTTTAAATTAATTTTAAATTAATTAATTTAACAGTTGCAATAAAATTTCTCTGCTTCCTTATTAAACGTATTTATTCCTATAGATGGCGCTAAAATCCCGGTTTTAATATTTTGGCACATCTGTCCTGGCCATACAGTCTATATTTAGGCAAATCATTTGAGGATAGGCAGGGCAGTAGTTTTTGTGTATGTGAAAGCATGCTTGCACGGGTGTATGTCTGTGTGTGTGAGGGAGAAAGACCGTTCAATAGAAAGGGTATTTGAGAGTAAACATGCAAATCTCAGTCCATTAAACCATTAAACAGACACACACAAGTGCGCTTCTTCTGAACTAGGAACATTCATTTTATA